>BJBW01000003.1:204904-427880 GCA_004320125.1 Scolopax mira
CTAAGCTTTTAAAGGCATTAAAATTTTTGCTAAAGAAGGTAGAATCTGACACTGACAACTTTCTTATTTTAATTGCTTTTAGATTAATATGTACTTAATGCAATAAAATTGGATTGGGCATAGGGGCCTATTCAAATTAGAATAATAATACAAAATTCGTGCCAGTATGGCGCTACAGGCTATTAGAAGAGGAGACAGTGAACTTTGTGTAACAGACCTTTCCCTGAATTGTGACTATAAAGGCTGCTTTCAGAACTGCTGTGTTAGTATAAACATGATCTTACTATGAATTGTATTTATTTATACACACACATACACAAGTTCTGTAGTGTGAACTATAGGGTTCCCTGTTGGGAAATTCCCCTTGCTTAACAACTTTTTTTTCATTTGCAGCTGAATAAGGGGTGTGTGTGTGTGTGTTGGGAATTGTTGCTATAAATATGATAAAATCATTGGAATGTGGCTTTAATTTTTTTTTTTCCAGAGAAATATATTTTTAGTGAACATGATAGACACTTTGTCAATAGAAGCCAGGACCTGCAGTCTTTGGCTTGTGTAATTCTGCTTAGAATGAGTATCAGGAATAAGGTAGAGAAATACCTTTGTAAAACAGATTGATGGACGTAAATGATGTGTACATCTGCATCCAGAGCATGGAATGAATTTGGAGGAAAAGGATTTGTTCCCCTCATTGTTGCTAAATATAATGTATTTTTGATACCAAAATTCATTTCATTTGAGAATAGATACTAGAGTCCTGCAGATCTTGCAGATATATGAAGAATATATTTAAGAAATAAAGACTTTAAGAGCTGATTTTTATTCTCACAGGCAACAATTCCATATAGTTCTTGCTCTGTGAGGGTGAGGATGAAGTGGAATTGTGCAAAAGCACATACTTTTTTGCAAGCTCACCCTGGAGGAACTTCAAAGGGCAAAATAAAAGAGCACAACAGATGTTATTAGAAATAGTTCTTTGACAATATGTTCTTCTCAGCTTTTAAGCTGCCACAGTGTGCCCTTGAGGTGCTATTACCTTTGTATATTGATCTTCTGATGAAAGCGTTTTTGTTTGTTCGATTATTCAATACTGCACCTGTTGTGAGAAGCTTGTTAGTGGAAGTTTTACAAAAGAAATATTTTGCGATTTCTACATCAGGTGCACTGAAATTTTGTATTGCTGCTTCTCTTTAGCCTTACGGAACATTTGTTTTTCCTCTCTCAGGAAATGGGTTTGTGAATTCTCGAGCTTCACCAAGTCTACTCGGAACTACTGGTGGTGGGAATGGTTTGGGCAAAGTCATGCCTACAAAGTCTCCACCTCCACCTGGAGGTGGTAATCTTGGAATGAACAATCGCAAACCTGACCTCCGTGTCGTCATCCCACCCTCCAGCAAGGGTATGATGCCACCATTGGTAAGTTCAAACATTTGCTCTATGACTGGCTTTGTAAAAATGAAGCGTTCTGTCCACATGCACAGGGAGAAATCTCATCCACTTCACATAGGTTAAATAATAGAAAGGTGTTTGTGTTCTGAAATTTCACGAATGGAAATCTAAGTTCTAAGTTGTTACCTTGGGAGAAGTTACTTTTGTAAGGAATCTTTTTTCTAAAAGTGTAAAAGTTTAAAATAGCAAGTCTGACCTAAACACGGTTAGAGTGCAATTCTAGAGACATAGATTAGGATTTTGTTTTGATTGGACATCTCACTGGCTTGGTACCGAGAACTTTGTTGGTTTCACGGATGTGGGTTTTAAAAAGGGTTATGCATTATTCTGTTGAGGAATAATTGATTGAACTGTATTAACATGCCCTAAAGCACACTTTGTACCTGGTTTTCTTGGGTCGTAATGGTTGTGGGATGCAAAATGTAGCTTCAGTGGTAATCAAATGCTTGTTTGATGTGCTGTGCTGGAATGCAGTCTTCTGTGTCCTATGGTGGATGTCATGTCTTCAGTAGAGGCATAAAAGAGTCATGAGGATCGGGCTCAGTTCCTATGAGTGTACTTTTCAGTACTACTGTGCAGTTTGGCATGTTGGTAGCAATGTTTGTTCAGCCTAGATTTGGAATAGCACACAAGTTTCGTGTCAGGCATGAGGCAACCACAGCATTGAGACCAGAACAGGTCTTTCAGGAAGAGTTACTCTATTTTTCCTTTAATTGGGATGGCCAGATCCTTTGGTCTTAGTCTTTCACTGTCATGTAGAAATTTTAAATGTCTGTGTGTACATTTTCTGTATATGGAAGAATGAACCATAACCAGGAGCAGGAGGATATAAACAATACAAGTACTCTCTGTGTTATTCTTATGTGTTTTTAAGTTACCACAAGTGCTTACATTTGTTACTGGTATTCACGATGAATAATACGAAATTAATCCAAGTAACAAAAGCTATAATTATCCTCAGAGTAAGTGATTATTGAAGTGTTATATTTTTCTAGGAATATTGAAGTGTAGAAGACACAGGAAATAGACTGTCTGATTATTAAAGTGAAAATGACACTTTTAAATTAATTAGAAATAAGATGTAAGAACAGGATCTTGTTAATGCAGTTGTTCCAATGCTAGTAGTGTAGGATCCCTGTTTACTGTTGTGGTGTTAAGAGCAATACAATATTCAACTTAGATTTTGTCTGTCTCTGAGGAAATTGGAAAGAGATTTCAGAGTAGAGGTGCTGGGATGGTGTGATGATTGTATGTGAAAAGTATTTTGTTACTGAGTGCATGTTTATTGGATCAATCCAGCCAGAAACTGCTGTGCTTTTTATCTCCATGTGTTGTCAATGTGTAGCTGTGTCCTTCTTTTAGCTAAGCTCTTTCTGCACAAATTTTGCCAAAGTCTGTATTCTTTAGGTATGATACTTTCTTTTTAACTGACCTGAATTATATAAAATATTATGCTTCCTAGTAGTATTATTTACAGAATCGGGTGGAAAATTCACATTGGTAATTAAAATATAGAAAAATCCTGAAGCAGAAACGTGACTTTTTCTTTCATTTTTGAAAGCAATGCTATTTTTAGTAACTGTGTTATCCCTCTTGTTTGCTGAGTACAGTCGGAGGAGGATGAATTGGAGTTGGTGAGTTTGGGCTACTGTTTGATGAGAGAGAACAAGATGCTGAAAATGTCTCTTACTACAGTTTTAACTGTAGTTTCATTAAACATTTTAAATAATTCCAGTGTTCCCGTGGTAGCAGACAAAAATACATTTGTTTTATCAAACTCAAAACCCGACCAACTTGAAAACACATCCAAAGTCTAGTGCTTTCCATATGTAAACTTCTATTTTATTTTTTTTCTCCTGAAAATATTTGTTTTTCTTGGAGGGAACATTGGAAAAGAGCCTTACAGAGTAACTGTCCATGTGTATAGAATATTTATTGTCTTTTATGTAAAATATAAATAAGCACTTATCATCCCCTCAATTATTGGCATATTTTTAGGAAGTGGCTTCACTCACAAAGTTCTTCAGATTGTAACACAAGCCCTGTATTACTTCTCTTATTTTCAAGGAGATTACATCATTGCTGGTGAGGTCACCTTTTTGGAGTTTTAAGAATTATTTCATCCTGCGTGAGATTATCAAACCACAGGGGTGTTCCCTGTTTACCAAAAGGAATAGAGAATTGCAGATGAATAATTCTACCTTTTTTTCCAGTGGAAAGATATTCTGCTTTTGAAAGGAAACTCTTGGGATTTGTGTGTTTTCTATTTTTTCCAAAAGGTTTTAACATTTGGCATTCTGTCTGGAAAATAACGTAAGGCTAAAATAATTCATCACTTATTTTTAGAGCAATTTGCAAATTGTTTAACTGCTGTAGTAAAACCATGCAGAAGATGCTGCATCAGAGTGTGATTGTAAAGACACACAAAGAAATCTGCCTATTACATACCTTGATTTGGTTTGGAACATGGACCTGTTGCTAATATGAGGCTCTAATTGCATGAAAGCATGGAAAATGTAGTGAATTAGATATATTTCTTGATGAATGCATGCTGTTGGTTGTTTTGGTTTTTTTTTACCTTAAACATGAGCAATAGATTTACAAAAGTAGGCTGAAATGATTTTTGTAAGTCAATATTTGTTTTTAAGGTTTACTGGAATGACTTGCAGTTATAAGCAGCTGTCATGCGTGTTCCTCTCACCTTTAGAGACTGTCTAGTTTCCGCTGCAAGAAATAGAGCTTTAATTCAATGTAAAAACACTTAATCAAAATAGCATTGCAATTGGAATTATGCAAAAACACTTGAGTTAAGGTAATTCCTGCCTGCTAAAAATTGCTACGCTCTCTGCAGTGGGAAATAGTGAAATTTGCTGAGGGCGGGTGGATTTCCAGCTGCTGCGTGGAGCGTGGGCCCTCTAGTGGTTTTAAAATCTGGGCTCCTCTGGTAGAAGAAAAGCTCACACAAAGAAAATGTAGTAGTGGCTTCCTCAAACATGGTAAACAAATATGAAGTACACCTGCAACGTTACCTCTCTTCTTATGCTAATTTCTGATGCTAATGCCAGTGCCAGAAAGCAGTTCCAAATCATGTCTGAGAACATCCATTCTGTGTGGTTGGAACTGAGCACTCAATGTAAGAAACAGATAGGAACAGTAGCATAGCATGAAATAAAGATACTGAATTCTTCCTGCTACTACTATAATTTGCACCAGTTCAAAAAAGAATTTAAAAAAAATATCCTGACAATGAATATCCTGTCATCAATCTTTGGCTGAATCTCCAAGTGTGACAACTATTAGACACACCTAAATATTTCTTGGTGTCTTTGTAGAGCCGAGTGTTGAGGAATTATATTCAGAAAGAAATTACCTCTAATACACACCTTTATTAGCCACTCTTAAAAAAAATTAAAAAATCCCATGGGGAAATCCTTTGGTCTGGATTGTTTCCCAGTATCCTCCTCTAACTTTTCCATTATATGGTAATCCCAACTTCATAGGCTGCCCTCCAGGATTGCTTGGGAAAAAGGTCAATTCCTGACAGATTACAAAAATCAGCTCTAATATCTTATCTTTATGCCAGATAAAGTTGGTCTAGTGGAGATTTTCAGAAGTACATAAGTGATTTAAAGGGATAAATTATACAGAAAAAGAGCAGGACTTTCTCTGGGAGCTCTGAAAGCAGAATCGGGTGCATCGGTGGAATAAATGCCAGAGTCTCCCGGATCTTACAGGGCTCCGAGGTGGGTCAGACAATACAGGGATCAGAAGCTGGCAGCCAGTGGGAGATTGTAGCTAATTATAACTTGGAAGCTGTGGTACACTTCTGTCTTTAAATTGGAAGGATACAGGCCAGGGATTGATAGCCCTCAAGTCACCTTCACAGGTTTAAGCTTAAAATTGAATAGAGCTGTGTTTCTCCACCTGCTCATTCCGTTATTATCAAGGAATCGTGCATTTTTAATGCTGCTCACTCTCGCAAGATCAGAGTGGGGGGGGAAAAAGTCAAATGCTGCAGATACTGAAATACTTGTACACCTTTCTGAAATTAGGAAAAAATCAGTAGTAGCTTCAATCTTTCAAAGCTAGGAAGTGAAACTCTATTAAATAGATGAAATCCTGCTATTTTCGTAGTAATGTTTTTTCAGAGATAGAGAGCACCTTGTCTAAAAAAATATTTTCAGCCATTTGAAATCTGGCTCCTTTCATTAGGAATGGGTCTGTAAGAATGTAGAAATACAGAATGTTGCAGACTCCTCCTACTTCTAGTATTTCAAAGACTACTGTAGGTGAAACTAAGTATCTGTTATTTAAAAATATTTTTTAAAAAAAGTAGCATTTCCTGTTTTTGACAGTATCTGGCCTGGCTAAACGCTGGCAAACTTCTTGTGCTGAAGAAAGGTTTAGAGTTGCCTCCATGAAGAGCAGCACGTTCTGTGGCAGCAGCTTTGCTCTCTGCTGGCACTCACACAAGCTTTTCTAAACAGCAAATCTGGTGGAAGAGCTTAATTTGAGTGATGTGTTTGCTACAGATGTTCATTCTGTTATTAGGAAGCCACCTCGAGCCTCCAGTTAGAGCAGATAATCTGACACAATCTAGTTTAGCTGTTTTTTCCTGTCAGAAAGCACGGTTGCTCTGTGTGAACTCAAATGTCATTTGCTTTGCAACATATCTGCATTATAACAAGTACTCTCTTGGTTTCTCAGGAACCATGGGAACAGCAAGATTATTTTATCACCGAGGTCTTATCAACACAAATTTAGAAGATCTCTGTGTTCCTTTCAGGACAGGTGTAGTCAGCACAGTGTCAAAACCGGCAGCTCAAATTTTGAAAATTGGATAAACAACTGGGAAGTGGGAGCCTTTTTTGATGGAACTGCATCTCGCCATCTGCACTACAACCCCTTCAGAAAAATAGGACTAAAAACTCTTAAATCACTTAAGAACTTCTGAGAATTGTTGTGTATATCCCTAGGAAATGGCTTTTATTTTTATGTTGTACAACTCTAACACTATTGAAATCTGCATGCATGGGAAACGGACCAGTGAGCCTTCATTAATTCTTCATTGCAGTTTGCAAAGATCATTTGGGTTGTCTTGAAATGTTTTGGCCTGTTTAGAAAACCTGTCCTGACAAAAAGAATGTATTCATAACTGATAAATCAAGCAAAGAAACACTTTTTAATTGAATGCTATTTATATATTAGCGCTTGATTTTTCCATTGTTCTAACCGATATCACAAGATCTGCTGTTATTTTTAATCATTTATAGAATACCCAAAGGATAAGTAGTTCTCAGTCTACACAGCCTCTTGCTACCCCTGTGGTGTCTGTGACAACTCCAAGCTTGCCTCCGCAGGGACTGGTGTACTCGGCCATGCCTACTGCCTACAACACTGGTAAGCACTGTCTTCAATAAGTGACTCCGTTTGTCAGATGTACGAGGCTTTTGTGAGTCATAAGCCCAGAAAATTTGCATTTCTGTGACACTTCGCTTTATTTTCCTGTACAGTTCAAATCAAGGCTCTTATTCATCAGAAATGAGCCTTTAGCTTGTAAAATGTGTAAATGTTGAGACTCGGATCAGGAAGGAGCTTGCAGTCAGTCAGGTTGTGCACAGCTGAACACAGAAATGCATTGCTCACAGCACTAGTAGTCAAGTATCCATCAGAGAAATGAAATATGTCTCACATTTAAGCAATAGTTGATACTTCAGAGCTCACTGTCCCTTTTGTTCCAACAGCAGAAGGGAATCGGATTCCTCAGGGGCTTTCAGTTTAGAAGGAAGCCCTGATGTACAAAGCCCAGACTGGGCTCTGTCCTCTTCAGTAGCTCTATGGAGGGTGAGGTGGGGACTCGGGGGAAGGTGTTGTCAGCATTTCAGCATCGAGAGTCTCTGTTATCTGAAAGACCTTAAAACTACTTTCATCCAAGATGGGTATGATCCAAGGGATCTGGTAATGGAAGAGCTAATCGATTTGCCGCTTTGGAAAGTAGCTCATGATGAGGTGCTTCCTACTTTTGTCTCCATACCACTAGAGTCAATTTTGACTTTAATCTCAAGGTTCTCTATTTGTTACAGACTCTGTATGTAATCAGTGAAGCAATTTTTTTTAATCGTTTCCTTGCAGCCCTGACGGTGTTGAGTTGATTACTGTTGATCTGTGATGCATAGTTAAATTTTCAAATGTACCTGCAGAGAAACTACCCTGCAGACAGCATCAATACATTTTGTAAGTCAGAGTTAAACTAGCTATTGGTTAAAACCAAAGAGGAAAACAATGGAAATAATTCCTCAGTTACTGTTTTTTTTAGGGAAAGTCTAATTAAGACATTCAAATATAAGTGCTAGAATTTGTTATAACAGGAGTTTTGGATGGGGGAATGGCAGTGTTAATGTTTAAGTCTTATTTCATAGGCTTTCAGATTTAAAAAAAATAAATAAGCATTTGCCTCTCTCTCTTGCAGTAATAGATCTTAGGAACTGAGCTACACTAGAGAGTGTCCATGTCTGGCTGCTCAGCACGGGCTCTCTGGCTGGATAGAAGAGCCTCATGGGGTTCTTCTTTCTGTCGATTCAGGGAGATCCACATCTCCTGCAGATTTTCTGGTAGCATCTCTTCCCTGGACCTCATGTTCTTATTCTTGGGCAAGGGTCAGGACAAATTAAAGAAATGTTTGAGGTTTGTAGAAAATGGCCAAAATCTGAATAATACAGAGGTGTTGTAATTATTTTTGTTTCCTGCAAGGAGGGACGTGTCAGGAGTCTATAGTGTTGGAAGATGGAATAGATGGAATAACCATCCATTCATAATCATTTTCCTCCCCAAAAATACGGTGTTCTATACATTTTCTACACTTTTTTTAGATTTGAAAATCTTCAGTTTTTAGTTCAGAACTTGTAGCCATCATCCAGCTAAACAACTCACCTCTTTTTGTATCTTTGAGCATCTATGTGCTCATTAACTGACACTTATTACCCTTCAGCAAGGCTCTGTTTGCCTCAGAGGCGCTGCCCTGGGCAGTTAAGGGCATGCAGGTTTTGAGAGGGGCTGGTTAGTCATCAGTGACAGTCAATATTTATACTGTGGGAACACCCAAATAATCGTTCAACATTTATGCAAATGATCAACTACCCTGAGGGGTGGTTAAAGTCTAAAGAAATGAAGGAAGAGCTGAGGCTGCAGTAACAACATAATGAGCAAAGTGAACAATTGTGCTTGGTGGCTTGTTTTGGATTATCAGTTTAAATATGAAATTGCTGGACCTACAGATCTTGATTTGATTCTTGCCACAAAGATTGTTTATATATTGCCTTTAATGGCTGTTTAAAGTAAACAAGTAGTTCTGTCCTAGTCCCTGCTCAGGAGACCCACGTTGAGTTTTCCCTGTCGCCTAACAAACCCCTCCGTTCTCTCACGCAGCCAGATGGTTGTGTGTCCCCTCCATCCCAAATAACCCATAACTTGATGGCTAAAACATCCCAGAGACGGGAGGGGCTGGAGTCTGAATCTGGGGAAACTGGTGTCCCACACGATGGACCAGTGCTGTTATCACTGGGATATGATTTTAAAAACCAGCCCATTGCCTTTGATAATGCAATAATCTGTGAGAACCTTTTAGCCTCTGGTGTTTTTGCAACACTTTAAAATTGTTGCTATTGGGTTGAGGCTTTCAGGGGATTTGCAAAAAGAAATTTGATGTTGAAACCAAATCATCACTTTCTCAGGGTACTCAGCATTTACGTGGCAACTTTGGTTTTGCAGTTCAAGGACTAAGATAAAATGTGGATACCTGCCTTATTTTTCTGGATTGATAGGGGTTTTTTCAGGGCTGGAAGAGAGAGATTCAGCTCTTAGAGCCTTAATTAAAATGTTGGATACCAGTGTTGCACAAATATAGTATTTTATAGAATTTGTTTTGCTGGAGGAGTATTCTTTCTGCAGTTTACTGGAGGAATGGCCAGAAACTGAGTTACTTGTTCTAGAACAGTCTAGGCATTAAAAAAAATAAATTAAAAACCCACAGATATCAGTTAAACAGTAACTTATACTTGAGCAGAACATATCTAGCCATAAATTATATTACTGGCTTTTGGTGAGTTATTTTGCAGAGGCGGAAGCTTCAAAGGTGTCTTGTTGTGAGGGTCCCAGCAGGAATGGTTTCCATCCTGGAGAAAGCACTCTCTTGTGGGGGCAACTTTTCCATCTTGTGTGAGGCCACTCGTGCAGAAATTGGTGCCCTGCTTTTATTGCCAGCAGATACATGATCATTTAGGGAAACAATAACGCAGCTCATGGTGTGTTCTTTGCCTCAAACCCCTGTCATCAGACACCTTCCTTCTAAATTACCAGAAGTTAATTGTCCATTATCATAAAAGTTGTAATTGTAGAAAAAAAAAATAATACATGGAAACTGAATTCCTATGAACATTTTATTCAATAAAAAGGGCTTTGGTTCCAATAATGTCAATGGAGAAGAAGTCAAACAGAAGGGAAAAGGAGCTTCACCTCCTGGGGCACAGCTGAGGGTTTTGGGGAGGATCCTTGCAGTGACACCTGATCTCAGAATGGCCCAAGGCCGACCGGCCCCGCGCGCTCCTGCCTTGGGAGGCTCCTCCAAAGGGAGAGCTAGAAGTTGTCCACAGCAAAGCAAGTTGGTGGATGGGAACGAGGATACTGTTAGAGAAAGCTTAGCTCGAGAGATAAATCATAATGGTGGTGTCGTTTTAGGGCAATACTAAAAAAAACCAAACCAAGAACACCCCTTAAAAAAACCCAACACAATCCCCCCACAACCAAAAAATTAAACCCAAACCAAAGTAAAACACAAACCCTACTTAAGCAGAATTTTTGGTTCGTGTGCTGGTGGTGAAGAAGTTTGGCTGCTGGCGTTTTGTCGCGTTCTCAAGAGATTGGAAGTATTTTAAGGAAGCTATATTACAAAATAATTAAAAGCAGAGGAGTGTTTGCAGCTTTGTTTTAAAACCTGAAAGAAAAGCAGGAGTGATAATGATCAAGTGAAAATAACTTCCCCTGTGTGAATGAAGTGAGAACTGTCGAAGCATTTGAGCCCAGCCAAAAGTAACAGCCAGTCGCTGACTGCTGGTTACTGATATATTGTATTTTCTATTACCCACTTAAGTTGTATTTCTAAATAATTATATATTTGCTCTAAATAAAGAGGTTTCATTTTTTAATTTGATACAGAGATGACAGTTTAATCAAAGCACTTCATAGCGAAGCCATTGGGGGGGGACTGCACCAATGGAGCAGAGAGGGGTCACCGAGGCTCCCAGCTGACTTTGGTCACACACCCCTTGGGCACCCAGCCCCTGTGACTGTGTAAAGATGCATAAATACGTGTGTCTGTGGGTTTGGAAGAAGCTCTATGAGACAGCAACATGTAGGAATTGAAACCAAAATACAAAAAAAAAAATTAATTTGGAGGCCTATGTGCTGTTAAACTCCTTGTGAAGGCAGGAGGAGCTCCCGGGCTTCAGCTTCACTCGACTTTGTTTTGGACAGAAAACTTTTATGTGTGTGTGTGTATCACAAGTATTCTCATGTTTTTATGTACATGTGTGCACAAAAATATGGCTAAACTACTTTCCTGTTTATTTGTTTTTCCATCTTAGATTACTCCTTGACTAGTGCAGACCTGTCTGCCCTGCAGGGGTTTAACTCCCCGGGAATGCTGTCCTTGGGGCAGGTCTCTGCCTGGCAGCAGCACCACCTGGGCCCAGCCACCCTCAGCTCTCTCGTGTAAGTACCTCTGGGTTGTGGTACCTCGCCCCCTTGGGCGCTTCACTGAATAACCTGCACCAGGGAATAATTAGCACAAAACCATTTTAATGTCCCTTCAGTCCTCGGGCTGTGTCCCTGCAGGCCCAGCTTCTTACACAGGAGTCACCCGCCCGAGGAACTCAAATGTTTGGAGATAGGCAATGCTTCTGTTTGGCTTTAACTTCTATAAATGCGGTTCAGACCTTTAATTAATGCTTTTTATCAACTTTGTTTCTTCACTTCAGTAAGTTGCATTTATTTACATGCTCGTTTTGAGGGTGTTGAACCACAGCATCACGGACGCGTGAATTGTTCTTTCCCTCCTTCGTGTTTTCTCATTTCTGCCTTTTGGCTTTCTTTTTCCCCAGGACTGGCAGCCAGCTATCTCAGGGTTCAAACTTATCCATTAACACCAACCAAAACATCAACATCAAATCTGAACCAATTTCACCTCCCCGGGACCGTGTAACTCCCTCTGGGTTCCCGCAGCCGCCGCAGCAGCCGCAACCGCAGCCGCCGCAGCAACCGCAGCCGCCGCCGCCGCCGCCGCAGCAGCAGCAGCAGCAGCAGCAGCAGCAGCAGTCACGGCAGGAAATGGGCCGCTCTCCTGTTGACAGTCTCAGCAGCTCCAGCAGCTCCTACGACGGCAGCGACCGGGAGGACCCGCGGAGCGATTTCCATTCGCCCGTCGTGCTGGGACGGCCACCGAATTCCGAAGATCGGGAGAGCCCGTCGGTAAAACGAATGAGGATGGACACGTGGGTGACATAAGCTCGTGGCGTTGCCTCTCCAGTTTTGTGTTCTCGAAATGAACTGTCCTGACATATCTAAATTTATAAATAAGGACATGAAATAAGTATATTTATATGTATATACATACGTGCATATATATATCTCCACATGCATATATATGTGCTAGTGTGTGTAGCATACACGGAATCATCAGGCACTTATGACAAACTTCTTGTAGAGCTGCAGATGTCCCATGGTAAAACGTAACAGAACAATCCTGTAGGTATTGATCTAGTCTGGCACTTACCTGGACTCGTTGTTTTCATGATATAACCTGTTTTTGCAAAGAACCCTTGTACCCGCAGTATAACCCTACCACACTAGAGTGCAGAAACCAAGAGGGCTCGCCTGTAGTCACGTCCCTGTGTGTTTTATTCAAGCTGTATGGTTACTCGTAGTTAAGAAATAATGCTTTGTAGCAGCAGAGCAGTAGAAAAGCAGGAAGAAGAAAGCAATACTGTACATAAACTGACCTTTATATTACCCAACCTGGCATGGGTCTCTATTGCAGAGGGTGCATGGAGAAGGGCTGATGCTATAAGAAAAAAAATAATAAAAAAAAAACAAACAAACAAAAAAAAACCAAACACAAAAACCCTGTTTTGCACGTGCAAAAAAAAAAAAAAAAACCATAAATAGTGTATTGGGTCAAAGAAGTGATTTTTTTAATGAGTGAAAGAGAGACATAGAGAACTCGCATGAAATATTCTGAAAATATTAGCCTAGAAAATAGAACGTTAACAAAATAAAATTAATATATTAAGTTATAATTGGAATATGTTTGACAAATTTGTTTTTACGTTCATACCTTTGAAAAATATAGAAACGGATTTTAGCTCATGTATATTTTATATTAAAGAAAACAATACCCTAATGAATTGAAGACTATATATAAAGTTATATACAGTACTTTTGAACACATTCTGCTATGAATTATTTATATAAGCCAAAGCTGTATGTTGTAGCTTTTTTGTAGAGTATAGTTTTATCTTATTTTGACTTTCTAGTTTTTGCTTTCAAAGATGAAAAGGAAAAACTTGCAGGCGGAACCTTGGGGGAAAAATAAGCCATGAACACTTATATGTAAATTTAAATTTGAGCCAAACTCTTTGTGTATATAGCATCCTAAATATATTATCACCTTTGGTGTAAGTACCTATGTATTGTACGTTCACCAGATTAAAAAGTATATTTTTGTGGATTGACGCCAACTTGAAAAAAAGGCGAGGTCCTTATTAAGTAGAGTATTCACTGTTTAATATTTACTATTTTGTTAAATATACTGTACTTTCTTTGGATTTTAATTATTATTAATATTATTATCCAGATTTTTCAGAGGGTGTATAAAGGGGTTGTCCCCCTCACTGGTGGTGAATGTGTGCCGTTAAATTGTAATCTCTGTGCTGTATGGTTAAGCTTCATTATACATTTTATATATATGTATATAAATAGCAAAGTGGCAAAAAAAAAAAAAAAAAATCCGGCGTTAAGTTCATCCTGCATAAATATATAAAAAAAAAATCTGTTACAACACATTTTAAGGCATCATTTTAAAGCTGCCTCTTCTGAGGAGATGACAAAAAAAACCAACAGTGGAAAAACTTGACCTAATTTCTCATGATAGGGAAATAACACATATCAGATGAGCACAAAAGGTTTTTTGGGCTGGTAAGTGGTTTGGGATAAAGCCTCAGAAATAAATTGGCTGTTCCTCTTTGCTGCTGCCACGAGCCTCGTGAGGAACCCAGAGGCTGCCGCGAGGAAAGGCCAGGAGAAGGTCTGGTTGGACTTGGTGAGTGGTGGCACCGGCAGGGCCTGGGGACAAGGAGAAGCAGGGGCAGCGCCCTCCCTCTTGGTGACTCAGAGGGACCTCAGCCCAGTCCCTCGGAGGGGTGAGTACCAAAATGTGTCTCAGGAGCCAAAAACTGGGTTTAGTGGCCAAGAGCAGCCTGGCGGGTTGGAGAGCCAGGATCTTCCCGGGTCCTTCTCTCCATCCCGACTTGTGCTGGGAACCAGATTTAACTGGTCAGAACCGAACCTCACCCCCGGGAGTTCTATGCTGGGCAAGAAAGCACAGTGCTGTTCTCTTCCCAAACTCCTCGCAAGTTGGCCCTTCTATTTACTAAATCCTTGCTCGAGCTTTAAATTTATTATTATTTTTTTTTAGTAATTAAAAAAAAATGATACTGAAAGTAAGAAGTGTGTGAGCTGGAACTCCAGCGGGGACAGCGCGCTCCTCCAGGCTGAAGAGCAAAGTCCGCACCTGCGGCTTCCCGAGCCCCTGTCGTGTTGCCATGGTAACGTTTAAAAAACCCCATACCGCTTCCAGTTGGTTCCAGCCCCTTCCCTGGGAAATTCCTCTCCGTTTCTTGTAGTTCCTGGTTCACAGAGGAAAAGGAGACTCTTTCTAAGGGCAGGGCCGTTTCCAAAGGGGCCGAATTCACTTACCGCTGCAGAGAACCTTTTCGTGCTCTGGAAAGTGATGTGATTTTTTTCATTCTTTCTGCACATCTCTGACCTTTGCTGTCCATCAGAGTGGGAGTTCTGCATTCACATTTACTGTCTATTTTCTTGTGTGCCTTATAAGATGGCTTTGCTGACTGTATCTCAGTAGTCTTTATTTCTATGCAGGTTTTTAAACAGTACTATTACTGTTTTCTTAAAGAAAAAAAAAAAAAACCTACATAAGGGTTATTGTTTGTATTGAAATTGCACCAATGAATTAAAAATAATAATAATAATGATCTGTTCTGAAGAGCTGCCCCCGGGCCTGGGCCCGTGTTGCCCCAAACCCTCCCCCAGACTGGGCAGAACAAACCCTCCTGCCTCCAGAGTCAGTGGGAATCCTGGTTTTTAATACCAAGTAACTAACTTTGGAACCTACTTTTTTTAGGAATTGTAAAAAAAGTTTTATAAAAAAAAAAAAAGAAAAAGAAGACATAGCACAGACATTTCAACAGGTTTAAAAATGCTTTTTTTTTTTTTTTTTTTTTAAACTCTACTGACTTCAGTTGCAAGTGGATCCAATCCTGGTCTGAACCCACTCAAGTCTGAACGATTGGAGATTTTTATCTTCTAACGTGACAAATCACCTCCATCCTCCAGCTCTCACCACCGTGTTTAAAAATGCACGTTATCAGGGATTCGTCAGAGAAAAATGCTTTAGCTTTTCCTTTCACTTAGAGGACACTAACGCATCAGAAACTTGCGAATGACTGTGCGCACAAGAAATACATAGTAAATAAGGAACAAAATAACTCCTAACAATTGATCATGGGAAGAAGTTTAAATTAGAATGTGAAAGAAAGACTTAACAAATGTAAACATTTAAATCTTAGTAGAAACTTTCTTCACTTTGCTGTGCAAGAGAACACTGCTTTGCAATATTTAAAATGGCTTTTTTAAAAGAGATTTATGTATTTGGTAAATGTTTGTAGTCAACAGTTCACAACGAAGCTGTTCACGGTTTAATGATGATAAGCCGTTTGGCGGCACAAGCTGGACTTTGTTGCCATCCTTGAGACGAATCTTTTAAGAAAAAAATAAGTTAATCTCAATTTTTTTCCCTGAATGTGTTGTTTTTTCTTCAATATACAATAAATATTCTAGTGAACTTTTTATCAAATGGTTAAGAAAATGCTAGAGGTTGTTGTAAAATATTTGTATCCTGCATTCACTAAAGTAAAGATACTGGCTTTTACTGTGTACTCCGGCCTCTCTCCTCCTTGTGGCGCGGGGGGGGGGGGGTGTGGGGCTTTGCCTCCCTCTTCGGGCACCTGAAACGTGTTAAACTCCTTATTTTAAAACACTTGTTATTACATTCAAACTGAGAACCTTCTTTCCAAGTGCTTATTTTTGCAGGACGGGCTGCCCCAAACCCCCTCCCAGCGTGGGCTGTGGGCAGAGCTGCACCAGTGCCCCCCCCCAAAACCAGTCAGAAGAAACCATTACCCCCCCCCCCCCCAGCTGTCTGTTCTGTGGCACAAACAGCTTTTGCCTGAGAAAAGCCCCGGCGTGGGGGGGGGGGGCTGAATTCTTCCTGTTCCCCGGGTGAAGGGCTGGGACACGGGCAGGCGAGTTGGGGCGACCACAAAACAAACCCAGGAGCCTCCCGGGGCGGGTGCTGCCCCTTGTGCTTTTATTTCATTTTTGTTTTATTTAAAAATATCATAGCCCACCCCCACCCTGAAAAAGAGAGAAACATTTCCTTCACAGAAGAAAAAATACAACATTGGTTTGGTTGAGTGTTTTGGTGGGTTTTTTTTTTTCAATATAAGATACTTTAAAGTCCTCATTTACAAAATTAAGATCCCTCAGGCTTTCCTGAGCATTTTTTTTTGACGGTTCCAGGAAAGACAGGTTTTTGTTACATCTCGGGGAGCTCAGGGTGTGCCCCTGGAGTTGCTGGGACCCCCCACTCCCACCTCTGGGGGAGGGTGTCTCCATGCCTGGAGGAGGGTGTCTCCGTGCAGAGCATGTGGAGATGCCTGAAGGCACCAAAAGCCCCAGACACCAAACCAGGCCCTCGCTCCTTCCGTGGCCATGGTGGCCACTGGTTCCCAGGTAGGGCTGCACCACTGCCCTGTGGCTGCTGGGGCAGGAGGGGAGGGCAAACAAGGGCTCCGCCCGGGCCCTCCTGCACCGAGCGCAGCTTCCAGATGCTTCCATCACCCCCTGCCCCATCCCCAGTCAGGCCCTGAGCTGAACAGACCCTAATGGTGGGGTCCAGGGAGCGTCTACGTCTGCCTGCGGTTCCCGAATCTGCTGCCCAGGCCTCAGGCTTACCCACAGCTCAGGACACCACCAGCCTCTGAAGCTTCACGGGGCTTTCCTGCTCGCTCAGAAGCTGTTTAATGCAGCACCAGGAGGGCAGAGCAATCCTTAACGTGCAGCAGCGTCACGGTCCCCATCCTGTCAGGGACTCACATCTCTTGCTGTCACTGTGTAAGGTGACACGGGGCTTCTTTCCTGGGCTTTGACATTAAAGGTGGCTCAGCAGCGCTCCCTCACTGGACTCCTGCAACCAAGGAACTCGAATCCATGACTGAAATTAGGTATTTGAGATGGATTTTTTTTTTTTTTTTCTTCCTTCTCTAATGTAACACTGGCTCAACCTTCCTCCACCAAACAAGCCTTTGCGAGGCGCAGTGATGCCCCAGGCCCAGGGCTACTCTCACAGCCTCCTCCAGTGTGCTCTGGCCACCTGTGGCCGTGCTGGCTCTGGAGGGGCACTTCCCTGGCGACAGCAGGGGTTCTGCAGGGGGCTCAGCCTGCAGAGACAGCGGGATGCAGGAGCAAAGGACCAGGCTCACCCTAATAAACACCTTAAAACATTGGCTCAAGAGGATGAAGAGGTGGGGTGCTGCCGTGCCCCTGTGCCGTGGGACACCTAACAATCAGTCTGGGGTTAAATACACCAACACTGCCACGGTCTGCAAGAGAGAAAATGACAGTTCAGAGAAAAAAAGAGAAGTCCCTGCTTCTACTCTAAGCAAAAAAAGTGTTTCCTTAAAATGCAAACAGCCCCCTGTTTGCCATTAATACTGCACTCTTTACCTCAGCAGCAAAGGATTTGCTTCCCAGACGAGGCATTAAGAAACACCTGAAGCAAACAAGATGAGTAAATTGCTACAAAATGCTTCCCTCTCCAGAGTTCACAAACGGTAAGCCAACTGCCTGACCACCTTCCTAAGCAACATCCTTGGGTTTTTTCCATTAAAAAAATATATAAATCACATCATCACCTCACTTTCAGGATTATAACATCAGCTACTTAAAAAAATAATCTGGATCGTTATCCCCCTGAATGCACTCGAGTCAGAGTCGGTGGCGTTCGGGCCCCGGCGAGGCTGCATCTCCACCCCCTCCTTAGGATTTTTTCCCTACGACTGAGCTTTGTGGTAATTTCCCTTCCAGTCCCTCTGCTGAGGTATTTGAGGTTACTGTTGCGTTGGCGGTGTGGGCCACCAGGCCTTGTGTTTTAAAATAGATGATATAAAATACTGGCAGGACAATCCCGATCAGGAGCATAATAAAAACCGCGTTCCACCACTGGATGCCCCAGTCCGCCCCGTCGCTGCTCCCCCTCTTCCCTGGCTGGGGCAGGGGCTGCTGGGGGGGTTCCCCGCAGAACTCCACCTTCAGCTGGGCCTCCGCCTGCACCGCGGCCTCAATGCTCCTGTCGATCCCCTTGAAGTAGTCGCTCAGGTGCCCGCCCTCAGCAGAGCTGCTGTCGCCCCCCTGGGGCTCCGGTGAGTCCCCCAGTGTCGGGCCGCCCCGGGAGGGCGCCGTGGGGAGCGGCCGCAGGTCTCCCCCGTTCTCCGTTAACAGCCCGTGGGGCTTCACGGGGATCTTGATGGACTTCAGGGCGAACAAGTCCTGCTCCCGGATGAAGTTGTTGACGCGTTTGATATCTGCAACCTACAGAATCCAAAGAGGAGACGGACATTACTGTTGGACAACCCCGAACAGGAGCAGGAAGCAGCTACAAAAGCAGCGTGAATAAAAGGCAGCCCCGGGCACGAGCCCCTCAGTGCTCTGCAGAGATTGCCCAGCGGCTCCAGGGATGCTCCGGGTCCTGCAGGATGGAGATGGTCTCCAGTTAAACCAGTCTATAACCTCCTCTAGTGCTCTTGTACCTCACATGCTGGGTTTTCTCTCAATACTGTTTTTCCTTCCTTTTGCTTTCTTTACCCTTCTCTCTCTCACTTTCTAATTCAAGTTAAGGCAAGAAGAGTCTTTATAGCAGATCCTTTTAAAAACAGCTTCCATACCTTAAACAATGCACGAGGGTTGAAAGTGAGAGGACAACAGCAGGAGGAGCAGGCAAACCCCTCCTCCTGCTCAGAAAGCTACTTCAGAGTGAACAGAGCTCTCTCTTCAGAGCGTAGGGCAGCTCTGAAAGCAAGATCACAGCCTGGCAGAGCAGGCGAGCACCTCTCCCACACAAGGCACCAGCAGCCTTGGCTCGTGCTCCCCAGCACCACCCCTCGCCCGCCTGGCACCAGCCTTGAGGCTCAGTTCTCCAGCAACAATCTCTGTGCACCCCTGGTCACCTCTGGTGGTTCGTCTGTAGGGTCTCCACCTCTGCATCCCTGGGTGATGCAGACAGCAAGAACAAACCATACACCCAGCACAAGTCAGCAGGACAGCTGGTATCAAAGAGAAGACAAAGGGTGAGGCAGCATTTCTTTATTTTAACTAAAGAGAAGAAAGCTGAATACAGCGGGCACTGGCATCATGTGGGTACATGCACTTCTCAGCTGTCCTCATTCCTCTGTCAAAGAAAATCAATGGGACTGTCAACATGTGTGAGGAACTCTCCAAAGCAGCCAAGGAGACATGAAAGAACCTCGAGGGTAAGGCTGGAGGACACAAACCAAAGAAAAATAGCAAGACCCCAAACCAAAGAGAAAGGACACGCCAAAAGGTGTCTGATACAGAAGAGACACAGGATGAGGACTGTTCAGAGGAGGTTTGATTTGTTCTTTTAGGTATCTCGTAAATGAGTGTATGACCTGCACTCCCAAGTTTGGGGCTACCAGTGAACCCGGGGAACTAAGAACTAGGAAGCACTTTACTTCCAAAGCCAACATTTAAGTGCCATCAGCACCAACACCGTTGACAGTTGGGGGCAAAATCTCCTTTCAAAAGCGAACACAGCAGTGCACAGAAGGGAGCTGAACACCTCCTCTGCCATTCCAACCTACTTGCAGGCTGTGCTGCTGCCAGCTGGCTGCAGGAGCAGGCAGGCAGCACACCAGCAGCAGAGGAGGTGCCCAGGAGAAGGACATCCTCCTTCCCTGCAGGAAATTCCCATGGGAACTGCCAGCGGCTCTGCCCCAAGCGCGGCCTCTCTCCCCACATCCCCCCTCCAGCCCCCACGGGCTGCCAGGGAACCACACATCAAGCTCCTCTACCCTGCAGTCCCCAAAAGGTGCCAGGTTCTGCCACGTCACAAACAGAGAGCGAGACCCTGTCGGGGAGAGATGCCCCAACCTCACACTTACCCTGCGAAGCCTGAGAAATCAGAAAATGGGATGGTTAATCTAGATCCTAATCTGGAGCCCCTGAGGCAAAGGGAATCCTCAGCTGCTGGTTCAGACTCCTCACAACTTGCCCCAGCCCAACATCGGGACTTAAACCCTAAAAAATTATTTACTTATGAAATAACAATCTCACCCAAAGCCTTCCAATTGAGGTGGTGCTTCAAGTTTTGGTTGTGTTCCAATGAAATCCAATTACTGGGACAGTAAATATCCCCCGCAGTCTCTGCAATCAAACACTGCAAAGTTGTGCTAAGGCTCTGGAAACAAAGTGGAGCAGCGTTCACAGAAACAGCAAACAAAGCTGATGGGAAGAATGCAAGAGCACTCGGCTGCACAAACCATTTAGGCTTATTTTCTGTACTCATTTTTTTTTGGCTGCAGTGAGCTCCTCTTGTCCCAGCTAAGAACCATGCCAAAAGCAGGCCAGGACTATAAATGGTCAAGAGTAAAAATGAGAATTTTCAAGTGTTTTGCACCTCTGCCAAGTTATCTGTGGCACACACAAAGCTAGTTGTTGCCCTGTATTAATACTCCCACCCCAAGTAGGCCCTGACAATTTTGAAACCAATGACAAGTTCTCACTGATTTCAAGGAGAAGCTCATCCTGGATGTTTTCACATATATTTATGGCTACAAATCTTCCTCACTGATACCTTGGTAGCCTTTCAGGAGCTGCTTAATTGTGCAAATAAAACAAAATACATCAAAATCGATCAGTGCCAGTCTGTAAACAGACAAATGCACAGATCTCCAATAACAAGGATTTGTGGACCTCTTCAATTTAACTGGAACGAGTCAGAATTGCCCTTTCTGGAAGGGAGGGAGGCAGCAGGACAGTTTTTAATCCCTTGGGAGGAGAACACTGACTTCCTGGTCCCTCCCCATCAGCTTGCCTTCCCCACTGTGCAGGACAGGCAGAGTAGATCTACCTGCACTTGCTGGGGCTGATGGGCTCTGGGCAGAAGAGGAGGCAAATGACTAGTCATGGCAGGAGCAGGACCAAGGCCTCCCGAGTTACAGTAAAAGGGGGCACAGCAGGATTTTTTATGCCATAAACCAAAAGAGTTGCTTGAAATCTTCCTCCTCTGAGTTCACCGAACTGCTGTGATTTGACATAAGTGGCAATAATGATGCAATTGCTCCTGCTCCGAGCTGAGCACGCAGTCCTGACTGCAAAGTCAACTGCTGTAGCTCTGAGTTTTCACGTTCTACCGGTGCCAATCAAGGCCTATTCAAGTCCTACCAGACTCGCTTCTTCACACGCATCAGGCTCGTCAGCAGAACCTCGAAGGGTTTCTTTTTTGTTTTGTTTTTGTTTCTAAGGGAATGGGAGGGGAGGAATTGTTGCAATTCCTCTAAGCCCTCTTGCTTCAGCTGCACCACACAGCTGCGTGGTTGAGCAAGACAGACTGCAATGGTATTGCAGCACTTGAGCCAGTACCGTATCATTATCCCCATCCAGGTCACTGTCCAAGGGTTTGCATCATGGAACTTTTTAATCACACTCTAGCTTGCAGACAAAGAGGCTCTAAAAATACAGCTTTTACTGCTAAACAACAGGGTACTTCTAACATTCAGATCAGGTAATTAAACTTTTCAATAGTTTTTCCATAAATTTCTCTGCTTTGGGACAAAGAAAACGTATTTTGTGGTATGTTCCAACTCCAGAGAAAATTCACTGAGCACACACACTCCCTGCTGAACCACACACATCTGGGTACAACATCAAAGCCCAAATACACCTGGACTCTGTGACCTGAATTTTAGCATTTTTTCCTTCTCTAAGTCCACTTCTGTTAGACTTACACCCTCCTTGCAATATGTAAGAGCATACCTTTAAAAAAATAAACACACCACCCTCCCCAAACCAGACCTCATCAGACTGGGGCTTCTTTGCACTGTTCAGTTTGCTTCAGAGGCCTCTCACTCTCTTCTCTGCACTCCAGCTTCCTACTCTTTGCCATCACTTAAATAACCCAAGTACAAAGTATGGCTGCTAAACTGCACTTAGTCACTCAAATTAAACAGGGAAGCAGGTGGTGCAGGGTGTGGGGTTGACAGTATCTTCCTAGGCTGTGAGCTGAAGAACTCTTTGTTGTTGCTGTGGGGTTTTTTGACTGTCTCCAGCTCAGTTTTACCCAGATATTGGCCACGGATGAAATATACAGGGACAACACTTTTCTAGTGTCAAAACTATTAGGCAACAGCATACCCTCCTGTAATTCTGGAAACTAAACTAAACGTAAAACATCTCTAAAGTAATTAAGAACAGAGATAGCTCTTACTTTACAGCCGTACTGCAGGGCTAGCTTGTTAAGATTATCATCCTCTGTAATCTCTCGTTCCAGAAGTACCACATCTCCAACTCTGTCCCGAGAGGTGCTGCATCTCTGCTGCTCTTTGCCCCTCGGTCGCAGTTCCATAACATTGAGTTCCTCTTCTGAAGACTCCTCTGAATCCGATCGGCCATCGGGAAACACGTACACCTGCCTGCCCGGGTACTTGTGGATGGTGACAGGAGCCTGGAAGGATCTTGCCCGGCTCTCATTCAGCCTCATCTTTTATACCAGCACCTGGAACAAAAAGAAGACATTCTGAAGTTCCTTAAGTGTTTATTTCTTAGATCAAAGATTTGGGAGAATGGACAAAAAGCACAGTAGTTGTATGTATGTATGCACACACACACAGAGCATTCCTCCTACCCAGATCTTCTGAGGGGCAAACCCAACAGACGCCCCTCTAACAGCAGTGACAGAACTAAAAACCTTATGAGCACAAGCTTCAAAAATGGGTAAATTATTTTCAAACCTTTTTTTTTTTTCATACCTGTGGACAAACTATTTAACACTACTTTCTTACATATCTTAAATACTGCTTTTTATAACATAATAAAAAAAAGCACAAAGGAGTCCCTTGAGTGAAATGTCTTTCATGACGGTAAAAAAAAATAATCCATGAACCACGTCAGTTCTCCTACCAATACATATTAAAAACTGACCAAAATTATCCTTTGTGTTATCTTCCCAGAAGTCCTTAGTTCTCTACACTTGTAAGAAGCCACATTTTAATTTCATGGA
Organism: Scolopax mira; assembly: GCA_004320125.1. Taxonomy (NCBI): domain Eukaryota; kingdom Metazoa; phylum Chordata; class Aves; order Charadriiformes; family Scolopacidae; genus Scolopax; species Scolopax mira. Next base: position 228,057 of record BJBW01000003.1, read on the forward strand.
AGTGCACCTTTCTCAGACAGCTCAAGCCACACTTAACTTCAACCTGAAGGACAAGGCTTTGTCATTTTGTTGTATAAAGGAGAGAACCTGCCTGAGCACTTTGTTTTAATTATTCCTAGGCCTAGAGCAGCGAGTTGTCAGGGGCAGGCACAGCCAAGAAACCCTCCGTTCTCACACAACCCCATTGATCTTATGTTCTCAATCTACCCACAACGGATCCTTACGGTGATACCACTACCATTTCATGGGATTTTATCAGTATTCTGCGTGGCACCCACGGGTGCCGGCAGGGTCACATCTGTCCTAGAAGAGTTTAAGATTGAAGCCCACGGTGTCCCCGGACGCTCCCGTGGGACACCTCTGCCTGTCGGGAAGCTGGAAGCCAAGGCTGCCCGGGGTTCTCTCCTGACGCTCTTCCCCTATCGCTCCTCCCCAGGGAAGGCCAAAACTCTTCTCCAGCCCGGTTCTGGCCGCCCCCCAACACCCCCCCCTCCCCGCCGCAACTCCGGGTCGGTCGCCCCGGGTCCCGCCCCGCACCGGCACACGTGGCGAATCGGGGGCCGGCAACCACCGGGGAGGCAGGAGTCCCCCTCCCCACCCCGGGATCTGCGCTCCGCTGCCGGGGCCGACGGCGGAGCCTCCGCAGGGCACAGGGAGGCGGCGGCCCGCACGCAGCCCCGCTTGGCCCCGGGAGGGGTCGGCGCGTCGCTCCCCTCAGCGCCTCAGGGGGCCCCGCTCCCCTCAGCGCTTCGAGGGGCCCCGATTTCCGCCGGGCCTCGGCTCCCCTTAGCCCCTGTTGGGCCCGGCCCGGCCCGGCCCGGCCCTACCCACTCCCCTCAGCCCCGCGTCCCGAGGGCGGCCGGGCCCTGTCCCCAACCGCCCGCACTGACCCGCCGCTCGCCGGCCATCGGCCACACGCACCAACCTAGCCCCGGCTCTCGATCAGCTCTCCTCCCATTGGCTAGCAGCGCCGGAAGGCGGGACCCTTAGCGCCGTCTAGCCAATGGGCGATGGGAATGAGAGGGGTTGGTTGAGCGGTCAGCGCCGGGGCCTGGTGGCTGGAGGACGGGCCCCACTTAAAGGGACCGCGCCCTCGTCCCAGGCGGGACTTTCTGGAGCGCTCGCGGGAGCGGAGGGACAATGCACGTGTGGGGATGGTGTCGTCGTAATTAGATACTTTATACTGGGGTCACACATACAGCTGTAACAAAGTTTCGGTTTCACACTGTCAGCGTGTTAATCACTCACACACGGAGGTATCCCATCCATAGTAAACTTGTCCCAGTGTTGGGAGCGCGAGGCGCTGCTGGGAGGTGGGGACTCTTTCCCCTTTCCCCTTTCCCCTTTCTCCCTTTCCCCTTTCTCCCTTTCCGCTTTCCCCCTTTCTCTTCCCTTCCCTCTTCCTTTCCCTTCCTTTCACCAGTGCCTGTGGAGCGGCTGCTGGAGCTGGTGAGGGCCATTCTGCACTGGTATGTTTACCTTGGCCCTTCCTGACTCCTGGCTTATGTTTAAAAAACAAACGAGGGACGAGCCTTTAACCAGTTCCACGTGCGAAGCTCTGCTGGGGCGAGGGGAGAGGGGAAATATTTCCTCAGAGCCAGCTGCAGGAATTAACCGGCCACCACTCGCCCCAAGGGCTGGCGTGAAGGTCTCTCAGGAGGGACAAACCTAGCACTTGGCTCAGCAGCAGGAAGGGCTGGTGGATGGTCTTTGCCCCAAAGGAGATGGACAAACCTAAGGCAAAGAGGGGAGAGTATTTTCTCTCCAGCCCTTGGGTTGGATGCAACATCAGTTGGGAAGTGTCACACACTCCAGAGGAAGGAAGGCTCCCCCAGCTTGGATGTTATTTTTTTTTAAGCAACAGCCATTGCTTCCTCCTGGCTCTTGCTTGCCCACACGTCTTTGTGGGGCTGTGGGGCTGGAGAGTGGCCAGACAGGGCTGTGGCTAAGCCCAGCTCCTCCCAGCAGCCAGCACCCCAGCCCCACGCAGGTATTATGATTTCCATCCCTCCAGCCCTGGGCCAGATTGTCTTCTCATGAGCAGACGATTCTGGGGCTCAGCCATCTTATGTGCTTTTCTGACTCAACAGACGATGGATTTACTGTGCTGGAGAGGGCTCTCCAAGCATGGGGACTAGATGAGACGTGCCAAAATGGCTTCCCCGAGCCACTTCTAATCTCTCTGTGGCTATTGAGGTTCAAAAGTTACAAGCAATAATCACACTTTGTCAAACAGATACAGGTTACTCAGGGTAACCTGCTCAAACCTGGAAAATACTGCTAAGGTGATGTGGAAACGCGGGGTAAACAACCCGACCTTGCTGACAGAGCTAACTCTGGATTGGCTTACTTTACCTAATTGTCATTTACTGGTTATTATTCTTCTAACTTTTAAATTATCAGGAAGAATTATTAATTAATCTCATAGGAAGACACCGGGAAATGTAGATGGGAAATTGCTTCATCCTCCAGCTGAAAAATCCTTACAGAATCCTTATGAAAAGGCATTTTTTCCCCAACTGTTGGGACAAAACAGCTGGTAAGAAAATCAAGCAAAAAGGTTTTTAATAGTCAGACTCACAATCATTTCCCTTCTCTGTCTACACAAATCGTAAACATGAAGTACTGGACTGTCATCAGTTGATTGGGAATGAGGAATCTGTCACTGAGATTTAAACATCCCTGCACAGACAAATCTGCAGGTTTCTCTCTGTCTCTGACACGTAATGACCTCTTTCTTGTCTGTCCAGAAAGTCTTCCAGCCATCCTTAGAACAAAATCTGCCAATTCAGAGACTTCCAGGCCTTCATTATCAAGTGGAAAGGACCGAAGAAAGGCCTGTTTCAGTTCTTTTTCTTGCCTTAATGGGCATTTACACTGCCAATTTTCTTCCTGCCTTTCATGGGAAATTTAAACAGCTCAGGACTTTTTTCTAACTGTCTGTGGAAGATTGTGCAGGGACCAAGTCTGCACTATTCCACGGAAAGGTCGTTCACCTTCCTGACTTCCAGGAACCCGACATACAACTCTAGTGGTGCCTAAATAGGACCTGGATGGATCTTGACAAATTCACTTCAAGTAGGACACAGAGAAGGTCCTGATCTATTTTCTTGTGGTTTCTAGACTTAAGGATGGACATAAAGGATGGATATAAAACACCCCAGCATGTTTGCCTGGAGCAGCAGGGCCCCAGGAACCTGCTGCTGGTGTGGTCCCATGCAATGACTCTGCTCTCCCTCCCAGCAGTGTGTCTGCAATAAATCTGCGCTGCAAAAGGATCACAGTCCCTGTGAGATGCACAGCTTTAAATATGTACCATTCTTGAGCTATAGGGCTTGACAAGATTCCCTTTGTCTTAGCCTAAAATTGAAGCGGCCAATGTGATACGTTTTACCAGGAAAAATAATAGGGAAGTGACAGGGAATTAGTGTCCATTCACTAATGGACACTAAAGCCCTGCCCCTTCTGCCCTCTGGGACCCTCAAAACATTATCTTTTACCTTAAAATATTAAACTTGTTCTCACTTCAGCAAGAAATGTGCTTCTAATAGAATGGGATAATTTTACTATTAGGTAGTTAATCTGACAAGGATTTAATGCATTGGAAAAAGCACCACAACAGGAAGCTTCTCAAAATGTTTAAGGTACCTATCTGCTTTTCCAGGCTTTCTCCATGTGAGCATCCTCCGCGGATCTTTCCAGTTGCAACAGTGTCACTTGTGTCACTTCCCAGCAGCTTTTGCTGACTCCCTGGCCTTTCCTGAACCACTTCACTTCGCAGCAGAATAGCTCAACTCTGGACCTCCGAACTGCTTATCCCTCCTGGTCCTCCAAGCTCAACTGCCAGGTTTGTTCAAACCAAAGTAGAGAGACGTGGTGGCATGTGAACAATCAGCAGATGACACTATTTCAGACCTGGTCCCCCCCGTGAGCTGAGGGACACGTCTCCTCAGTGGCTTTGTTACTGCAAATGTTACTCCTTTCCAGTGGCTGCAGCTCCATTGATGCAAACTCTGGCCAGGAGGAAGAATATGAGAATTCTTAACAAGAAATAAACGTCGGTTTTGTTTGGGAGCTGACGTTGGCTCTGGGCCAGCGGCATGAATGATGTAACCGTTCCAAATAATTGGCATGTTTTCATTGTTAGCAGATAGCTTGTGAGAGCTGCAAAGCCCCAAACAACTGAAGTCTGTCTGGGAGCTGAATGGTTCAGTCATTACATACACTCAACCAACGACAGGGTCATACGTCCTCTGGATTTCAGGAAGAAGTCCTCCTGACCCTGATATAACATCAACGCAGAGGGCAACAGTACTGAGAAAATCCGTTCATTTTTGCGTAATCCAAAGTAGCAATGTGTGCACTCAGCATGCACAGCGATGCAAACTCCTTCCCAGGGAATGTCAGAGTGAATCACTTTGTGATAAAGAGATGAAATTTTAATGAAGGTCTTGGTCGGGGCTTTCCAAAGGAGCATAATCTACAACAGAGCTCTTTTCTTCTGTCCCTCTGAATCTTGCAAACTCTTGCTCAGACCCAGAATTGCTGTTCTCTTCATTGCTTTGCTTTTGCCCCTCTTTTTTTCAGGCCCTCTTCAGAAGAGTTGCAAATGTCAGACACATATTCCTTCTGCCTTTCTTTATGTCTCTTTAAGCAGCCTTCTAAGCACTCCAGTAAAAATCTACTAGTTGGATTTCCGATCACTCAGTGATAGTCTGCTTTCCACCCTTGGGAAACGAATAACTTCATGTGCAACTCACAGAAAGCATTTCCAGTCTCTCTTGCCCTGGTATTCAATTAACTCCCCTGCCCAGAGATGGGTTGTTTCACACATCACACACACGTTGCTCGTCAGTGCTAATTGATGCTCAGGTTACAACCGCTCAGGCTGGAATCTGATGGTTCCCAACTGTCCAGGAGTAGCAGGAGTAAAAATTGCAATTCATAAATCACCACGGCCATCATCAATTGTGACTTGATCCATGATCTGGGATTAATAAAAGCAAGACAGAGTAAAATCATTCACCTGTTTCCTTATTAACAATAAAAATGTAGAATGTACAGTCAATAAAAGATGAAGAAGGGGACCCTCACAAGTAGTGAACTGCTGTCCTGACAGTACATACAGCACAAGTTAAAAAAATACTTGAACATCTGCTTCTTACACCAACTAATTACACCTGTTTAATTTAGCATATACAGGGGAAGGATCCTAAGCACTGTGAGGCAACAGGAATTTGCTGATTTTTCTGATATTGCCGAATTATATATTTAAAAAAAAAAAAGAAAAAGAAAAGAAGAGTATTCCTTTCTATCTTTATTTCAGTATTTCCTAGTGGGAGACTGGGAAGGCAGCTGTAAAACCACATCCATGTTCAGGACATGGCATTATAGAAATTGCCTCTATTGCAAATAATTTATAAATGCTGGGCTTTGCTCTGGTTTTTGGACTAATGCAGCATAACCAATTTCAGTGAAGTTACCCCCTGTGCTAAGGCAGAAGTATGAGCCAAATATAACAAAATAATACTCTCCCTGGTGTCTGGAGTGACTAATCTTATGTGGGTACTGTGTGTACATTTGATTGAATTATATACACAGCAATAAGTTTAAGAGGTTGATACAGCAGGCACACAACGTGGGGAAGAAAGCCTCAGTTAAATTAAATTAATTATAGGCATATACTTAATATAGTTAATTGAGCTATGGAGGTTACTCTGAGTGCACGTTCGGTAGCATTGGGTTACACCTTGCCACTTCTAATGGTTTCTCCTGCTGGAAGCAGGATTGTCTGGCTCAGCAGGTTCCAAACTCAGCCATGGGCAACTCCACAGAGGAGAACTACCTGGCTGCTCTGGAAGGGTTTTTGGGTTGAAACTTAACACTCTCAGGAATGAGCGCACGGTTAAGGTGGTCATCTCTGGGAAGAAGCACAAAGGAGCAGCCCTGAGACCCCGCTGGGTTACATCTTCCCTGGGGGGGCATCCCTGGCTCAGGGGCGACCCCAATGCTTTCCTTATTCAAGGGTAACCCCCCAGCCCAGCAGCCCCCACCTAGCCCATCCCTCCAAATGGCCACAGCACATGGCAGACACTTTGGCTTGTGGCTCTCTCCAGGTAGGACCCTGCTGGTGCCTGCAAGAGGGTTTGTCATCCCTCTGAGTCAGGGTGTGAGGTGCTGGGTACCCTGTACCCCTGACTTCTTCCCCAGCAGCAGCACAGCTCTCACCTCCACCCTCGCAAGCTTTTCCTCCCGTTTGTAACACATCAGGTGTTATAATAAAAATCCCAGCTTCATCATTCAGCACCAGCTCAGACATCAAATTACTCCCACCTACGAGGACTACATTTGCAAGGCTCTCACGTACGCTGCGACTCTTGGGAATGAGAGTTTTATCTCGGGATCCAGACTGCAGATCTGAGCAGCACTGCTGTCTCCTGGAGGAGATAACGTGTCTTTGCTCAGAGACCTAGTTCTGTGCTCGCCTTCTATCACGCAGCACCATTTGGCAGGGGCTGCCCGGCTTTACGCGATAGCAGACACTGAATTGCTTCAGAAAAAAACAGAGACGTGTTCTTTATATAAAAACGAATGACTAATTAAAAGCGGTTTTAATTTTGCAGTTCGCATTTTCTTGGGGTTGTGCCAAATCCCGGCGTCCATACTCCACACCCTGTCCTTCTGGAGGAATTTGGCTGGGAAAAGCACTGTAAGAATTGTTCCCTTTCCTCTCTCTTACTCTTAAAACCCTTCCCCCTGCCTTCTCCCTTCCTGCAACTGGTAAATTGTGAAGAACAGGAATGTTCCTGGGAAGAAACCCAGGCAGAATCGCATTCAGAACAAGTCAAAGATTTCTTGCATAGCTGAAGCATGTGTTTGCAATCCCCAATTGCCGGAGCACGTAAGCCCTGCCAGCGCATGTTGTTCCCTTCAGATGTTCTCAGAGAGCTCTAGGCAGCGTCCAGGGCACTCTGTGGACAGTGTTTAGCTGAGGCATTGCTCCTTGGCCCATCTGCTAATGGTGCCAGGGCCAAAAAGGCTCTTGGTGAAAGGACAGCAAACAGCCAACCCTACCTTTCCAAGAAGCTGTGCTGGCAATGTTCAGAGCCACTGCTCCACACAGCCCCCCTGAGCCACAAACTCCATGTGGGCCAGTGAGAGTTTGGCTGCTGCTACCAACCTATCACTCCAGGCATCAGGCAGCTTCCAGGATTGACGAACTCCAGAATAATTAGCATGTGCAGTCCCAACAAAGTATTGCCCAACCAGTATGTCCAAAAGGTAAATTATAACTGTTGGGAAGCAGTAGATACAGTAACTACAGCCTCTTCTCCCCCTCCCCTCTGCTGGAGAGATGCCACTGACCCAGAAGGAATGTAACGCTTGCAAAAGGTGTCATTTAATGGTTCAAAACTGGAACTTGACAGGGCCAAGAAGGACGGGCATTGGGGGATGAGACACCAGTTGGAAAAACACAGCTTCCCTGTACTTGTGAGGAAGCTTTTGTCCTTGGCACCATGCTGAGCGCAGTACATTAGAGGAGCACAAAGTGAGTTCTTGCTCAAGCTGGTGCTGATACTGGGGAAAGGCAGGTTGATGAAAGCATCACTTGTCTTTCCAATGACCTTATCATGTGAGCTCAGCCTGCCAAGAGCTGTCTTTTGCTCTGTGCTCCTCGTGGCCTGAGCCAACAAGCCTGAAGGCGCTGTGCTGATATCTGATATCGTTCAGCATTGCATGGCAGCCTCTGAGTGCCACAGATGCATCATTTCGGAATGGGACGATGATGCCTCTGTGCTTTGCTGCCTATCGCGTGCCTCCATGCTGTCTCCAGCTTGTCTCAAACATGTCCAATCTGAATGTGCAATTTTTTGAATATAAGGTGCCCCAGGGAAGGCCCTGAGCTTGAGGGAGGATCAGAAGAGCCAGAAAGGTCTTCCAATGCAAGATCTTTGACCTCAGTAGCGGAGATGCCGTGCTGTGCTCGGCCTGGCTCTCCTTCACTAGGAGAGGGTTCCCACATCTTTACCGGTGCCTGGCAACAATAATGAGCAAGTAACACATGGGGGCAGCAGCAGGCTTTCCTTTCCTGTCAATCTGGGAGCCTGTGGTTGTAGCATCCTTGCAAAGTTCTTGCAGAACTGAGGTGCTCCAAGATTTGAGGGTCACTGCACTGGGCACAAGCCCAGAGTGACAGCTACAGCTGATCAAACTATGGGAAAAGCATGTCGTAGGAGAGAGGGGCTTTGGGGTCCCACGGGACAGGATGTCAGCCCTGAAACCTGTGCTTTTGTCATTGCATCTGGTCCTTCTCCAGTTCCTGCAGGCCCAGCCTAAGCAGTTCTGTGCTCATGTTACAAAGCCCATTAAACAGGCAGACAGTTACAGCATTGTCTGCAATGGCAAATATGGTTGGAGTGAAAATCCCAGGTCTCAGCTCAGATTCCACTTCATCCCACCGGACAAGCCTTACTGTGCTTGATGCACTACAGGCAGGATGGAGCCCTGCATGTCCCTGTCAGCGAGAGGAAGTGAAAAAAGATGCTCTTATCTGACTGAACTGTGAAGAAAGATGCAGGGTTCATCTAATACCATTTATTCTCTTAGAGACGCTGAATGTTCAGGTAGTGGGAAAAAGCCTTGATATCTTGGCTGTGAAGGTCTTAAAAGCTGAGTTTTCGGAGTAGGAACATTTCAGTCAGGGAAGTGGCCATAATTTACATAGCAAGGCTCTGGGGTTTTCTGTCAGGGCTATTTCCAGACCAGGGTGTCTTGTTTCCTGCTCTGGGTAAGCAGAACTTCAGAATTTGCTTGTATACCTGATATTTGCCTAGTCACTCACATCCATGCTCCCCATTGTGTGAATAATGTGGCATCTGATCGGCATTGGCCCAAGCTGATGCTTGGAAATTGCAAGAAATAAAAAAAAAAAAAGCCAAACAGCAAAAGCCATCACAGTCACCAGCAATGATGATGGATTAATTATAATAAGAGATGGGAAACAAAACAGCCCCGTGCCCCATGAATAATTAAAAAAAATAATAATCAGATAAATGCCCAGATAGGAAAAGGATTTTTTTGTAACTGGGACTGCTACTTTAATTGGAAAATGCTGTTAACACAACTGCCTGACCAGGGCGAGTGCAGTAACCCAGCAGGGCTGTTGCAGATCTGCAAGTAAACAGCCGAATTGCATCTCTCAGCTTCAATCTGTGGATTTATGAAGCCAAAAGAACAGCTTTAAATTTAAAACTTCTGTTGGAGCTCATGCTTCAATTGGGCTATGTGCCAGAACAGGCAAAGTCTTAGGGCATTAAGAGTCTCATGTAGATGAAAAGACAGTGGGGAATCATTTGTGTTGGCTCATAATGTAGTAATCTATAGCAGGATCTGCCTTCCACCCCTTTAAACCAACTTGTGGGGAGGAAAATTGGGAAAACCGACATTTTGTCACTTGTAATTGTTACAGCAAAAGCTCAGGCTAAGCATGGCCCTGACAGAAGAACACCTGTGTCCTGCACACAGCCCAAGCTGGCTCTGCCCTTTCGGTAACTAGGCTGTGAAGTAGCTGCTGAAAATGCCCAAACCCACTAACTGACCACCATTAAGGACATTCAAGCTGCTCTGTTGGCTGTTTTTTCCCATTTACTTTAAACCGTAATCTCAGGCAACCTTTAACCACGGGAAAACAAGAGAGGTTTGCACTTAACCTTGTTCTTCCAAGGACCTTCCAAGTGCTTTATGAAGCTGTAGCCAAGCAAGGCCATCAAGGAACCTCTGTTCCACCACAGTGGTTTCCCAAGTTACAGAGAAGCAAACTGATTCACCCAAGGCTGCACGATGTGTTGGCATGTCAGCCCAGCTCAGAATCCCAGCTTTCTGGGAAGCTGGGGGGTGAGCACATGTTAAGCAGACAAAGATGTGTCTGGGTGTCAATAAAGACTTAGAAAAGCTGCAAGTGCAACCTGTGAACAGTAGCAAAGTGACACAAACACTAGGGACATAATCAGCAGGTACCAAACAAAGCACAACTAGTCAATTCGGTTTCTTGTAAGGAAAAGGAAGAAGAGCAGAACAATGTCTTTTAGTAGGTGGGTTGTGTCCCTGCTGCTTAATGCTGCAGCTCCCTGCACAGGCAGGCCTTAGATGGACAGGCTGAGAATAATTACCAGGAGTCTATGCAATTCTTTGCTGGGACTCTTCGCTGCCAGAAGCTGCTTTACAATATTCCTAGCCATTTCCCTAAGTATCCAACAAATTTGACAAAATTAAAGAAACATGGATCTTGGGCTTCAAGAACACTGGAAAGTCACTAGTCAGGCTCCCAGCTGAGCCAAATGCAAGGAAGAACATTGTCAGCAATAAACACAGACAAATCTTCTCAAATTGGAGCCATGGAATGGGTATGGGGAACCTTTGCCTTCCCTCTGGATCATGTTCACCATGAGGAGAAGGGCCCCAGTGGGCAGTGGGGGCTTTTATCATAGTGTCAGGGAGGACAGAGCTGGCCCTCGGTGGCTGTGGGAGCCCTTGCCCTCTGCATGCCCACACAGGTGGTGGGCAGGCAGCCTGAGGAGCTGCAAAGGTGGAGGCCAGGCTCACGGGCCCATGGACCAGTCTCACCATGTAGACACCAACCTTGAAGGGAAGACTTTGTAGGTCCGTGGCCTGGATGTAAGAAGGGGGTTTCCTTCATGGAAGGAAACCATGGTCTCCTTCATGAGAAGTTGGTTCTGGGGTCATGCCCACGAGGAAACTGTCAACTGTGATATGTAGGTGCATGGGAGCATGTTGGCCATGATGCTTAGCCTTTAAATCTGCCAGGGTCCTGGGGGAACTGTGCCAGGACCTTGTGCTGCCTCTTGGAGTGCTAAAATCAGAACAAGTGCAACAGAAAGGAGAATAAAAAGAAAGGGGAAGAGGAACTATTAGCAGAATTAAAGTGACAAATGAGGAGATGAAAGGTACAAAATGTCATCTTTCTTTTGTGCTCCCAGGTGGGACTTGACCAACAAAAGAATGAGTATCACGGACAACCAGGTGGCAGTGGATCTGGTAATCCCTCCTTGCCCCACTCCTTAAAATTCAAAACACACAAATGCTGAGGTCTTGCTAAAAGCAACTGACTGTCCCCTTATCTCATCGTTTCACGTAGCCCAGAGACTGTGGATAGCAGCCACAGTGAAGTAACATGAGCAAAAGTAGCTGGTTTGAATTTGCTAACAGGGTAAAAAAATTACAGGCATATCATTAAGAAAGAATGAGCACCAATTCTCTCTGTTTATTCTGATTCGTTTTGTTTGATTGTGTTTGTCCTAGGAAACATGAGAGCTGGTGGGGATCATATTAGCAAAGAAAATAGAGGAGGAACAAGTTGATAGTTTAGAGTTCATGCAAACATTGTGCCAGTCACTGAACCAGAAAAAAGAAGTTGGCTCAGAGGCAGTCACTAAGTTAAGAAAGGATCTATTGATGAGATTCTCTTGGGGAACACTCTCAGAATGATGTGTAAGATAGATGGGAAATGGTGCTGCAGAGTTCAGCTAAGCCATCAGGAGAGAATGCTGATTGTTTAGGTCGTCTTTGCTTCCATCCCCATTCTTCCCCCTTTATTATTAGAAAAAAGAGTATTTTTGCCTGTAAAAATCTTTGTGCCTAAAGAAATAACACTGGAGTGCGCTCCTGCACCATAGCTGAACTATCTGGGTAGCTTTGCTTCAACTTGCTGGACAAAATCATCGTAAAACTATTAGCTATGGACCTCTATTTGATCAACATTATCCTGACATACAAACTCCTTCCTTGTGGGAAAAAAATATATCACAATGGTTTCAACTTCCCAGAACGCTGCTCCCACCAGCTACTCTTTGTGGAAATGTCAAAGGAACGAGATCAAGTTGCAGATGGCCAGAGAACACAAGCTATTTCCAGCCAGGAGGAGAAGATGCTGTCAAACATGGGACCTGGAGAGGTGAGAAAAGCCAGGGCAACTTCTTCCTCCAGGAGAGAAACCGTCATGCTTTTTTTTTTATAGATGTGATGCGTTTATAGATATTCCCAGAAAGGGGCAGTAGAGACCAAACCCATGAATAGAAAGAGACATCCTGATCAGCGTGAAATATAAATAACAAGTAAGAATTGTTTGCAATGTTTCTTTTTCTTGGCATACAGAGGCTTCACCATGTGTCCATTCAAATAAAAACAAGGGGACCTGTATAGGCCAAAATGGGGCTGCTTGGTATAACCCAATAATCTCAAACTACTCTGAGGTGGCTTTCTTCACCTGCTTTTCAGAGGAAGGCAAGAGTTGCAAGAGCTGGCACAAGGAGCTCTGTGTCACACACTCCTGAACACTTCCTCACTACAGCAACATGTCGACCTTTGAGTTGGCTTATTAGCAAAGGGAACAATAATAATCTGGGAAAGATTTACTATCAGGCTCATGAGTACTTAAACCACAGCTCACACTAAACAACTTGGCTTCCATCTAACCTTGAAAGAGAGGAGACAAGAGAAAAAGGGGTGCTTCTAGTATCAAGATTTTCAACAGTTTATGTTGGTATTAGGGTGTAGAGCAGGGAAGACCACCTTTACAATCTCTTCAGGCTCTCTTGAACCACTCAGAATTAATTCTAGAGCTGATTCAAGCTGCTGCCTGAAGAAGAAGGCACAGTTATTTACCTGGAGCAAATCCCATGTGTTTTACTTCATTTAAACCACTTATCCCAGCCCCGTGCTTTATGCCATTCTCTTGTACTGTCAATAATACACAATGAAGGGGATGGTTTTGCTGGTGGGGATGTCCAGGAGCTGCAGTCATGGGACAATACAACAGGCATAAACCGTGCAGCCAGTCTGTTCCTCAAAGAGTTTCTGGCCTAAGAGTAAGATTTGAGAACATGAAAGCAAACAGGGGGCAATGTGAGGTGAGAAACCAGCTATTTGCAGCAGAGGTGCTGAGGCAGTAACAGCTTTATCAGGAAACCAAGAACCCTTTCTGGTCCTGCTCTCAGCATAGCTCAACACACCAGCAAATCTGGCTGCAGAGTGAAATCTTGGCTTCCCCTGAAGCCAATGGCAAACATCCCACTGGCTTCAATGGGAGCAGGACTCCATGCCAGATCTCGTGCTTCCCGTTCCTTTGCCGTAGCCATGAGAGCAGGCTTCCCTTCCAAGGCTGTGTCTGCAGCTAGGGCCTTCAGAAGCAAAAGAATGGCTCTCCTTGCAACCTGAGAAGTATCAATGGGAAATGAAAGGCTTCTTTTTAACAGAAATGGCAATTGCCCTGGTGAACAACTTGCTTAGAGTTATGGGGCTCTCCAGAGTCCCATTTCTTTCTCTCTGAAATCTTTCCTTTAGGCTTTAACTGCCCACAGGGTGCACAGCAGCTCGAGGACACAGCTTTTGGCTGTGATGAAATCACAAGTGAGAGAAATGGTTTGAGCTGGGTTAGGCAGCAACACTTATCTTTCCCAGTCTTAACATTCCTCATTCCATACCTGCTCACGTAGCAGGACCTATACATAGAGTGACTTACCACAACACAGCAACAGACAGGAGAAGACATCATTGTCCCACTTGTGCTTTTATCACAATGAAGCTGATCCCTGGTGGAGGAGGTAAAGAAAGGGATGCTGGAAAAGCTGTGCCCTGACCACACAGGGCTCGACGCTTGCTCTGGCACGAGTATCTCTGCTGAGATGAGCATCTTGAGATCTCCAAGCTATTTGTGAGGTGGTAAGGCCATGGCTCTCATTTCCTGCAAATCTTTGCTTTCCTTGGCAAAAAATGATAATTTTGTTAGGGAAGTCTTGGTGAGTGTTTTGTGATCAGTCAAGCACAGCAGATTACATTACTGGAGGGTGTATACAGGACCTCCCATCTTCTAGACATAGTAAAAAGAGTCTGTTTGCTCCAGAAATTCAGGAGTCACCAACATGGTGCTGACCACCTGTATTATTTCTTAGCTCACATGGCATGTCTACTGGACAGATTGATGTCTGTACAGCTGACTGTTTGCATATCAATTCTAGAGGCAAAGGAAATTCTTCAAATCCCAGAGCACAAATGTACACTGCTACAGAAAAGCAGGTGGAGATGTGCCAAGTTACAGCTCCTCAGTTGCTACCCCTGTAAAGAATGCCCTGCAAGGAAAACTGGAAATTATTTCATGAAAGAGCAAAGATAACACAAGACTATCTGGCAAAGGGTAGAATTTAATATTAATGGCTTTCCTTTAGTCACTCTATTTCCTGTTCCTAACTTAACCCTCTAAAATCAGCAATGGTCAGAGAAGGGCTATAAACCATTGCACATCTACAAGGCCTTTCACCAAAAGATCTCAGAGCACTTTGCAAATATTAGGGACTGATGAGGGATGGCTATCTCCTGAGGAGAACAGCACATGTAGCCAATGGGCAGATGCTCCTTTGGCTGCAGAGGCCAAACACTGAAATTTGGCTTCTGCCCACCTCTGCAGGAAAAAAACTCCCTTCTTTGCCTGCCACTTCATCACAGCAACTCACAAAATGGTAGGAGCTTGGCTCCCCTATAATTCATGCTCCAGACTCAGTGTGAAAAAGCCTTTCCCCATGGACAGATGGGTAATAGACACATAGCAGTGATGTGACTGGTGTCATTTCAGCCCTTCAACCACTTCAGGATCTTGTCCCTGGAAGTCTCATGGTTACATGGAAACTGCTCATGGCTGTGCATGGCTCAGCTGGTGGTGTATCTCAACATTTCCACTAAACAACAGCACTCTGAAGCTCACTTGGAAAGTGAGCTGGACTAGCCCCTTTTTCCCACCCTTTCCTGCCAACTGGGAACCTGGAGGGGTCCAAATATTAGCCAACATGGATAAGAGATGCACAACACAGCTCCTCTGAGTCCCACGGTCCTTCAGTCAGAGGAGATCCTTATGTGCCACCCACATCTTCCTTTAACCTGGCAATGTACCTGAATTGCTGAGCTGACTTCCCAAGAGAGATTTAGGCTGGAAACATCTCTAGAAAGATGGCTCTCATTAAGGGCTGAGGCCTGCAAAAACAATGCTGGCGGGGGCACAGAGCTGGGGAGAGAAGTTAGTCATCGCGTTCGGCCCTTCGGACAGTCTCCTCCTTTGCCCGTGTGCCTGTTAGCAGAAACTAAGCGAGCAGAGCTGGTTGAAAATCTTCCATCAAAAAAAATATTTCTGTTTTGCCAGAAGATAGTTTAAAAATTAAGTGGAAAAATTAGAGAAAAGAGCCGGGGTTTTGGCTGACATTGCTGGTCAAAAAAAATCCCAAACTGGAGATTTTTCAGCCAAAAATGTAAGTATTTGGGGTAAAGCTGAAGAGGAGTCTGGCAAGTTTTAGCGATACCCTGGAAAACATCTAGAAAATTTTGACAAATATGAGGATGTTCTTGTCAATTTTTTTCTATAGTGAAAGACACTTCTGCTTTTAGAACCATTCTACAGGGAGCCTGGAAAACAAACAAGTGAATACGCTTTTTCTTTCTTATACATATGGCTATAAATAATCCATAGTTTGTAGTCTAAGCATAGGCAGTAATTCCTCTAGAGATACCTAAGAAAGACCTGATCTCTTGTAGGATCTGCCCAAGAGCCTACTACCCAAAAACTCTCAGAATTCTCAGAAAGGGACACACACAGAGCTGATTCTGCTGTGAATTTGTACAGCTGATGGAAAGCCTCGATAACCTCCTAGTTGCCCTGCATACAAATAAACCTGAGCCATGGGGACAGCCAGGGAAAAGGCATTGCTTGAGAAGGAAGGTGCTGAGCACACAGCTGTTGCAAAACCATCCATACTCAAAAGTCGGCCAGCCACAGGCAGTGTTGTTGCTCATAACGTTGCAGAGAGAATGGCACATAAATACCTGGGAACCCGCAGAAAGCTGTTTTCCATCTTGCTTACACAATAATGTGGTTTTTCTTTTTCCCCTTTAAAATTGTTTCTTCAGCAAAACATCATTGGGAAAATAAACAGCTGGAATCTTCCTTACCCTTTGGGAAATGCGACTGACAGCATTTCTTGGGCTCAGTGTCACAGACCCCTCCTCAAGGTATTGTGGGCCGGTATTGTGAAACGATGCAGGGAAGAAGCTGTGAGGGAGAGCTTGCCAACGTCTGAAGAGAGCAGCAGCCTGTTAGCTCAAGCAGGACCCTCCTTCCTTGACACAAAACTGGGCATCAAGCAGATCCGACGGTGCTGAAGCCAATGCTGCACAAGAGACACAGGAGGTGAACCAGCTCTGTGAGAAAACTGAGATGCGACATGATGTTATTAGGCAGTGGGGAGCAGGGGAGGTTCGAATTATAGTGATTTCCTAAGGAATTAGACCATGATTCTGGACAGGATTTATATTTGAGACAACACTTAATTTTTTTTAAAGGTCGAATTCAGTCTGGATGTGGATTTCATACCTTTTCCTTAACGAGAGCAGCACCAGGGGAAGGCACGCTCAGAAGTACTGACGTGTCCTGGCAGGGGCTTTGACTGCTGCAACTCGCCTTGCTGACAGCCCGAGCTTGACTCTCGTCCCACAACAGCCTGGGGTTACAGTCCCGGCCACTTCCACCACGAGCAGCTCTGGCTCAGAGCCACCGAAGTGATAAAAGACTTCTTGTGCGATCATCTCAGGAGGAAAGTTTGGTGCCAAACAAAGCTGCAGTCTGGTTGGGTCTTTTTGCCGTTAGAGACAAAATCAAGGGGAAAAATACAGAGCTGAGGAAATAGATGGAAGCTGCAAAATGTTCAAATAATGTCTTTTCCAAGAAAATGGAAAAAAAAAAAAAACCAAAACCAAGAATGGGTTGTCTGGCTTTGCTGGCCAGGCCGTGGTTGCACTGATATTTATGCAACCTAAAGGACCTGTTAGAAGATACCCCCTTTTCACTGATTCATCGACAGCCTGAATAGTTTCAGTGCCTGTCTCCAGGACGGCTGCACAATGATGCTGGAGTGTGCAGTGACCTCACAGAAACTGTTAGTCATCTTTCAGCAGCTGATGCTTTTTGGGGTAACGGAGCCAGCCCTACAGACTGGTGTGCTCCTGGTGCTCTCCTCCTGCTGAACAAATGAGCATTTCCCTCTCTGCCAGCCCACACTTTAAGCAGTATCCAGGGTTGGCGTTGGATCTTGCAGCCCCATTTCTGTAAGGGCATCCCTGAAGTGATGTGAATTTTACCCTTTGCTACTTCCAATAACAAAAAATGTGTATGAGGATATAAAACCAGTGGGGAATATCCCTTTCCCTCCCCTGTCAGTGCTGTAACCACAGTTCAGGCTCACTTACTTGATTCAGAAGCAGCCTCTGCTCATCTCCATGCCGTTTCAGATTGCTGCTGCCAATAAACCTAGCAGCAATCAGCCTTTTCCCCAGGACCACCTGTGGTCTGCAAGCTCTTGAGAAAAGGACCATTTCTTTGGACAGAGTCTTCTCCAGCATCTTCATGTCTGGGTGTAGCTTCTAAGTGCTGCTGCACAAAGAACATTGAATCATTATAAAAGACCTCAGAACAAAAAACAGCCAGAAAGCAACAGTGAGGGGAGACATAAGGCTACTACAAAGTATGATGGGAAAAATATTTTTCTTCAGAGGGCTGAGAGAGGAGATGAGCACATGAGGGGAGGTATTATAGACTGCAAAGGTGGTGATGTTCCTGGTGGAACAGACAAAGGGGGGGAGACAAAGCAGCTGCAAGCAGATCAAGAGGGGAAAGGGACCACGATCATGCAGGGAAGGGAAGGCCACGAAGTGTGACTGTGGGGAAGAAAGGAGGGAGGACAAGGCAAGCATTTCTGGAGTTAGTTACACTGAGACTGCTATAAATCCCTGAGGCTTGGGAGAGGCTGGAGATACCAAGGATGCAAGGGCTCACCTGGAGACTGAGTCATGCCAGGACCTGGCCCCACACGCAGATGTTTTGTAGGTTCCACCATGGTGAGTGTGCAGAGTCGCTCTCTCCAGAGGTCGAGGAGGATGCCAAGGCCTGTGCCATGACCCAGACAAGTCACACTGGAGGCTCCAACTCCACCCAGGCCACAGAGGGATCAAAGGATGAAACACCCAGACAGGAGCCTTTCACAGCCAAGCAAGAGGAGCCCAGGGAAACCACAGCTTTCAAGAAAGCCCAGCTGCTTCTCTCCAGCCCAGTGGCCGAGGCTGATACCTACCCCAGGCCATGTGGACCCGGCCAGTGTCTCGGCTGTGGTAACAGGCAGGGAACACATATGCAAGCCCCAGACATCAGCTGCAGGACTCTGCTAATTGGGAAAGCCTGTCTGAGTGTCTGGCCACCATTTGGCAGACATGGCAGCTCTGACAAAATAATGAATGTGGTACAGTGCAGCCTCCAGGCACTCTTGATGCAAGACACATAGAGGTCGGCTTTGGAGACTCTCCAATTTCCAGCTAAGGGGAGTTTGTGGTCCCTCTCTGCTTACTCTCTTGCTTAAACTCTCCTTTTATAAACAGACAGTTCTTCCCATGCAAGGTGAAGATGCTTCAGTCCTGCTTGTCCAAGGCAGTTACGCTGTTAGAAAGTCTCTCTCCAGGCAGACCAGCCCGTTTCTAAAGAGTGTGAAGAGAAGCCAGAGACATCATAAAAGGACAAAAAATAAAATGCACACAGTAAGGGTAACTGGTCTTTGTGCATAAGCAGTGTTTGAGGAACTCCCGTCTTCCTACTGATCTGCATCCAAATCAAGATAAACAGAAGGATGCTGAAGTGCAAGTTATATGGAGAAGTATTATCAAGCATGTTCAGCAGAGTTCCAAGTACTTGCAGGAGAAATATTGTTCAGGAGCAGTTCCCATAGCCCACCTGTTTCTGGGTGCACTATGTTCATACAACAGCAGGACAACAAGTGAAGAAAGGAACTTGCCAGCAAGTAGGTCACCAGGGCTTCCTTTCTTACGCCGTCAGAAGTGTGAGTGCACTGAAGGTGAGTGCATCTGGCATGGTTCTTCTCTGCCTGGAACTCCACAGCATATTGGTGTTTCTGCTGACATTCTTCAATAAGAAGAAAACATACTTTTCCTAGTGGACCATGTGGTGTTGGGGAAAGCACAAAGTAACTTGCAGTTTTCACTCTACAAACAGAGCAAAGTCCTCCAACATGGTGATGGCATGGGGTTGACACTGGGGTATGGTAATCCATATTGAGCTTTTTTGGAAAGAAATTCCCTTCCAGAGAAATCAGGGTCTTACTAGTTTGCTGCAAGGGACCAAGAGACAGCTAAGGCTGCGGTGTACATCAGGGCTTGCAAGAGAGTGAAGGAAGCAGGTGGAGCTGGTGGAAGCAGAACTGAACTCCAAGCGCTGAGGAGAGATCATACTTTCCTTCTGGTACTTCTGTGCCAGAGCACCTGAGCCATCTGACCCCACCTGACTTTAACAATCTTGGCTGAGGTGTCTTGAATAAAAAGACAACTCAGACAACAGGGAAGGACAACAGCTTCAAATCATCTGGTTTCTTGGTTAGAAGACGGGGATTAGGAATAAGATAAAACCAGCAAACTGCTACATGCAAAATAGGCAAACTAAGTATATAAGCCTACTGGATTTATAGAAGAAATATTGGAACATACCAGGAAAATTTCAAGCCAAATGTATGACAACATTCCTTACACCCCTCCCACCCATTGCCATATCCCAGCTTAATGTAAAGTCTTTTGGCTTCCAAAGGCTTACAGCTATGTTTTATTGTTTAAACAGGTCAACAATTGCAATCATATGTCGACTCCAGGCAATACACAAACACGATGATGTGTTAATACACAGAAACACTTGGATGGAGTTTCTCCAATTTTGCCGCTGTTAACAGCATGATGGCAGCTGGGCTGGTATCTCCTAAGGCTGCCTCTGAAAACTAGGAAGCCTATCAATGTTGTGCCATTACCAGAAGCCAGCGTGAGACCAGTAAATGAGCTCTATTTTTAGTATAAACTCCCTTTCTGGAAATCATTTGGAGAGGACTCTCACACCAACTGTACTTAGGGCTGCTCCAGAAAGGTGCTGGTCCCATCTCCAGGAAGTGTCCTTTTAACAAGATTTGAGCTGGAATGGGATACGGATGATGGCATCTTTGTAAGACAGGATGGGAGAGGATCCTACAGGCATATCTGCAAGAAACAGCTTCACCACACTGAAGGGGGAATTAAACAGTACAAAGATTCTGGCTAGTGCCTACAACAAAGACATCCAAAACACTTGGCTCTGAATTAATTCTATTTATTTCACACCAGGGAAGTGTGCAGCTAGGTTATGTCAATACCTTTCCAATGGATGGGATAATTTTGCTCCAATACAAATTTCCACATGCTCAGCAGCCTTTATTGTCAGGATGCGCCTGCGGAGCAGCTACCATTAAACATACAGCAAGCTGCCACTTCAGCTCAGCTCCAACATACATTGAAAGCAACCTTTCTCAAAAGCACTTGCCAAATGCCCCTCCTGCCATGCATAAGCTTTCTTCCCCGCAGCCTGCTCAGGCAGCGATACCTCAGACAGAGATGGGCTCACATTTTCCAGACAGGCATTTTCTACTGTTGTGTCACTGACCACAGACCTTGCAAGGCATTAATCAGGTATTAACGTTCCCTCCGCTTTATTTTGCAACCCGACTGGGACAAGACCCATCATTTCTTGATTTGTTAGCACACTGGTTACTCTGAGATGACAGAATTTTAGTGACAAATGACCCCTTCCACCTACCACAGCTATCAAACAGTTGGCCTAGACTTAACCGAATCCCAGTCTCAGTCCAGTATTAGACAGATGCATAATGTACTACTTACAGCTTCACTCCTTTCTCTTGGTTTTCATACTAGCTATTTTGTCCTTTGTATTTTTTTTCAAGTTCAGAAACCTTATTAAAGTTGTTATGGAAAAAATAAATTTATTATTCAACATACTCAATTTTTTCAAAATGGAATGATCCTCTTTTCTTTTTTTTTTGTTTGTTTGTTTTCATTTACAACTGGTTCAATTCAATTCGACTGTTTTTATCTTTTCTATTTATAACCAGCACCAAAAAGAAAATTACCATGGATACAGTACATATGCAAATTAGCTAATGGAAAAATATATACATTTCACTCTGTAATGAAAAACTTAAACGATATTATTGCCATGGAGAATATATCCCTGTATTATAATAAAATATCAAGCAATAATCGACTGCTAAGATTCTTTTCCACCAACAAAAAATAGCACCATACATGAGATAGTGAGAATCTACACTCAATAACACAATTGTGCAACTAGAAATGTACAGTACTTTAGTAACAGTACAGAGTATTGTTTACAATATGGAAATACCACCACTGTAATCAAAAGAGCGTCAATCTCTTACGAACAACTAAAAGAAGTATTGTCATAGATACATGGAAACAAACAGCTTTCTTTTTACCAGTATGTAGTAACTGAGGGCAGAGCATAGCTGTAAATTCATAGTAAAGCTCCTATAAAATAAAACAGAAGTGCAGGAGTATTGAACAGAATTAAACTTTTTTTATTGTTGTTATTTTTCTGGCTATTATAAAATGGGAAGGTTGTCACCATATGAAGTAAGAGGATGTAATAAAGTGGAGCTGTGTTGTGCCATCAGTTTTTAATTAATGTTGGTTTCTGATTATAAAAAAGAAGAAGGATGATGCACGCTCATCTGTGGGCTCTGAGAGCAAGTGAAGGGGTTTTTTCAGTGCTCAGACATTTGAAAAAATTCCTTGTAAATTCATATTTCCTTAGGTAGGACCAAGAACTTAGACTCAAATGCCTTTAAGTCCATGATGTAGCATACACAGGTCTAACTAGCCTAGTATCCTGTTCTGGACAGTGGCCAGCAGTGAACTATTAGTGAAAACCATAAGAATTAAAATCCTTCCTCTCCTATGCACCTTTCTAGGAGCCCACATTTTGCCTAGAGAGGGTGACAGATCAGCACCGGGAGGAAAAATGAGCCCTGCTATTTAAAAGCACCTTTGATTCCCATTAATAATAAATGCACACAATAGTCTTCCAAGATAAGAGAGAAGTGCGGTGGCAAATCCTTCAACAGCCCAATGTGAGTATTAGTAATGCCAAAAATGACCAGGAAGGGGGTGGCATTTCATCAGGCCGGGCCACTTCATGGGCAAGAGTTGCCCATTAAAAGAAAAGCAACAAACTCCAAACAATGTAAGGGGACCCATCTGGGTCAAACTGCTGGGAGGTGGTGTGGTGGTAGGGAGGCAGCGAGGACAGTCACTGTACATCTTCCCTGTCCCCCCTGCCAGCAACTGATTACTTGCCAAGTAGTTACACAACCTCTGTGTTTGGGCTACAGGGTGGGAATAACAGAAGAAGGAGGTCTGATCCTGACTACAAGATGCCAAAAGAACAGCCAGCATAACAAAAAAAACAAGTTGGAATCATTTCCCTGATAGAGAAAATCATCTGGGGCACGGGAAAGCAGATCTGTTTGAGACAGGCCCTTGAGAAAAAATTGTGTCCCAATGTGCCTTCGTGCACACAGGCCAGCCCTTGTGTGCACACGCAGTCATTTGCACTACCATTCACAGATGTGAACGTGAAGCCCACACAGTCTGTTGATGAACATTAGCTCCTTGTGCTTGAAAAACTTAGCCCTTAATAAAATGCTAATGAGTTATTCCAGTGAGATTCTGGATATCGAATGGATTGTAATAAGAAAGAAAAAATTGCTTTAAAGATATGTTAGGTACTAAGAGTCTTTATCCCTCCTTGCGTTGCCCAAAAAAGAGGCAACAGCAACAAAGACAACTTGAGGACAGGTATGAGCTGCGACCCAGACTGGCCCAGGGGCTGGGGGCAGTAGCTGGGGTTTGTTCCGTGCTCATCTCCAAAGAATAAACCAGTAACACACAGTTCTAGAGCGAGTACAAAGCTGCAATTCATCCAAATGGCTCTGTTTGTATCGTGAAGAGTGGGCTGTAACTTAACCACTGCACAACTGGCCTTGGACCCTGGCAAGGAAAATGATTCGTGTTGGAGCAAGATATGATAGAGAGACATTGACCTGTAGGAGTAACGGAGGGGACAAACTCTCCCCTGGGTAGAGCTCTTGTTTCAAGTCTCACATCTCGGAGAGGAGTTTGGTTTAAAGTGCAGAGACATGGCAGGGAGTATCATATACGCAGCACTTGCTAAGTGCTCTGATAGCACCAATCTGATAGCACCAAACCTGATAGCACCACAGAAGTAAGACAGGAAACATTAAAATACAGTGAATAAAATCCTAACCCTTACTGAAGGCAATGACAGGCTTGGCCTTATGGCTTCAACAAGCTCAAGATTACACTTTGAATGTCTTGTATCCCTGACTACTTTTGACTCAAAAGGCTACATAACCTCAGACGTATGCAAGAGCCAAGAGATAGGAAACCCCTGTTCTGCTCTCCACTCCGTCCTTCACACAAAGGCTGTTCCAGCCCTATCCAGTTTCATGGTCCTTTTAAATAAACCACATTCAGTCTCATTATCTGATTGACTTCTAAAAACTGGAGAGAGATTAGGCCAAGCGATCCCTCAGTAAGTTCTACTGGATGAAATAATTTCTGGCTTCTCACATCTCATGTAAATGGTTCTTGCTTAAAAATAACTATCTACTGCTGTTAATAAACTTCCATTTCATTAAGCTCAGATAAAAATTAAGTTTCATAAAAGAAACTATATTATTCTGGGGAAAAGAGAGAGAAGATCATTATTTTAAATCAGAAAGAAGAGCAGTCTCTATTAGTTGCTCTAAAAATACGACTTGGAATGTTGGATATAATTGTACTGAGTTTTCTGCAGGAATTTCAGAGATGTCCGTTCTCTGCTATCAGTTTTCACAAGCTTTTACAGCAAATCCTCTCTTTAAATTAAGCCTTTCATTTATGTGTCACTCCAAGCCCACTCCACGGTGGGATAACTGTTGGGAATTGAAAACATCAGATGAAAGCCAAGATTAAAAGATTAAGTAATGTCTCTACCTTTGCTGAATTATTCTGCCAGAGGCCTTCCTCCATGGAGGTACCCATAACCTTAGTCACTGTAACCACTTTGCAACTCTTGTCCTGTAATGTTAGCAAGCCATCCAGTGGCTGGTGATTTAATATATTAAAGTAAAAAGCATTAATGAAAAATGTAAGGATGTCAAAATACGATAAAATGATTCGGTCCTTGAGATGACTCTTTCTGTTTGGGTTTTGTTTTGTTTTGTTGTGTTTTTTTTTAAGGTGGATGAGTGGATTACTTTGGTATCCAGTCTGTAGAATTAGTTTCAAGTCTTATTAGGTATGCTTTGGAATCCACCACATTGTAGCAACTCATGAAGTTCCAGTACTCAGACCTACTAGTCCGTGATTTACATACAAATAGCTGTAACACCCTAAGAAGTAGCACAGGTTCATTAACTCTTCTGCTGCATCTTGTTTGCATAAAAGTCTCTGCAAGTCTGGCAACAGCGCTGATACCACCGCATGTCTTGGCACAGATTCTTCTCCCGGATCACCCTGCAGTACACTGTCCACTGGTCGCCTGTGCACTTGTACGTGAGAGCAGCTTTGGATGAGAAAAGAAAGGAGAAACTAGCAGATTAGCCAAAGAACAGCATCGCGGGTGCCATCAAAATCACTGCATATGAGGGAAGCAAGGGCCAATCTCACTGGCAGCACTGGAGATCAGATGATGTTCTTCCTACTGACAATACCAGGTTCTTGGAAGTGCCTTCTGCAAGGGTGTAGCTGGACATGGCTGGGGAGCACAAATCTCCTCATGCTGTACTTGTTTTGTCTCAGTGACAAACAGGCCCAGATGAATAAAATCTCTAAGGCATGGGCCTGGGTTCAAGCGTGTGAACAGCTCACAGCAATCAATGGGGAGCTGCGTGCTTGAGCTGTGCTAAGGAGTAGCAATCATCCTCTTGGGGAAAACACTTTTACAGAGGAGCAACATCAAACCCAGTTTGATGGATGTAAAACTAAATTAATAGTAAAAATAACGCTTCTTAGTGTAGCAAAAAGAGTAGGACAAGAATTAGTTATTGGGAGGGAAGAATGGACAGCAGAAGCTGCCTCAGACTGGCAAAAGGTTTGTGCAGGATGAAAAAGCAGCACAAAGACACTGGTGCTGAATTTGTTGACATCATCATTAAAGGGTCACAAATGCTTTAATAAAAAAGTCATGGTAGTGAAACTGTGCATTTGATAAAAATGCACACACAGACTGAGTGCTTTTTATGGTATGTGATTTATAAATTGTATGCAGGTTTCTTAGAAATGCTGTGATAACGGGAAAATCTTGCAATTAATATTGTGGCCTCTGAGTTTGGGAAAAATGGTCTAATTAAAAAACATCAAAAGGTGCTGGCCCAGCAGCATCTTGAGTCCCTTGTTCTTCATCTCTGCCTGATGAAACCGGGAAAGGCTTTTAACCGTATTTAGCTGTGAGTCTCAGTGCCAAGCACCAGAAAATGATGGCAGCAAAACTGGTAGGTTTGTCACTTCGTTCAGTTGGACAAGAAACAAAAGTTTGGTCAAAAAACTGATAGAAAAAAACCTTTGAGTGGAAGTGACCATCCTAAATGGGAGGAGGGTAGACCTACTTCTGTGTTTGACAGCAGTGGAGTGGTTATTTGAGGGGGTCAGATCTGCAGCATCCCCCACTAGCTATGGTTCCAGCCAGCCACAGCATTCAGAAAACATGATGCAGCTGAATAAATCACATATCTTGTGAGAAAAGCTAAGATAGACCTTAGAAATATGAGATGAGAGGCTTTATATAATAGAAAGAGACTGAGTCACTGTCAAGCCTAGGCCTCCAGGATTTCAGAGGTCCAAGGTCCCTCATGGGTTGTGAAGTAAGACATGTAGGAGTAAGACATGTAGACTTACATGTAGTAAGCAACTAGGAAGCAGCATGGGTCAGGTGCCTGAGAAACAGAATAAACCCTCCCTGAATTTTTCATCACTGAAGGAAACTGGACACAGATGTAAAAGCCAGTTGAGGTGAATCCCACACTTCGATACTTCTGAAAATGTTACTTGGGATGAAAAACGTTCTGTAGTGGAGAAGGCAGCATGGGTTTTGTAGAGTACTGGATTTTTTTTTCTGTATAATTTTTTTGGGTGAGGTTTCCATTGCAGAAAACAGAAAAATTTGTTTAGAGATAATCCAATGAGAATTTGTTTATAAGCAGGAAGAACAAAACACTTGATGAACATCTTTCTGCTAATGTTAAATATCATTCTTTCTGGCCCCGATGATTCTAAGCCCAGTTTAGAAACAAAAGCATCCCAAATTACTTGCAGATTACTTTCAGTGGGGGCTTGAGCCTCCTCCGTCTTCTAAACACTTTTTTTTCTTTGAGCTTTTTATTGCTTTGTCCTAAAATGTGAATTAGGATGGATTTCTTGTCTCATCAGTGTACCAAGGGCTTACATCTCAAATGAAACGTTTTCCTTCCACTATGCTCTTAGTGCTAAAATATCTGGGAGGTACTCTCATGTGTTCTTTAAACAAAAGAGGTTAGAAGCTCCCCAGTACTGCATTTGCAAGAGTAAAATTTCCCCTATTCTTCTAAACATCTGTTAGAATTCTGGGAAACATATTTCAGTTCAGAAGCTTCAAGTCCAGTCCTAGTTTGAGTGTTATTTAATACAGGACAGTGCTATTAGAAAATGGTTCTCTATTACTTAGCAGCTCTGCCTTTTCACATGTATTAGAGGCTTTTTAGCCTTCAAGACTGGCTATTCTGGGAGGGTGGAGGCTGTTCTTTCTGTTGAGCTCTTAGGAGCATTGTTTACAATCCAGTCTCTTGTACTGGAAAGTAATGGGAGGCACCGATGAGGCTGTCAGTGTAGCTGATGGCTTAGTTTAGCTTCATTTTACTAGTGATGATGTGTGAAATGTAAAGAAACCAGCTTGGTTCTTGGAGCTGTGGCTGAAAACGCAGGGATGAAGTTTGGAAAAATGTCTTTTTATCCCCTTATAAACTTATGAGCCCCTTATGAACATAATCCCCTTATGAACAAATATGATGTGGAAAATCATGGATTCCCACAATTTTGTATTAACAGGAGCATTCTTAACGAGAGCCATTTCTTAAATGCAGTGTTAAGGTGTTTCAGGAAACAGATGGCTTATCACCACACTCTCATCTCAGCCAGGTACACAGGGGATGCAGGGAGGGTGAGGAGAAGAACAGTGACAGAAAATCAAAGGTTCACAGAAAGAGGCTGGATGCTCTCTTGTCTCCCTGGGCAAATTAATTCATCAAACCACATTCTTGTGGCAGCAAATGAAAAGGAAAAAAAAAAAAACCAACAGTGATGCTCTGTTTGTCAAGGTCATGTACTTTTCTTGGGGCACAAATTAATGAATTATCACTTTACACTCACCACAGTGAAAACAGGGTGTGAAGGTTTTTGTGACAGCAAAAGATAGGCCTGGCAGCTCCCTCACTGATCAATCTATCAACTACCTACCCACTCTTTGTGTGCTCCTGTTGGTCTTTCAGGTCTCATCCACTGCTGAGTGCTCCAGCTTGGACAGCCTGAGGCAGAGACTGATGGATAAAAGAGGACCTATACACACTAGACTCTTAGTCTAGAGCCTGACTTGGTAGGGGTGGGTCTCTTAATTTCTGGCCTTGGGCAATGCTCTGAAGCCCCACTTTTATCACACTGGGAACACTGGGACCCTGGGCTTTGTCTGGTTCTTCACAAGTGGCATCTTCAACCCCCTCTCTCCCCTTTGACACCCCTCACTCACCAAGTCTGGGCGAGGTAATTGTGTTGACATTTATCTTCTCATTGCAGACCTCTTGATGGCACTGCCTGTAGGCCGCTGGCTTGGACAGGACAGGACACTCATTGCCGTGGCGCCCGGTGACTTTGTGCATACACTGGACCACACGTGACTGGAGGCCCTTCCCACAGGTTGAGGAGCACTAGAGGAGAGAAGGCACTGAGATGTGGTCCAAGCAGAGTAGTTTCAAAATCACATACAAACATACACCTGAAATATCACTGAAGTCTGCAGCAGGCTGGCAGCTCACTGTGGTGCTGAGGACTCAACAACAGGCACATCATATCATCCAGGGACCCTTCATACAGGTGTTGTACTTGTCCATGATGATTTTGCTGTGGGCAGAGGAACTGTCCTGTTGCCTTTCTGTCTGGATTTGCCCTGAGTACATCTACACTGGCTGTCCTTGTGGATATCCACAAGGTTCAAGGAGACAAAAATGCAGTTCCCTCCACAAAGAGGCAAAGCTGGAAAACGTATACTGCTTAATTATGGACAAGCAGCTTCCACCTCCTTCTACACGAGGGACCCAGTGGTACTGGTTGCCCTGTTTTAAAAGCTCTCTCCAAGTCTTGGATGGTCTAACAAGGCTTCCTCCACAGACAAGATGACCACTGCCAGGCACTGATACAAGATAAAAACAACAATTACAGCAGAGGCAGGCAGCTTCTACTGTATGCCCAGACCTCTAGAGAAGCTCTGTTCCAGTATTTGGGAGAACACATCAGGTATTCAAGTACTCACTCTCATCTATCCCTGCTAACTGTCTGGCACTTGTCTGTCCTCCTGGGAGCAATTGCAAATCGTACTCCACAAGTTTTGGCTTCTATAAGCCAGGAGGCCCTGCCTGTTTATATGCTCTCTTTGTTGTCATACAATTGGAGTCCCTACCTCTCCCTCCCTCTTCCTCTGGCCCAGTCACTTGTGATTTACAATGTCCTACTTGCACGCTGTTCAGTTTTAATAAAGCAAACACAGTGAATACAGTGAGGTGCACCAGCTGGAGTTAATAAAAGAACCTTGTATTTAAAATAAAGAAACAATGGGTTGCAGGACTTTGGTAAGGTTCCTATTTCTGCTAAAGCCACACACAAGCTGTGTGTGGGGAGAGGAGGAGGTGGAGGAAAACTCAGGAGATATAATTAGGATGATGTCAAAAAGATCATGTTTTCTTTCCTCTGCTGTTCCTGAACAAAGTCAGGGCAGTGGAGTTCTCTCCCTGAAAAACACTATTGCCTCAGAGTGGTACTTCTTACAAACAGCATGCCAAGCACGGAAGAGGCTCAAAAGACGTGCACCATTGAGGTTGGACTGAAGTCCTAGTACGAAGGATGTGTATGTAGTGTGGGTGCTTGTAAGACTGGGATCCCGGGGGCAAAAGAACTCATGGATGTACCTAGGCCTCCACCTCTCCCATCTATGGGTGAAAGCACCGCAAAGATGTGGTCATTTTGTTCTAGAAGTTCACAAAAAACCTGATGTTACAACAAGTATAGCTTGTTCTGGGCTGGAGCACAGGGAGCTTCCGGTGTGAATGATTGAAAGGCATGATAGAAAATGGCCTCAGATTAACAGGACCGTGTAAAATCGAGCTGATGGAGTCCTGCTTCAGACAACCCAGTGCAGAAATACACCTGCACAATGTGAATTCTGTTTCTGGGTAGCAGGAACTGTAAGATCAGTGAAGCCTGTTGTCAAAAGTAACAACTCCTTATCTAACTTCCTTCTTCAATCACTCACATTAATGACTGCTTAATAAACAGATTTATTGCATTTTGGTGTACTCATCAACTTTCTATTTGCTTTTCTCTGTTTCCCCCCTATATTCCACCTGCTCTGTATTCCTAGTCTTTTTCCCAGTGCCTTTCTCTAGGACTGAACTTCCCCATTCAAAACAATCTCTGGATCAGATTCCTTCTGGACTTTGCCATTAAGCCACCCTGGTGTGCAGTTTATTTCTGTGTTTCCAGCTGTGCAGTCCTTCCTGGACCTGATTATTGTATTCTGAAGGTAGCAGTTATGCTATATTAATATTTTACCTGTATTTCGTAACTTTTTTTTTTTTCCAAATAAATAAGTGGGTTTTCATTTACATCTTTATTTCAATTTAGGGTCAACGCACTAGTTTATGACAGATTTTTTTCACTTTTTCAGATGTTGACTTTACATCAAAATTTGGTCACTGTCTATTAATACCTAAACAATGGTTACGGTATTTCGGGTCGTGCTGAATGAGCCCTTCCCTTGCACACCCTCCAGTGAGCTATTTCCCTTATTTAAACCCCCTTCATAACTTGAGCTCCTGCAGTGAGATGTAGGCATTTCATTAGGTTGGCCGACCCTCTGCTCTTCCCAGAACTGTGTGCTCTCAGTGACTTCTACCAGCCTGGAAGCCAGTCAGGCATGACCATTATATTTGGATTTAAAGTTAACAATTTTTATCCTGATAAATGCAACTATTAGGCCCTTCCACTTCAGTAGGCATATGCAATCTCTAATCCTCAGGATTTCAATGGCACTTTTAGTCTTTGGAGTGTTTTACTAATCTTAATCCTCACAAAACTCCTTGCAAGGGGACTGAATTGTACATCCATTTCAGAACAGAACAGCTCTTATCACATAGACATAAACCAACCCATTCAGGCCATGGGATTCCTTCACATGATTGTACTAGAGTGAGTCTGAAACCTCTGCCTCTGCCTTTTAGGCATTCCTTGTCTTAAGAGAGAGGAAAAAATTAATAATAAAAAAAAAGAATGAATGAAAGAAAAAAGCATTTTTCTCATAAGGCAAATAAGGTTTTCAGATACCAATATACAAACACTCACCCACCTTTGTCTGTGTTCCTGTCTCTGCATTTGTTAACCAGCAAGGAGGGCAAGCAATGAAACTTTTTCCACAGACACTGCCAACTCCAATCCTTAGACAAATAACAGCAGAGTTTTTGCCCGAAGCAGTTTTATTCCTTCTCCTGGGAGACTGGGATCATCACCTATGCTATGCAATTAGTTTTTCACAGCCAGGAAGACAGATTTTAACATCTTTCTTGAATGCTTTTGGGCTTGGCAGCTAAAGGAAGGTTGGACATCTGGCTTATTTTAAGACGAAATTTTCAACTCTGTACTTGGATAGCCTCTTTCCTAGGAATTTCAATAGGAAATAGGAATAGATACAAAATACATACAAAGGGGGAATTGTTACTCATGCTGCACAATGAAGAAAGGACATCATTAAAAGAGGCATAAAAATCAAACTCCAACTGAACAGCAAATTCCCATAAATACCTTTCCTCCTGCTCTGGGCAGCTAAATGCATTGCTATGGCCTCTCCACTCTCAAATATTTATGGAGCAAGTAAGTATATCTGTGGAACAATTTTCAGGGCTAGGTTCATTCTGTGCCCTCTGGTACAGGACCCTCAGACTTGGACCCAGGTTAGGAGTAGTTTCAATGTGGAAAGGTGCTGAGGCCTTCTTGCAAACAGAGGAAGTTCCAGGCAGCCAACACTGCCAGAGGGAATGTATCGCTTGTGGCAGACCGTGTCCTGGGCTGTGGGGGTAAAAATAGTGTTACAGCCCAGGACCTCTCATCCAGCTTCTCTATAACTGGTATGGTTCCACTGCACAGAACACCAGGAGGCTCCAGTGCCGCATGGTGAAACTGTGCTGGTTGTATTTGGAATGGTGTCGATGGACAACGGACTTTTTTTGGGCAAATATTCAGTTGTTGCACTGCTATTAACAAAAATACTCTGAAAATCAGAAAAGCCTTTACAAGCATTGATGTAACTCTCAAGATACACCCTTGTTTCGATGCCATGATGAGGTTAAGTGGAGGACAGGATTTGGAACCTGGTTTGGAGCTAAGTGGATCTCTGCCTGCCACCTGAGCCACACACAAGCCACTACACAACCCACAGGCCACATACCTACTTTTGGGGAGCTTCTCCAAACTGGGGACTCGGAGAAGTCAGAGAAGCTTGGAGAAGCTGGTATCAAGCAAAGAAGTAGGTTTTTTCCCTTCCACCCAGCATTGCCAGTGATATCACTATCAGAAAAATGCATATGTAAAATTCACGTAGTTTAACTGTAACGCACTAAGCTGACAATATAGCCATTGTATATTGGAAATCCACCCCCATGCATAGATCAAAGGATTGTTCAGCACTGTAAAAAGGAGGGGGTTAATGAACAGTTACAAAAAGTGAACCTAATGAGAGCCTTTGTAACTCCCAGTTCAAACACTGCTTGAGAAGGCAAAAGGAAGACAAAAATACCTCCATTCACATTCTTTGGCAGTAACATGCAAGCCAGTGGGGATATCCAGGAGGAAATAAACTCACAAATTGTCAAGGCAGCAGCTGCATTCATCAGCTTAAAGAAGATTTACTTACTGAAAAACTCCAGCCTTAAGACCAAGCTATGATTTTTCAACTGGAATGCTATTTCCACCTTAGGATACTGATAGGAAAGCTCGAAATCTACCAAAAGTGCTGACAGATGTCTAATTGCTTTGAAAGCAAATGCCTCAGGAGAATATAAGGTATTAAAATAGAATGAATTTAAAGTAAGTGCTGAGATCTGTCAGGGTCTTCATGAACTCCTGATCTACAAAAGATAGCCAGAGAAGGAGAGGGGAATAAGAATGAATGAAGCCAGGGCAGGGCTGCTGTTGGGCAGCAGGAGAAATGCATAAGAGAGACCAATCCAAAGACTCCCTGCATTGAGGGCTAAATGGGGACAGAAAAAGGTACAGATTTACCATTGCAGATGACAGGCTGTGATCTGCACAGGACTGAGTGGGATAATGAAGAATTGGTTTTGCTTTAGCTGAGGGCTGCTGGCTGGACATGGGTGCATTCAGACTACATCACCTTTAAAAATGTCACTTTTCTAACCTCTAAGAGATAAATGTTAGTCTGTTTTGTAAGAAACTTGCTTTTTCCAGCAGAAGGTCATAGCACCCCTTCAGCCAATCCTGAAAGTACTCCAATAGTTAGAAGGCCAATCTGTTGGAGGGAGATATAGTTCAAGATGAATGTCATAACTAAGCTGAAGGCAAGATTTTTTTTTCTTGATTCATCAGCCTGCAGTCATCTGATGTTTAAAGATACTGGTTTGTCCCCGATTTGCTGAAAGTTGCTGAAGCCAAGGATAACACTATGGCTAAAGCTCCAATATTCAGAGACAGAGTCATGCTTTACTGACTTCAGAGTTCAAGTATTTCAAGGTGTTAGGATAGGGTAGAGTGGTTTTTTCACCCCCAGGGGTCTTATTTCTTGCCTCGATGAAACTCAGAAAGAAAGTAAGATAAGTTCCTATTAATAACACTCTAACGCAGCATCTGAGATGAAGGACAAATGTCCTGTAATTGCTCTGTTCCTGAGACCTTAATAGTATACACGTGTATGCTCTGAAAGTCAGTGCTCCACACACCTTAACATCAGGCTTTTTATGAGTATCACTAATTTAAACTCTATTGCTCTAGCAGCATGCAATATACTTTCATAAACACCAGGTCAATTTTCACCACAGCATCATGCTAAAGAAAGAAATTTCTGTCTTTTCGCTGATAAGATCTAATTAGCCCAAAGCAAACCATAGGCTGTTTTTCAAGCTTCCTTGTTCTTTTCTTTTCTTTCTTCCCTTTTTTCTTCTTTTTGAACCCCAGATCTGTAAAGAGAACATATCTGGTCTTGCTTACAACGATCTTTCATTTGGAAACTTTTGTGAAATGACTGATTTGTTTAATTTGGCCAAGAAAAAATGCATACCCTTCTGACTCAGTATGGGAAGAAACAATAAATTATAGCAGAAAATGCTCATGGCTGATGTGACAGTATCTTAGAAGGAAAATAGAAAAGCAATCCTTGCAAACTGCCTACAGCTGTGCATTCAAACACCATGACCCTAAGAAACAAGACCTGACCAGTACATCCAGCATGTCTCACTGCATAATTAAGCTTGACTTTGCTATTCTGAAAAGTTCCATTGTGTACAGAGAGTTCAGAGATTAAGAGCTGAATACATGAATATTCTGGGTAGTGACAGCACCCCTAAATACTTGTGCAATGCAGCCCAGGTGGATGCTAATGACGAAATGTCATTTAATTCATTATACCAATCAGGCAGAATTTACTTCTCACAAGCTTTCAAACTGGATTTCAAGAGCAGGATCAACCAGAGATGTGAAATGATACAGTATTGCCTACAGGGTATGATATTCTATCATGGAGCCTATAGCACAAGGGCAATGTTTTAATTTGTGGTGGGTACAAAATGGAAATACTCCATATTATTATCCCACCCAAAAAAATGCATGTAAATGATACTGACTCCTGTTGCAGACGTTAGCCTGAAAGAGTATCCTGGGAACTGAAGCTCCATTGAACACATATTTTAGATACTCATCAGTTAATGATAAATGCTACCTAAATGCAATTTATTAAAAAAAGTAATTAAACTAAGGACCCCATTAGGATTAATTAACTTCAGCAAGAGGCTGCTCATCTCCATTATCTCAATCCTGACTGAGCCTTCTCTAGACAGGGAGCTACTACATTTGAAATGCATGATGCTGAACTAACACTGCATTTCGTTTCTGCACTGTCCAACAAGGAAGGGATCACCAACAGGCTGATACTAATTGCTCTTTAAAGATGTCCTGGAAAATTGTCACCTTAATGCCTCACTAGTCATTATAAATCTCAAAAGGCCATTGGAAAGACTGCAAAATTATAGCAGTCCCTGCTAGTGATAAATATTGCGTGTCGTAAGGATTCAAGGGGCTAAAACCCCTTCAGATGAGTAGTACAAACTTGAAATGGTGAATCAGCTACTGTTAATATTTTAAAAGCATGATCCGAGACACTGTAACATCGCAGAGTAACTCAGGGAAAATGATGCCAATATTTGAACAGGCTTGTCTTTCATGCTTTCTTCTTTTTCACATTAAAAAAAAAAAAAAGTAAAGTAGTCACGATGGAATTCCATTTCCAATCCACTGATCTTGGTGGGAGGCTTTAATTTTCCATCAAAAAAACCCTGCACTTAATGAACTAGGCTTTTAAATAAATAAAAAATATCAAAAAGGAAAAGTTATTCTTCCAATTAATAGGATCACTGGAGGCTGTATTGGAATATGAGACAATAACACTGTGACAGAACATGCTCCACTTCAAACAAAACATTGATGAATATGGTCACATTCTCCTCTACTAAGGAACCATCAAAGTAACTTGTACTATGGAAGTTCCCAGAAACTCCAGCAGAGATGAGCTGTTGTGCAACCAAGGAGCAGTCATTGCCTCAAAGGCATGAGCAGGACTTGGTTTCTGTAGCTTACAGCGTCCAGGGTTATGACACGGCCAGCCAGCACTGTACTCAGCATCTCTTCACTCTTCACCCTCAGCTTCCAACTACAGCTGCATTGACCAGTGCTGGCAGTTACCACTAGTCTAGGTAGAGGCTCAACCTTGTTATAGTGCCATTATACAATATTTACAGCTTTTACTTTAGACAAAGACACTTCACAGATGGGACAGGGACTCAAAGAGCAAAAGGGATGGGATTCATCTTACCAAACTAGCCCTCTCTACAGTCAGCAGAGAGATCACCACTTCAAAGGCAATTACATGCAGTTCTCAACTCAGGAAATAGTTAACATTTCAGTTAATTAAGAGACCATGTTCCTAAAAAATTCTTACGTAAAAGTTGTTCTTAAAGCATCCATTTAAGAGTAAGGGAATACCTAAAAGTGATGCATCACGTATAAAAAATATTCCTAGAAGCATACAACCTCTTTTTGACATGCCTTTTCATCAGCAAGGCATTTAAGCAGCCCAAGGTGATAGATTTGGCAGCAGGAACATGGAGATGTCTCCTCCCATGTTTCCCCTTCTGAGGCTTTTACTTCAATGACCCAAGTCTTTTTCTTAGAACACTCATTCTGGGTTTAGGAGAGTTCATTTCTCTTTCACTTCAGTTTGTGGAATAAAATCATAAAGGGAACAGAGAAAACTCCAGGATGGCTTCTAATGACAATGAAGATGACAAAAAACCAACCAATAGACTTGGAGCTCTGTCATGCGTAAACTGCAAGCCAAGTGACAGAATCTGCATTTTATGCTGAAATCCTTAACTCACTGAAGTCATTGGGAGTTGGCCATTGACTTTGGTGGGTCAGTGATTTGGCCCATAGTATTATAAACAAAATTAATTTTTCTGCAGCAGAAGAGAGGAGTGGTTTCTGCTTTCTGAAACAAACACGAGCTTTTTCTCACACAGAGATCTATTTTATTCCACGCAATTCCTCAATGGATGTTAAACTAAAGGTGATGGTTTTAGCTCATTGTTAACTCAGGAGGGTACCATTCTACTTCAGAAATGCAGGGTTATGACTTTTCATCTTCCTTTCTGCATAAGGGCTGCATAAAATTTTTACTAGGATACTGGCAACAACTTTGTCAAATTGAGGAGCGTCGCTGGCTGATATAATCAATTTTGCACCATTTGTTCTCATCTCTGTAGCCAATGGTATTTTGAGATTAGCTGTTGGCAAGAAAGGCTGTGGTTTGCACACCACTGATCAAGCACCAGAAGAACAAGCCATGGAGAACCACAACTATTGGTACAACTTAGAGTGGTCCATAGGGGCAGTAGTTTTAGGACACTCTGATGCTCTGGCTCCGGGTCATGCCCAGCTTGAATACTAAAGCTTGTTGGGTCCTCTCCTATCACATCCAGCTCTGTCACCTTTGGGAGATAGACAATCTTCCAACATCAGTTTCCAGCTACGGTGCTGAATGCACATGAGCAGCCATAAATCATGAAGCTCTTGGCTGAGCCAAAGTGAGTAAGAGGCAGGAAAGGGTTTGTCAGCTGTGATATGTGACTCCAGTTTTAAGCAACCATCCCTCCTGCAGAGTTTTCTCTCAAATTAAGAAAAAAAAAAATTATTTTCTTCAAGGTACAAGAAGAAGAACTTAGTTATGACCTTTATGAAGAATTAACAAGTTGTCCATATTTTATCATAAACAGATGGCAGGTCAAGCCATGAATTTGTAATGAATGTTAGAACAAAGGACAGTTTGCTTCTATATTTATAACAGCTCTGAGTATACCTCTTAAACCACAGCTGTCCTTGATTTACTCTTCTTATCATGTAATGTGAATTAATCATTAAAACTGAGGCACGTAAAGGATTTTGTTGATGTTCCCAAACATTTGGAACTCAGAAAACATGCCTTCCTGGCACTGGAAGATTATAGAGTATTTTTTAAAGAAAACCCCACAACCAAACCCCAGAAAACAACCCCAACAATCTGCTGTCCTGCTGCCAAAACAATTAATTTGCAATTACAAAATCCTGGTTACCACCCATTGTGATGAATGACTGCTGATCTTCAGTATGAAACACCTCAATGTCTGGCACAAACCCATGATTTTTCTTGTAGGAAATTAGATTTTTTCCTCCCCATTGTTAATATTCTCCTGGGATGAGGACCCATAGCCAGCACTTCATAGGCTGAGTGAAAGACTGTAAAAAAACTGGCAACTATCGATGTCCAGGGAGGGCAGGTGGCTATAGGTAATTTTTCAGATGTGCTTTATCACTACTGACAGTATTTGGCAACAAGAATATTGTTTAACATCACACTTTGCCAAGCTGATCCTTACAAGTACTTTCCAGTTCCTGGAGTGTACAATCTTTCTGGGTCCAGTGAAAGTTGTGCCAGGTGGTTATACAAGATATAAAACGATAGAAAAAGATTTCTCCTCTGCTTTCTCTCCTAGTTGAAGCCCACCTTGCCATGTCATATATTTCTATTTTCACCCGAGAACATGAATCTGTGATGGTTCCTCCACAAGACCCAACGATCTTGCGCAGTCCGGCAGGTCCGATTCCGATCTGCATGGCATTGGCCTAAGCCTGCATTAACATTAAGTGGCTGAATTAATCTGGATTTACACTAATGTAAGAGAGACTGAGACCCGACCCACTGTGCTGAGTGAGATCCTTGGCTTGTGGCCAGCGGGTTGTAGGGAAGAATGAAAGACAGTTACCCTGGCTTTACACTGGGTTATTCGAGATTAATATAGGCCTCAGTATTTACAGAGCATCTACTGTAACTGCAAAGAAAAAATACGGCAAAGCCAATATATTACAAGGCTTCTATGTATCTTTTTTTCTTCTAAAAATCTTTTCATGGGGCTATGTAATATAATAGGTTAATGAGCTAAATTGTTGCCTGAGGGACAGAAGTTGCATGTTTAAACTTCTACCCAGAAAGCTGAAAATGCACCCTTCTGAAAATCAGCACTAACGATGGAGCTAGTGTATCTTGCTTGTAATTCTACCTTCCTTGATATAATACCAGTTAAAAGGAGAATAGTGAAAAGAAAAAAAAGAAACTGGGAACTCTGAACTGTGCTATTGGCTAGAAATACAGCACTTCAGTCACAGGACAGAAATACAGTGTGTCGAGGCATATAAATAGTGAAACAATTAAGTAAAACTGGAAGTGAAGAAAGATCCATAAAAATCTCGTGGAGAATTGCTCCTGCTATATAATCTTGCCTCTTCAGTTACACTCTAGAAGAGTCCAAAAGCCATTTGGAGAAAAGGAACTCAAACAATACAGCCTTGGCCATATTTTGCACCTGAGTGCTTTCCCTGCTGGATTAATTCTAGAGCAGAAGGGCAGAGAGCTGAGGCCACAGGGGGACCCATGGGTGGCTAAAAAGCAGTCCCCGGTGCTGTTCACCTTCAAGCACATCTGATGTCCATCACCACCATAGCTAGCCCTTACATTAAGCCTGCATCTCCCTGCAGCAGGCCCACAGTGCACTCCCCCATCATTTGGGCCATCTGTCTCACCTGTGTGAGGCACGGCACTGCAGGGCAAAGCCAGAGTCCCCCAGCTTTCCCTTTGGGGTCAGCCCAGAGCTGGCGAATGCTATGGGCTCAGGCTGCCTGTCCTGGGACCCTCCCGGGGAGCCACACACATAAAGACACATTCTGTTCACAAGCTGCCCGGATTCTTCACAGGAATGTAATCCTTGACATGAAGTTTGTCAGCAAAATACAATTCATCATGAAAGAATGAACTACTGTCTTGCTAAAGCACCAAGAGGCATATTTTCAGCAGCCTCGGAGTCTGAGGCAAGTGTTGGGAAACTGAGCGACCTGTGTTTGTTCTTTCCACTAGCACAACTACAACAAAAATGTAAAAATGTTTCCAGTGCTAGAGCGTTTAACAGCTCAGATTTCAAACACAGAGGAATTATTTTCAAAGTACAAAGAGCGTATAAGATGTTTGTTTCTTTAACTGAATGCAAACTGGATGTGGAATTTCCTTTTGGAAGAAAGGACTGAATGGGAGATGGCTTGGATTCCAATTTGTATATTGCATCATATATAAAAAAGGATGATATAATGGGTTGTAGTTTTCAAGAATCTAGGCAACAATAAAATAGGATTTTAGGTTAACACACCTTGAGTGGGTCTCTTGCTGTGCAATCTGTTTTTCTACAAGGTTTGAAGACTCCTGGGCAAGGAATAGATTTGTTATGTATCTCGTAATACCAATGCTGTGTTTGTGTTAAATGCTAAAAATAATAATTACATCCCTTTAAGATATGGGGTTTAAAAGAGAAGTTGCTGTAGTGCAGAGAGGCTGCAAGTTTAATATCAGTGCTAAGGGAGGTTCCATACAGTTACGAGTAACAGAACAATACTCTGTCTTTAGAATTAAACTACAAAGTCTGTTAAACTCAAGCACTGGAATAACAAAGGTAAATTCAAAGACACTTAAAAGAACTTTAAAGACCTAGCCCTATGTGTTTGCAAAGGGAATTAGATAGATCTGTTCCTCATGCAACACTTGAAATATGCTGCAAATACATTGGGAATACAGAAGTATCACAGCCAAGACTACTCAATTAGCTCCAAATGTTTTCCACAGCTATAATATGCAGTAAGGAGCATCTGCAACTAAACTTGACAGAAAATGGAACAAAACCCCACTTCTTCAGCGTGTGGAGATGCAATGGGCAGCCATTTGTAAGGCCAGTGGACAAGGTTTTGGCTGGTAGGTGTAGGTTAAAGATCAGCATGGCCATGTGTCCAGCCCTCACCTCTTCTGCACAGATCCAGGGTCTGAGAATACAGAACCACAACTGCCACAGGTTTGGAGCTTTTACTGCTGCCCACTGTTGTATCTTCTGAATGCAACAGAAGATCTTATCTAGGATAACCATGTGCATTGCTGTCAGATGCAAGGTCAGTTATTTATATAGGGCTGGGAACTCTTTGGGGATGTGATCTGTCTTCTCATGCACAGAGTCCACATATTCCAAAATACTGCTACTAAGAATATAAACATAACTCTGCCATTACCACCCAAACAGCCTGTTCTATTTATGAGTTGTATCTGGAACTTGACTTTTTAAATGAGGTTTTGCCTCTTTCTTACATGACTTTCTGGTATCTTCAAACGACCTTGGATGAGGAAATTAAGGATTGGAGGCCAAGTCACCATGTGAGCTGTTTACACATAAAGCATCAAACCCCCTTGTTTTAATCTGTGATAATTACTACTGTTGGTTAAATCTTGCTTCTCTGATGATTCTTAACAATAAGTAACAAATGTACAATGCACTAATTGCAAAAAGTTGTTGCTTGTTCTGAGATCAATTTGCATTAATAGAAAAAGTTTCCATCTTAGTCAGTATAAAGCTCTCTCACAGGGATTTTTACAGCACCGGCAACAAATGTTTTCCAATGGAATTTTACCCTGGAAGTATGAATTTTAAAGAGTTCACTATAATCTAACTGCCACAGACTTCATGCTTCTGCTTAAAGGAGGAACTGTTTAAGGCCGGACACCACCCGAGTAGCTGCTGATAGCTGCTGCAAAGGCTCTCCACCTCAGCCTAAGCCTTGCATTAAACCTTCTGGATTCTCATGATGAAAACCCTTTGCTCAGGATTTGTGAAGAATTGAATTCCACACCAAACATTTCAGCTATCTATCTGGGCTTCTGAGACAATACATTTTCTTCTAAAAATTGTATCTGCCCATACCCTTTTCTAGCATTCTAGTGGTGCCTTTTGTTTACTCCCTCTACTCAGAGAACAAGAATCTAATTGTGTGATCTAAGTGTCCAGTCAGAATTAACCAATATGTCTAGAATTTTAAATGCTCATTATAAACCAAATCTAAGTCCAAGAACATCCTGCTGGACTCGCACAGGGTGAAATTCCTGGGAAACAGAGAGCTGGCACAAGCTCTCTGCAGAGAGAAACAGGCCACATATGCAGCACACAAGCTTTTGTGCCCTTCAGCACAGGTAGGATCCTGAGCCCGAGTTAAGAATTGCAAATAACAAGTGATATTGCACTGATCCCGTCCTGCTCACATCCAGACACTAAATCCATCAACAACACTATTTATTGTGGCCAATGTATGATTGCAGCCTTCCTAGCAGTGAGCCAACATCTTTATCAGATTGGAACCATTCACACAATACTGAACTTTCAATCCATGTAATCAGTGAATACGCAATTATTTCATATTCCTCCCTGCAATGAGAATCCAGGTCAATTTGCATGCCAAAATGCTTTAAAATTCCACAAATAAATAAATAATGTTATTTCACCTGTTAACACAGGGCAATTGTTTGTTTTGGCCAGCTTGTGTGGACTCTGTGTGCCAGGTTATGAATAAAATGATGGTCAATACACTAAACATTCTGTGATACAAATTCCTGGCTCAGCTTAAATACAGACCTTTTGTATGTGTCAGGTTCTTAATACATTCCCCAGCACTGACACCATAAATTCATGTATCTATGACAGAGTATATCTATAAATATTTGTAATTCCTAATCACAATGTAAAAAAAAAAATAATATGCAATTTCAGATAAGCCAATTTGCCCATTATGGGCCTCCATTTCACTGGATTTTGCTTGCTGGAGTTTGGGTTTTTGGAAAGCAAAATGCAACTACCGTATCCCAGTGGTTTCTGCACATGCCATACATTCCAGAACACAAAGTAGGCTTTCTGTTTAAAGCACAGTACAGTTACAAAGATAAGATAAAACTAAACCAGAATATAATATTCCTGGGAAATTTTAGGTCTTTATGCAAACATGAAGTGAGTAATGTAAAGGATGCTTTATGAACAACACTGCCAAAGGCTGAGTTTCTCACACTGCCAAGCCTCCTTCCCAAGCAAAACTACCTGTTACTTTAAGATCAGAATGCAAATACAGAGCAGACTCTGCACTTGGGAATTAATTCCACTGATGTCACTGGAGAAACAAAGTTCAGACAGGCCTAAGTGAAGGTAACATCCAGCCCAGAGGAAGGGACAGATGGTTTTGGCTCTGCTTATAAATTCATGACTTGCTTTCCTTTCAGGTGTCTGGAATAAGGCTAAGAGTGCACTATGCTGTGTAGGTCTCAGGCTAGCATGAAATTCAGCTGCAGAGTTCTAGTCTTACATCTGTGGTAATAGAAGAGTGTAACTGTCAGACTCTGCATGCAGGACCTGCACAGGGCAGAGGAACAGGATTCAGCTGTGAGTGCTCTCAATTACCCTCAGTTTCTGTGTGAGTCTGTTAGGGCTTCCCCACGTTTTCCCCAGGCAGTATTTGGTTTAACAGCAGTTCTCCCAAAGCTCCAGATTTATCACCTGTGGGATAAGAAGACTAAGGTCCAGCTCTCTTCGCAGCTCCACATTGATTCATTGAGGGAGACAAAACTCTCACCACAGCCCCCTTGTGAGATTGCCCTTTTTCTCAGGTTCCTAACTTGAAGTGCAAATTTTTAACAGCTATTTACTCTCAAGGAAAACAATCTTCTGCTATTTTCTTTTTAGCTTGCCCAGGCATGGGACACTTCTTAGTTCTCTGCACTCCTGGGAGACACTGCTAATGAACTTTTTTCTGTAGAGTTCAACATGCTAGCCAGAACTGATCAGAGTTTGCTTTTTGAAATATGGGAAGCAGGTTCAGAATCGT
Source organism: Scolopax mira (assembly GCA_004320125.1). Taxonomy (NCBI): domain Eukaryota; kingdom Metazoa; phylum Chordata; class Aves; order Charadriiformes; family Scolopacidae; genus Scolopax; species Scolopax mira. Next base: position 270,903 of record BJBW01000003.1, read on the forward strand.
TTACAAAGTAGGTTTTTGACAACAAGAGTCCACCTGTGGTAGGAATCTTGTGTAGATTTTGCCTTTGGATGGTTAAGCCATCAATTAATACTCATTTCTATCCTATTTGGGATACACTTCTCTAAAACGTGCTCGGTCATATCCATAAGCCGGTGTTGCAATGTTTGGATTATAAATGGCAAAAGAGGAGTTTACATCCCAGCAAAAAAACTCCACTCAAAACCAGTTAAACTCTTCCTTTCCAAATATCTAAACAGCAAATTAACACAGATAGCAGAGAGAAGCACAGGACTCTGAACATCTTTGGACTTTGAAGGAAAACACCACGTAGCATTCACTGTTACCTTCGACCAATCGCCTGTTTTCCACTCGTAACAGCCCGTGTGATCCTCACACTCTTCCTCATCTCTTGGCCTGGTGGCTGCATCACATTTTCCTTGAGAATTTGTGCACGTCACTGTTCTTTTCTGAATCCCCTTGCCACAGTCTGCTGAGCACTGCAACACAACAGGGAGTTGTTTTCTGTTACACCATGCCTAGAAATGGTAGCTTTTATCTTGGAAATGTACCTAAAAGGAAAAGCTGGTTTTATGAACACAGAGGAAAACTGATAATCCTAAGATTTACTCCCAATTATTTAAGCTCCTTTCAAACGTGAAAGAGTAATTTGAAAAGCATGATATTTGCTTGTGAAATATTCTACTTACAAAAAATGGCAATTCTGAAAATTAACTTTCTTTGAAAAATATCAGCTGGCATTTTGCTAGAATTGGTGTTACAGATGAAAAAAATACTAACTCTGGTATTTAAGAGCTTATCCTTCCTACTGTAAAAGAACAGACTGACATTCACAACATAGAACTGCCACATCCTTTGATGCATCATGTGAGTAAAATAGTGGCAATAAATGCATTTTTTCATCACAAACACATTTCTGCAGGGCACTTTGCACGTACCATGGCAAAGTCACAGTTCTCACACATGTTCTCATGTGAAACACATGCATGACCCTCACTCTTTGTTTGCTCTATCCTCATCACTATGTTAGTTCTGAAGAACTTCATAATGCACAAAGGACCCGGTGAGCCATGGTGGTGCTGCTCAGCTTCCAGCCATGGCCAGCCAGCTAGTCACAGACATCAGCAGGGATGAAACTCAGACTTCTCAACACCAAAAGCAGAAGCAGGGACTGTCTGAAGTCCTGTGGAGAAGCAGCAGTCTACTGGAGCTGCTAGAATCAGTTGCTGAAGGAAGACTTGATTCAAACATTTGGATGATCTAACAAATGCTCATGTGAGTGAGCACAAATTGCCCACAAATGTTTTTGTGCCTGGGGAGTATGAAGGTAGATTCTAAAGAGTAGGGGTATCTGGTCACTTGTTTGTTATCTCTACCCATGGTTGACTAGAAATTCCATTTTACTGGAGAATTTGTCCTGATTTCATTGACTGTAGTAGGTGGGAAAGGGACACTGAACTGTACTGAAATAACACGTCTGTTTTAAATAACTAGTTCAGTAAAAGAGTACCAGATCTGCTGATGCTGTCACAGCCAGCTAAGTGTGTGACACTACACAACAGCATAGTTAGTCTCTCTGCTCTTTGTTTTCATGCCATTGCAGTGGTTAAGAATGAGAAATTTTCTTGAAGAGCCACTGGGGACAGGTGGGTGGAAAAATGATATATGTACCAACTGAGATAAAAACTAACCTCCTCGAGCATGTCGAGTTCTCCCCTTCAGGGGATCAGCGTGCAAAAGACAGTTGATTTGACACTGAATAAATAGAGAAGATATGAGATATTCTGTGAGGTCCTTTGAATGTATTCCAAGAAGCTTCTCCATCCAGGGGGTCTATGCTGGAAACAAGTGTCAGCTTGATATAAATTACATCAAATGGACAAATCTCAGCATGCCTGTCTAACTGTCTTAAAAACACAATCCAGGCAGTTCTGACCTGCTGGCCTTGTTAAGGACATGAATGACAAGCGTTTATGAGCTGGCAAGCAAACAGACATGCCTTTAAATACTTCAGAGCACTACAAAGTAACTTCTTGAAAATCTGGGAAACCTTCCACTTAATTTACTATGTGCTGCTCATGGGGTGACCTCCTTACGGATGTAACATCTTTGTAACAAGCACAATTGTATAATTCTGCTAGATACGGGGATGAATTCTTCCAGGCTTTGCAGAACTCCAGAAACTCCTTTGCTGGACTCCTCAGAGCACAAGACTTGCCAGAGATCCCAGGCTGGAGCTCCTTAAGTGGTACCTAAAATCCATGAATTTGCCCCAAGTCGTATAGACTTTCCCAAATTATATATCATTTTCCTCAGTCCTCGGGCTGGACTCCTCAGGGTTGCACTTGTTCATTTCAAACTACAAAGCACAATATATAAAATCTTTCAAAAGGTCCAATTTACTCAAAGTAAATCAAACTGATGTGGGAGTATTTTTCACAGTAGGAGAAATCTCTAGGTGGGTTTTACAAGCAAGTCTGGGAAAAACACCAACTGTTTGTTCTTCCCACAAGCTTTCAAGTCATTCACAGATTAATACTGTATATACTTTCCTAGACAAAACAGCATTTGCAAAAGTTTTCCAACAGATCTTTGGTGGTCAAATATAAATCACCCTCTCTAAGAGATTTTTTTTCTTTCCTCAACTCCTCTGTTTTCATGAAGAATTTCTTAACACATAGATTTTACAGAGATTCCACAACAAAGCAGTCTGATAAATAATATGCACATTCCCTGAGTGTCCAGCTGAGATCATTAGGTCCTATTTTATTAATTAATTACTTAGTCAAATCCCACAAGGTTTTGTAAAGGAGCAAAACTTTGCAGTTAAGATACAGCTCCTTTATTTGAAGGAAATCCATATTTTTTTCTACTCTAGTTCCCCAGCAGTAGAAACATTCACCTTTTACTGACAGTCTCTATTTTTGTCTTTAAAAATGGGTTGAGCAGTACTTTGTTCAAAACAATCTCAAGTTTTTGGCAATAAAAGGGGAACTTAATTTTTTCCACAATGAAGACTGTATTGGAATTTGCTTTGAAAACACACATTTTTGATTGGGGACCAGACATCAATGTGGTCAACTGTTGTCTGTTGTATAACAAAAAAGTTGAAAAACATACATGAGAAAATTGATTTATAAAATGATATCACTACTGTGATATTTATTCCACAACATGAGATTAAAATGCTGAGGATTAAAGTGATTACCATTCAAGAAAGTCCTAGTTATGAGCAGTTTCAAACTGGCAGAGCATCAATGTGTCCTGGAGTCAACTGTGCTACATAATAGCAGAAGTGTGCCAGAACAAGAATGAGTTTAAAATCATGAGTGTGCAATTACAGACATGACAAAAGGTAAATAAATTTATCAAAGGAAAAGTAAACCAGCTATTGAAAATATATAATGTATTTGTAAATGAGTTATGTGGTTCCAGATATGGAAAATTTCCACTCTGGAAAAAGTCTTCTGTAACTTTACTTACTCCTTTCCATGAAATGGAGAGAGAAGTATCTCGATTGTTAACAAAAGACCAAATGTATAACTGTCCTGTGCAAAACAGGTAGGAATTTCATCTTACAGCTAGTGTAGCTGTAAGAAATAAAAAGGCCATCATGTGAAAGGGTTATTTCTATAATAAACAAAAGACCTATCAGACAACTTATTAAAACTTTGGTGTGTTTCTCCCCATCTTTTGAAATGCAAGAATTCAGAAAGAAAAGGAATCTCACGCAGTAGTGAACAGACACAGTGTCCCACTGAAAGGAAACACAACTCGCACTTCACTGTCCTCTCCCTTGCCAAAGATTTCCTGTTCAAAAGGCAGACAATGGAATCACTTTGTGTTTGTTAAGAGACTCTGTTCCTCAGTGCAAGATCCCTTGTATCCTGAGCTGCTGGGACTTTTAAGCACATTTCTAACAATAATATTTTGCAAAAACTCTTCAACAATGTTTTAAACAAGAGCTCACTGTTTCAAAATAGAGATAAATAACAAGGAAAAGTCCTTCCTACAGAAACGACTGTGGCTGGCCAGTCCCATAACACAGCCAGTCTAGAGTGAGACTGGTAGGGTTATAAGCACAGCACCAAGAGTGAAAGGATCATCATTCAGACGAGCCCAGCAGATACAATATTAAAACCCATAATATGGGCATCCCATTAGGACTGTTACTCACAAGGTACAGACAAAGTTGCCCTGCATTAGCTGGTCCTGAGCTGTAGGCACACTCCTAGTTTCCTCTGTCGCTAAACAAAATGCAGGCTGTCTAGGCCACACATCGTTTATATCTGAAATGCATTTATAATATCCGAGAATAGTTTCTTAACTCTCTGCAACTACACGGAGATCACCTTTTATACAAAGTATAACCAGCTTTTCCATAGTCCTGGAATTACACAAGAGGAGGCTGGACGAGACCCAAAGATTGTACATTCTCTGTAACATGCAGATGCTTGATAAATCTGGTATTTGTTTTATACTGCATTTAAATGGAGCCAGAAGCCCTGGTGGGTTACTACGCTTCTGGCCTCAGGTCACTGAAATGTTTTTCCTTGCTGGTCAGAGATTTCAGATGGAAGATACAGTTTCTATAGCATGATATCTGAAACACGCCTTAATTACTCATCTGGTATGGAATACAAACCTCAGTTTGAAACTGATTATCTCAATGACAGTCCAACCCAGTGGCACGGAGTATGCTGACTGTGACAACAATCTTAATTCTAAGCATTCAGCTGGATAAGGGAAAGTGTATCCAGAGCTGTGTGCAGTCTGGCTCCTTTCTTGAATCAAGTTCCTACCTTTGACCACTCCGAGGCTTCCCAGATAGAAAGACAGTCCCGTCCTTCACAGCTTTGTACCGTTGTTGGTTTGTTGCCAAGGCAGTAGAGGTCTCTTGTGTTAACGTAGGTGCCATTTTGCAGCTGATAAACACAAGTCACTTCCCGGTGTTGGACACCTTTCTCACAAGTAGCAGAGCAGGGACTCCAATGGCCAGTCACCCACCTGGGAAGGAGGCAGAGAAGGAATGTTAAAAAAACTGGTGAGATAAAACATTATGTTTCATTTAAGTGCCAAGGCTCAAGTACTTAAGAAAGACAAGATTTCCTCTACAGAACAGATTCTACAATGTTATTTTAAAGCTGCTGTAGCTCACAAGGGTGTCCCATAACCCAGCCTGGACGGGGTCAGGGGGTATTTCCCTACACCCACTGTTCCTCTGTGCCTTTGGGATTCGTTCCCTTTGCAAGCACATCTCAGTTGCCATTTCTTTCCCCTTTGATCAAAGTGTGCTGGGAACATGTACATGGCCTTTTTTGTTGTTGTTTGCTTTGCTATGTCTTTAAAGGCTCTTTAGCAAACAGGCAGCACAACATTGTGAGATGTTTGGGTTCCTCCAAAGTAGGGAACACACTGCTGCTGTGAGCAGTCCCTGGCTGTGGACAGGCAAGGGAAATGAAGCAACCTCACCCCACTGTCTTCTAGCTCAGTCTAAGGCCAACTGAAAGGCTCCTCCTGACTCCAGCAAGTTCAGGAAGCACCACGGTGGTCAGAGCTGGGCTACAAAGCAGTGAATAAAAAGTCTTAAGAAGAATGTGAAGGAGGAGGTATGCAGGAGGGACATTTATTTTTTCCTAAAGACAAACGGCATCCATCTTTACGCTTCCTGCAATCTGTCAATGAGGAAGATGTTCTCTGTAATTACAGGCATTCCTGGATGGAGTGAAAGACTGGAACAATAACTGTGTAGGTGCTGTGCACCGGAAGGCTCTCATGCCTTTCTCACCAGGTAATTGACCTTCTAGCCTGTTATTTAGGACTATCATTTAGATCAGTATCCTTATACCATGAATCTTTTACTTGTCACCCAACCCTAGGTTGTCTTTTGTGATAAGTGGCTCAAATAAGACTTCCCAAGACCAAGACTTCCCAAAATAATATTTCCTTTTGTGGAAGGCTCCCATAGTCCAGGCAGAGCACCGTACACACCATCTTATTAACCACATTTCTTTTGAAGTTGCTGTGTAATTCTCCTAAATGAATCAATTTTCAACAAACGAATTGTTTCCCATCTTCCCATTACTGAACAGGGAAAAATCAGTTCAGCACAATTTTAGGAACATCTTCACTCGGTGCAATTGTCATGAATTCATTTGTCAAATGCTTTGACGGGTGACCTGGTGTGACAGCACTGGTGACTGCGTTGACAGTGAAGGCAGAAGCCAGTTGGTTTGAGCGGGATGGGATGGGGCAGGCTGGCCACCTGTCTTTTGTGGAACAAGGCCCTGCTCAAATGCTTCTTGTGCATTAAAGCAGTTGACACATCTGTGAATTTCCGTTGGCTAAAACAGCTGGCAAGACACCAAACCTGTTCCTCTAGACAGTAGTTTTGGCGCATCTCTGTGGCTGAATGCTTGGTATTTTGCTTATGGAATGGGAAAATGCCAGCTGGGTAATCATATACTGGGACTGAATGGCTGACAAAAATAGCCTTGAAGTGCAGAAATCAGTGTTCATGAAAATTAATAGCCGGGCTCCCTTGATATCAGCTGGGCTCTGCCCTGTCAGAGCAAATGTGGAGCGAGTTATCTATCTGGGTAAAGGAATTGCTCAACAAGGGCACGGAGGAGGAAAGAGTGACTTTGCTTTATGAGCTGAATCTGAGTCACAGGGCCAGGAATGGTTTCTGTACAGGCTGCTCTGAACTAATATTCACTTCAGCACTGTACTCTCACTGTGATCTACAGCTACTGGCAAAAGAAAAAGGGAAAGGGACTGAAAGCAAAGGAGAAAGATAAAAATACATTCTTGGCAGAGGCCATCCGTGAGCCTGCATTTAGGATGGGCAGCATGCAGTGTGCCAACTGTTTCCAAGATGCCTTAAGAAGTAAGGCTTGACTTTCCTTTCAGGAAGGAAAATGCCTTTTTTTTTTTTTTTTTTGGTTGCTCTTGTGGAAGGGAGAAATCACCTCATTTCTATGCTCTCTAGTTAGTGCCAGCACTGATAGGCCAGAGCATAACTAGAAAACTGGCACAGAAAAAAAATAATTATCATCAATTATTATCATCATGAGAAGAATCTCTGCACAGGGAATGAACCAAAACCCAGGGAATCAACACAAAGGGGTGCCTGTGATGAAAACGCTGCCTCCAGCTTTTTTGTCAGAGTGGCATCTGTATGGCCAGCTTCAGCTACTGATCCACTCCATCCATCCCTGATCTGAGCCCACTGGCTAAAATAAGATGGGTTATACTCTACTATAAGGGATCTCTGAAACCTCACAGCCCACTCTCCAACTTCTGACAACTGTTGCTAACATGGATCCAAAATACTTAGAAATTAAAGGCTGTTTGTAGTAGTTTTGGTTTTATACCTGAGAGATAAGTGACAGATTAAATGTTTGAGTAATAATAATATCTGTAAAATACGATACTTCAAAGGTATGTTGGGGGATAATTGCTTTGACCACAAAACTTTGTCCTCTTAGTGAAGTCTCTGTATGGTTCAATGACTCATTAAAATGATCTGGCAAACAAGTTAATGTGAGTGCAATATTGGCAGTGCCCTGACCTACCCCCAGATCTGAAGCCCCCTTACTAAGCAGCTGTAAGACACAGAATCTGCAACTATATTTCAACAACACAATTCACAACCCAAAGGGAAAGACAAAGGATTTACAGCTAAAGTGATTAAATATGAAAATTCCTGCCAGTTCCATATTTGATAATGTACACAAGGTATTAGCATAATTACTATCTGTAAGTAATATACATACAGGGAAAAAAAATGTGTTGCACAAATAGTATCACATTACAGTCACCATTAAATTACACTACAGACAAATTTTACTCTACACTGTCATCACACCTTTTGAAAACACCTGGATATGTTTAAGAATGAGACTGACTTATTTATATATTTTTAAAATGGTAAGTATTTTTCTTATGACAATGTAAAAAATAATTCCATTGTTCTTAACTCAAAACCCCAAACTAGCTCTGTATTATTAACTAAGCCAATTAACTGTTGCACACTAAGCCCTGTGTATATCATATAGAGCATTTGGCTTCCAGTTACGTTTTAAGCCTGTAAACTGATTGTAGGGATTGCTTGACACCACAGTTTTTTCAGTTTTTTCAGTCTTTGCCTCCCAGGTTATAACCTATCTTTTTGGCCCATGTGAGTGCTTTAGCTGGAGTCCCTGGAGAGCCTCTCATTTTTCCAACAAGTCCTGATTTATGTGACAAACACACTCATCTTTCTTACAAGCATAGGGATGGCTTTATCTATGGTATTATTTTTTTGTAATCTTACCTCTATAGAAGATTCAAGAGCTAGATGATCCCTGCTGGAGCTAAGATTTAGGAAGAAAGTGATGAGATTTTAAGCACAGATTTTTTAACCCAATCAGTGGCTGTCTTTCCAGCTACAAAATGCCCAGAAGGGTGTATTTTTCTATAGCCTCAAAAAGCTGGGATGGGCAGCGCATGCAATCTGAGAGGGCTGTTTTAAATCTTTGTCTTCTGAGTCTTCCTCAACCTCTGACCTCTCAGTATCTCTGCTGAGGAATTGGGAGTTCTTCTTCTAATCTTCTTTGGCAACACTCATCTGGCAGGCCCCTGGAGCAAACTTGAAACATCTTTCAGAAGTTCAGTTCATCATTTGATCTTTCTATGGTCTGGATTAGGCATTAACCTTGAATTATCCACTCTACCTACTTGCCTAAGACTCCCACATTTTCTAGGAAAAAAATGGTCTACAGCACTATGTACATAAACCCAGGGGAGATGAATGTCTGCAAATGAAGACTTGTAGCTAAGGATTTGGGAAAAAAATGCCACAAAGATAAAATGGGTCAAGGCTGAAGGATGGGGTGGAGGAGAGCAATCAAAAGACATGAAGTCACTTTTCAGAGATTTGTAGCCTCTTATAACATAAAGCCATTACATGTTCTAGGGTAAATATTGCAGCACATTACATTTCACCTGGTTGTTTCTGCCTTGAGCCCTGCAGAAGATCGGTGCCTACAGGTTGGTTCTGTTCCACTAACTAAACCTCCACGACATAGCCACTCGTGCACCCATTATCTATAGTATCTGTGTTACTTTTGTAACTTCCTGTTGCTACAGTGACATTAATTTCCCTGCTTTCACAATAAGAGCTTGGATGGGACCAAAGACATATTTGTAACAACTGAAATTTTAAACCTTTTTTTTAGAACTACAACTAATTAAGAGCGTGCTACTGCTGAATAAACTATCAGAGGAAATTTGCCAACAAACAAGACACAGCTAGTCTGAAAAAAGCACTTTTGACAGAAACTTATCCAATGCAGTGTAATCTGAGGGTTCTGTTTCTAACAGATTGTATTGCATACCATTTGCTTTAGCATACATTGATGCAGTATTGTACAGGTGAGGATAACTCCATATCTAGTTACCACGGGTTGTCTTTAGCACCAGTTTGTGATGCAAAGTCATGTCAAAATTGCTCTGGGTGTTCTGGGGCACCTGGGTGAAACCTGTGGCTCTACCAATGTTAGGCAAAACTCAGAGCAACTTGCAGAGGGGCCAGGATTTCACATTGGATAATTTTAGCACAGGAGAACTGGAAAAGATTTCTGAGAATCAGTCACGTGGAATTGACAGTCAGATAATTTTTGCTTACAGCTATCAAACTAAGGTCATGTTTGAATATGTAGAAGCAAGAAAACGCTGTTTGCAAACGGACTCCTGATTCCCATGAATTCCACACGCTCTGCTATTGTTATCTTTCACTCCTTCTGAAACTCTCTGCCACGCTGGGGTCAAAATAATCAGGTGAATCTTGACTTTTAGGAACAGGTTATGCCACACCCAGTCACTAGAGGTGGTTTTGGGTTTTTTTATAAAATAGTACAAAGAATCTAGTAGAATAATACAGCTGCTGATGTTGAAAGTCAGACTCCAAGACTAACATTCCTGTCTGATTGCCTTTATAAACAGTGCTCAGTAATTTTCCAGTACAGTAGTCATTCTGCTAACAGACTTGCCAACTTTCACTCACACAGGTTTCTTTTTCTCTGTAGTGATTATCATTTTGACAGCTTTATTTTTTTTCATTTCCCACCAATTACAAGATCAACCACAGGACACTGTTTTATAATTTACTTGGGAAGTTTTTTTTTCAAATGGATAAGTTTGTATTTTCCCTCCTTCCTCCCGCCTCCCCCAAATTGAGCCGATCACTCCATTTTGGAGGACTTGGTGTGGTGTTAGTGTGAGTAGGTGTCCTTCTTGCTGGCAGCTGCCTCCCCACACTATGGCACAGAATCTCAGCAGTCTCAGAGCCATTTTGCAGTGAGTTCCCCCTAACCTGATCCATAGCTGGTGGACCTTTGATGGAGCAACTGGAGTCCAGCTCTGTTCCCTGTCTTTCAAGGAAGGCAGTGCCATTTCCTCAGCTCACACCACAGGATACAATGAGTGTGAAGGGCATTACAGCACGCAGCAGTAGGAGTGAATTTCATGATTAAATATTTTGCTAGATAATCCTGCTAATCCTTCTTTGTGGGTAAAGACTGCACTTGGCCTGAAGAACCTCAAACCAAAGAAGCACAGATCATTTAACATTTTAAAACAAGGAAATGTTCAACCATAAGGTTGTCAAGTCAAACATAATGGGAAGAACTGTGATATAAGCCAGCCTGGGAAATCACACCAAAGCTAAGAAACCTCTGTCATGACTTTGTGTGAAAACTAATGCCAAATTAACTTCTGCTTTAGCAAGTCATCTTGAATTATTTGATATAAATGCATTTAGCAGTAGCCAGTAAGACCTCTTCATTCTACTCTCTGCCTGTTCCCAAACCTTCTCATACTTATCTTCCAGAATTGCTTCATCGAGTTGAGTTGCTGGATTTGCTTGAAAATATATTTTTGTCTTCCAGTAGCTGATTACCTACTCCCTGCCTGTTGCTCTGCTTGATGAACTGCCTACAACCTGGAATGCGCGTGATTTTATCTCCTTCTAGTGGATGGTGATAACCAGACGTGCCCACAACAGGACATCGCAAAGGTGTCCAGAAGAGTTGCAGATCTCCTGGTCTACAGCATTTGGCTTCTACTCCTTCAAGACCTGCTGGAGACCTGCTGGAGACCTGCTGCAGCCACCCACTGCTGGCAGCCCAGGCTGGTCTCCCTGAAGAGCAGCCACCAGGGCGCAGCATTGCCCGTTCACTCAGCCGCCTGCAGCCACCGTGTCTTGCACGGTGTCCAGCACAGTCCTGGCAAATTCATTAAGCTCAAACTGATTCTAGAGATCCCAACTCCAATTTTGGGAAGTACTTCAAAATGAGCTCTTACGTGGTGCCTCCTTGGATCAGAGGGTGATAACATTGCTATTTATGCCAGATTTCCAGACTAAAATGATTTGAAACCCTCCCCATGGCTGTTGCTTCTTTTTTTTTTTTTCATGTAACCAAATTCAAAACACACCAAAGGAGATGTTTCTTAGCACAAGGCACAGATAAAGCTTTTAACTTGTTGCCATTGGACCTGATGGATGATAAACATTCATACATGTTCCAAAAGAGTCTGACTGCATTAATGAAAGAACATACTCATTTGGAACCATTAAATGTCTAGCTCAGTCTCTTCAGTTAACAGACACTCCCAATACATCCCTCCAGTTTAGTACAATTTCCATACAGCCCTGCAAGTAATTTGTTAGCATTCTTAAGGAGTTTTCCATCATACTGCTCCCCCTAAAGTTCTACTATTTGCAAGACTTTCACCTCACAAAATAAATTCAAAACTGTTCTCCTCCTTACCTCCCTGTGACTCTAACACAAATAAACATGGTGCAAACAGAGCAGAATCAGGGAGACAGACTGATTTCTGTATTCTTGGACTGTTCAAGAGTATGGTCACAGGTATATGGTGGAGTCCAAAGGGAGAGGTTGACTCTCAGACAGCAAGAGTCATACAGATAAGAACCATGAGCCTAAATCAGACCAGGAATCAAAGCAATGGGCACTATCAGCCTTTGCACACTGAGGCACCATACTTTGAGTGGTCACTCTCCTTTTGGGCAGCCCTTGGAGAACACGATGTTGAGTTCCAGTCCACAGATGGAAAAGTGAGAAATAGAAGAACGGAAGAAAGAAGCAATCCAGGTAACCACAGACCTGACCGCAGCAGCGTGCCAGGTTTTGGAGCAGATTTGGAAGGAGACAATAATCAAGGACACAGTGGTAAATGGATGCAACAGAAGTTTCATCCAGGCAAAACTCATTGGCTGTATTTCTTTGATTAAAATAACTGCTTTTCCAGATAAAATAAATATAGTAGATTTAATCTATTTGGTAATTAGTAAAGAGCTCCTTTTGCTGCACTGGAAAAATGTAAGTTGGAGAAACTGGTGGTATGCTGGGAAACAAGGGTATCAATATATAAATTGTGTGGTAGGTGAGAGCTGGCCACAGTTAGTGCTGTAAAGGACCATCTGGTATGAACAGAATGTAGGTTAGATACTAGTGGACTTCCTGAAAGATCTGTCTTGCATTTGGTCTAATTTAGTATTTTCGTTAATGACCTTGGCACAAAAGAAAAAAAAACCTCCTGAAAAATCAGGAAAAATTCTGACAATACAAAGCCTAAAAGCATTGTCAATGCAATGAAGGATTGGGATGTCATACAGGAAGAGCTGAATAACCTTGAGTTATTCAGAGATAGGATGAAAATTAATAGCATGCAGTGCAAGGCTGGGTGCTTAGGGACTAATAACAAGCATTTCTGTTTTAAAGTAGGATTCATATGTTGAAACAAATGAAAAGGAAAACATCTAGCATGACTGAAAGCCACAAATATGACGCAGCCATGAGAAAAGCAAAGCATGTATCTGGAGAGTTACTGCCAATGAAGATGGAAGAGTATGAACCCAGAGAAACTGGGTTTCTCCATAAAGTTCTGGTCACCTATGCACTCAAATTATGAATTTAAATAACATAAATTAGAACACCGGTAGAGAAGGAGACCAAGGGAATGAAAAATTGATGCACAATCTCTGATCCAATAAAAAGTTAAAGAAAAGCAATGGATTTAGCCCAGCAAAATGATGGAAGGAGGAGATACATAGGTTTGCTGTATCATATGGCACTTAGCCCAAGGCAAAGAGCTAGGGAGCAAAAATACTGTATAAGCAAAGGAACAGAGCTGATGCAAGAACTAATGGCTGAAACATGACAATGAATAATTAAGGCTGGAAATAAAAGATCCTGACTCACATGAATAGCAAGGTCACAGAGCAGCCTTCCAGTGAGGGAAGGAGATTGTGGAGCAAAAAGGAGTCTATGACATGCTGCTGGTAGCAGCAGAAAACTAACTCTTGGACTCAGGATATACTTTCAAGTCCTAAACAGTGAAAATAAAGGCTCAGGTCTCCTGTGGTTTTCTGTAGATGAAAGCAGGGATTTCTGGCTTTTATGCTGCTGTTAAGCATCTGTGTAGGAACATCACATATTCAGCAGGTCCCTGAAAGAACTCAACCTCTATTAAAATCTCTTACAGCAAAGAGAAGGAAAATTAACAGTGTTTGCATACAGGCCATTACAAGTCTAACAGTTGGGAAAATTCACGTGGTTTTGGTTCTCTTCCTGCATTAGAGGGGAGCAGATTCATATTCATAGACCCAACCATGCATGTTGAAGTGTGTGGCCACTGGCCGACCTATGTTTTCAGTAATAACAGCTGATGTGATCTGTGATTTCTGAGTCTTGTGCCAACACGAGTGCTGGGTTTGCCTATATATTTGGGTTGGTGTTCAGTGCGCTGGAAACAACCCATACGCACCGCATGCAAGAATCCAGATTCCATCTGGTTACAGCAGGGTTTTGTAAAAAATATCTAAAGAGCTAGGCAAAGGATTAGAATAAAGAGGTGCTAATAGGGTGCAGTTGGGACAGGAAAGGAAGCTGTAAAGAATTTAATGGAAAAAGAGGGTCAAGGAACATAAAAAATAAAATAGGAAGAAAAAGAGGCATTTTTTTAAAAGGTGAAAGAGTAACAATAATAAAGAATGAAAGATTCTTTTATTTTTGCCAGTTTCAACAAAACCCTTAAGAAAATTCTCTTCTCTGACGTTTAATTTTAAAACATGTCAGTGTATCCAATCCTTTTTTCAATCCTGCTTTGTTATTTTCAGATGCTGGGTTGCAGTTGCAGAGCTGTAATCTTCTCCTTGGCCTCATGAAAATACTGTCCCCTGCCCCACGTTATTTGGCTCTCCCAAGAGGTGGCTGAAGTTCAAAGGGATATATAATTTGCAAAGCACTTTGGGATCGTGCTGGAAGAAAGACATTGTTATTAATATCATACCTTTTTTTTTTTTTCTCCAGATCACTTTATATATATAATGTAGCCTCCTCTTCTTCCTCCATTTATACAACATGATCTCACCCCATCCCAAAGAGTTTGCAATTCAGGTAACACATGGATTGAGAGAGGAAGCAAAGGGACAGCATGGGACAGTGAATTAAAGTCACACAACCCATCCAAAAGAGAAACAGAGACTGAGTGTCCTATGGCCCAGGCCTGTGCTGGCCATAAGACCCTTCCCCAGAGATAAGTTCTCTGTAAGGTAATTCTTTTAAATTTTGAGTGTAAGTATAAATGTAGGTCAAAATGCACAAAACAAGCAGGTTTACTATAGAAAGGAAAGCATTGTTCTTTCTTCTGCACTCAGGTAAAGGGCTTAGGTCTGAATGGAAATGGGAAAGGACCTTATTGTAACAAGATGCTACAATAATTTTACTTGAAACCCTAAAACAAATTCAGGGCTCATAAAAAAGCATTGACATGGTGAAAGAGAACGGTTTCTTTAAGATGTTCTTGGTCAGAGAATATGCTAAGCATGCATTTCTAATATCTGGGTGGGCAAACGCAAGTGGAAATTTAAATTCTACAGAGGCACAGAGAATGTGCTTCTGAAAATGTTTCCAGTCAAAAGCATGTTAAGTGTGAAAGTGTGGTCTACACGGAGGGAGTGAGAGAGTGTGGTCTATCAGATCATCAGCAAGGATTTTGTGGCCTTTCCGGGTACTAAGCACATTTGGTGTTTGCTCTGATAAAGAAATGGACCAATGAGATTGTGACTGTGCCAGTGCTAATTACTCCTAGAGACCACTGTGATAAATTGTGGTTATAAATTGCCTGGCAACTCCATACACAAGAAGAGATATCTTAGAGTAACATTAAGGGCTGGACCAGAATCCACAAAAGAACACAATCTGGATATAAGAAGAGAGTGTTCTGTTCTGAGGAGGTTTTGTGTGATTTAACCTAACCCACTGCCACTGCCTGGATAGGCAGCAATGTTGCTGTGAAAGTGTGCAGCAAAAAGAAGGTTTCATCCAGGGCTCAGGATCACAGACATCCCATTGAGAAACAGCACTGTGGGTCTTATAGGTCTAATAGACTTGATGGCCAAGACTTCCCTTTGTTGCTCTCAACTAGTAGAGGCAGAAGCTGTCTACTTCTTCCAGAGCTTTATAAATTCCACCTGGAACCCCTCCATACACCTGCCTGGGCTCACTCCAGTCTCCTCCCAATGGTGTCACAAAAGGTCTAGAATAAATATTTCAAGCAGATGGTCCTTGTTTCTTTCTGAGAGAATGACATGACCGAAATCCCAACGTCACTGAATTTAGGAAACTTCCTCATGGAAATAACAGCTGTTTCCTTGCAGTCACTGGAAGTTTGGCTCCCCTTGCACACCTAGAAGCAGGTGGGGTATCTCATTATACCTTTCTGTACCCCTGAAAGCAGTATGGCCACAACACTGTACAGCAGCAGTAACAGGCAGCGCAGACAGAAAATGAAACCTGAAACAGCCTGGCCTTATTGATGGATTACCTGACACTGGATTTCCCTGCTTCAGGGCACTTTAATCAGAGTGCAGGTCTAATTAGAAGGAAGTGTGTTGTTTCTCATTTCCCCCATTGTTTCTGCCAGCAGGATTAGCTTTGTAGGTACGTTTCCCTGGGTTGCCTGATTATACAAGATGCAACCGCACAGGTTGTTTTGAACACACTGTTTTAGATATTGTTGAGCTTTATCCTAAATTGATGTTATATTCTAAGTACTATCAAAAGTGGAGCGTCCACATTATTCCACAATGCAAAGTGAGAGTGAACTTTTTTGCTCACAAACGGAAAAAATTAATTTGCCTTTATGTGTATTGTTATTTTGCCAGAAATGTCATTTTTTTATATAATGCAGATCAAAATTACTTCAGCTAAAAGTGCTTGCAAAATTAAAGAGCTTTCTATTATTTTTAGAACTTATTACTGTTAGACTTCTAATTACTCCTATTGACACAGAAAGCACCCTTACTGAGGAAAGCATCTAAAATAAGTTTCTACATAATTTCTTGACTTCAGTGAGATTTCCAAAACTATACAGGTGTTGCCAGACACATCTGCACATGAAGAAGAGACGCTTCTTGCCCAGAGATGCCCAGTCTCAACTACACTAATACAGCTCAGGCACAGAACACAGCAGGTCAGCTGTAGGAACTTCAAGGTTGTGGGTTGTTTGTGAAGTTTTTTGTAGCACTGTTTGACAATTAATCAGCCCCTACTCCGTGCTGATTAAAAAAAAAAAAAGGTTAGATATGCAGTCATTGCACTCTTCTTTAGCTTTATACTGCAAGTTGCTCTGTCACCCAGGAGGCAGCCAAGGGGAAAAAACCACCATCCCAGCTTGCATGGAATCTGGCCTTACTGGCCACAAATTAAATGGACTCCAAGGTAATGAAAATCTGACCTGCTCAACAAAAGGAAATGAATATTACAGCTGGTTACTACGGCTAACAATGTGTTCCAATACTTTGAGACATTTTCACCATGTTCACCACATGGAGGCTTTGGAAATGGGCGATTTGTGAAAGAAAAGGATATTGGGTTTTATTTTTTAACTCCTTACCGTGACTGGCAGGGGTGTGTGTTACATTTCCTGACCTGGGGCTTGGGGCGATTCGCTCGTTGGCAGTCACTATCATTCACCAGTGTCATGGTCTTGTTAATAATTCGAGTACAGGACACAATGGTTTTCCGTTCACCTACAAGTCAAATAAAAAACAATTTTGAAAAAGGCAATCAATGGCCAAGAACCAGTTAAAGAGTGTCAACCGATCAACCAAAACTCAAAACCTAGGAGCTCCCTACTGTCTCTAAAAGACCTACTATCTCTGTAAGCAATCTTATTTCTTACTCCTGTCTTACCTTCATACTGTTCCTCTGAGATTTTTTCAGAAAGAGCTACAAATCTTTCCCCAATAATTGTGAAATTGACTGTTTCACAGGAACAACACACTGGGCTTTCTCTTTCTAATGTTTAATGTGAAAACGATCTTGAAACAATTTGCTTTCATTTCTGGTTCCTCCTCCATGTGTAGCTGTGCCCTGTAATCAGGAGAGATGCTCCAGCTAAGTAAGCTGATGCCACGCAACCATCCTCCCCTCAATGACTGATAATGACAGGACAGTTGCCTCTTGCTGCTCCCTGTTCCCAAAGAGTCAGGTTGAAAAGGAGTCATCAGGATTTAAGAGTGATAAACTGGGCTTGTTTGTATTTCACAAAGAGGTGAAATTAAGGCACCAAAATAAATTATTTCTCATCTTCTGGTCCTCCAGATATACTACTTTAAAAACTCTGCCAAGTACGAGACATGTCAGGAGTAGTCAGGCCCTCAGGGTTCAGCTTTGCACTGTGTGACATCAGGAAGGCTGTGCCACAGGGTGGCATGACAATGACCAGATGTGACAAAGAAAATGCCATCCCTGCACCATGACTTTGCCTTACTGCTAATTATTTTGTTTCTCAGATCCTCTTCTTAACTTTGACTCTGCATCAAATTGAGTTTATGCATGATCTGCAGCATATAATAATAAATAACTCAAATTCTCTTAATAAAAAAAATATAAAAGTCTGTATGGAAGGAAAAAGGTCCTTCCCAGCTTGGATAAGTAGTAAAAGCATTTGACAATGAAAATATAAGAGATCAATTGTAATCCAAGTTGCTACTGGTGGGAGCCATGTTGCCAAGTACTGACTTGGTTCAATATGTGGCTTGCAACACAAGTCAAAAGCCACAAACAAATTTCCTACTCATTCATGTGAAGGTTTAATGGCTCTAAGAAATTATTGTTGTAAGACATGAGTAAAAGTAACTGTCCATTTTAAAATGAGATATATTTACAGGAAAAAATAAATCCGTGCTGTCAGTACACTGAGGGCAGTGGGCCTTCAAACAGGAAGGTGAGCACTCTTTCTTTGTATCATATAATATGATAAATAATTTGGTCTGCTGGTGAAGAAAGACTGGCCAAAACACATGGAAATGATCTCTTTTCCTCAGGGAAAAAACCGTCCTTCTTCCAGCCCTGAAAATTCAATGGATAGTGGCTGACAAACCAGTCTCTGGTTTCACAGACATCAATTCCCCCTCCAGTTTCAGCAAATTTGCCTCAGCACATCCTAGGGATCATCTGAAAAGTGTGATTTGCAGTGTGCTTGTGTGCTCCCAGAAAGCCCACCCCACATTTGAGAGCGCCTGACGCAATCTCCAGGAGTTGTCACAGCAGCACTGCCCCCATTTCATCCCTGGGGAAGGAAGTGTCTTTTAGTGAACATGCCTGAACACCTGTGAAAACTCTGCTCCAAGAATGTGACTGAGCCTTGAGATATGGGGCTGCACACAGCGCCTTGAGCCATCCGTGGAGCACTAATCCAGGTGCAGTTCCAGCCTACGGTAACGAGCCGACAAAGCGGTGTCCCTGCCAAAACGCTGGGTGAAAATTAACTGTGGGGATGTGGATGATAGCTGGGAGAGCTGGTGAGAATGAGCTCTCATTTGAGTTCATTACAGCAACATCCATTCCCATGGCCAGTTTCCTTTATGCTTTGGCAACACTGTCTTCTGCAGGCACCTCTCTAATGGCTGGTGTCTGCAAACACCATCCAGCAAGTCCCACCAAGCTTCCAAAGGGCCTTACCTCCTCCACACTGCACGCTGCACCCTTCCCATCCGCTGTGCGTCCAGATGTACAAAGAATCCTGTTGCTTTTCTGGCTCACTTCTGTTTTCAGCAGTATAGTTTACAGGAATAGTGTATTCATAATGAATTCCATAATTCTGGTCATGAAATAACAGCACCTGGTTCAGCAGGAAAAGAAAGGTTGTTACAACACACTGTGTACTGGGAAAGCCAACAGACTGCAGAGACAGTAACGCTGGAAATGCTGTCTCGGGCCAATTATTTCTAAAATATAAGTACCTTGTGAAAGGCAACCAAACCTTATTCTAGAAACCTGAAATTACAGTGGTATTGGTAAACCAGGGCATCTGCAGGAGCAATAACTGCCTATGATTTGTGAATATTTAAAACAGTCATGGAGATGTCTAAACCTGGAATTTGATGCATAACTTTGTTTAGGCCTCAAATGCAATGAGCAGGCCACTGGCTATCTAAAGAGAAAGACAACAGCAAGGATTAAATCAGCAGTTTTCATATAATAACCATTTTAATGATTTTCTAGAATTGAAAAGTCACTCATCACACCTGTCCTACCTTTGTTTTCTAGAAAACAAGTTGTCTGTGAGGCTCATGCAGAGACTCAAGCTTGTGGTTGGAGACCTTTGTAGCCAATGGGGAAGTTCTGGGTTAACACAGTACTGTTTATGTACCACGGTCCTGTGGGGCTTGATCTTTGCTGTCCTGCTTGAGCAGGGAGTTTTTGGAAGTGGCAACCTCCAGAGGTCCCCTTCCACTTTAACCATTCAGTGATTGT
The DNA here is from genome assembly GCA_004320125.1 of Scolopax mira. Lineage (NCBI taxonomy): Eukaryota > Metazoa > Chordata > Aves > Charadriiformes > Scolopacidae > Scolopax > Scolopax mira. Next base: position 290,753 of record BJBW01000003.1, read on the forward strand.
GTGAGCTGCAGCATTTACTTCTGCATTTGAGTTGAGTTGCAGCAATCCATAGTTTGAAGGCAGAAAAGTATATTAACATGCCTGAAGAAATAAGGTGATCCTTCTCAAATCAAAAATAACTAATGCCAAAAAAAAGTCATGTATCTCCTGGGAACTGTGGCACTCAAAGTGAGCATGACTCTTCCTGCTGACAAGCTGTAGGAGCAGGATTTTATTGTCTCAGAAAACTGAGGATGACAAGGAAGAGCCCTATCATACAGCTGCTGTCAACGTATATATTTTCAGGCCCTGTGTATTGCTAGATGAAGGGGAAACCTGCTTCCAGCAACAGGCTGATTATTTCACATGGAGTCACATGTGATGTCTCTACTGTTATTGCTCCAAAATTCACCAACTATTAACAGAGACAGAGGAACAAAGTAAAACACTTATTTTTTCACAGGCAGATGACAGCTCTGGTCCTGTTTAGATTTACATGTTGGGTTTCACTTGGCCCTCACTTTCACTGGCTTGAGTCAGAAGTGTCTAGAAGATACCCAATGGAGTATGAGGTCCATGGAATCTGAGTAATCACACTATGAACAAATGCCATAGATATACTACTGTAAAGCTGATGGTGTGGCTTTATACTTACTTATTATCCCATAATCTCAGCAGCATTAGACAGGTGAATTCTGCTGACTCTTGTCATCTACTGAAACAGGAGCTGCCCCTTATCAAATAAGTTATGTTGAGTAGGGCTATCATAAGTAAAGCAAGCTGCTGCCTGATTAAAAGCAAATCTGCAAATGCTTTTTTCTCCCAACAATAACTGTTTCCCATTCAGATTTGCAGAAATCACTCCTACTTAATGAATAATCTCACTAAAGCTGTCATAAGCTCATTTAACCAAAATAATAGCCCTATGTGCCGAAAGAAGGGGTCCAGCTTGTGGCCACTGAGATCCTGGAGATCTGTGAAGTGAACACTGTGGGGCTACACAAACTCAGCACCCATGAGTTACTCTGCACAGTGCATAACCCTGGGCAGAAAAGCACTGTCCAGAAGATTTGGTCAACAGAGATATGATCTTGCTTCAGCTACAGAGGGAGCCTTACTTCCAGAACTGAATACCAAGGTTGAAACTAACCAGTCACCACTCCAGTTTCGAAGATGAATGCTGCTTTTTTTTTTTAAAACACAATTTGAAATATCAGGCAGTCAGAGGCAAAAACTCAAGTCCTGCTCTGGCTTTGTTTATGTGCATGAGAGACAAACAGCTAGTTCTTCTGAATTGATCAATCAGTCTTGCCTAAAGCATCTTTATGCTCTGGGAGTGTTTGGTTGTCCTCTGTTGCTGAGAGGAGGTCTAGCACAGGCCTAGTTACACAAACATTAATTTCTCCAAGAAATATACTTACAGCAATGCGCTTGGAGAAATGCCTCAAGTATTAAAAAAACAGCTCCTAAAAAGAAATCCTTATTATCTCAATATGGGTGCAAGACTAGTGAATCTAAAGGCCCATATGAAACCAATTTCATGCAATTTCGTAGCCATGTATAATTGGGGTGTGTGTGTATGTGTGTATAATTGGTTTCAAATGCAGGTCACAATGGATTGAATGAAGCTTCTGGCTCTTTGTCAGTCCAGTGTATTCCACCACTGTTTGAACAACAGTTTTCTATTTAGACGTAACGGGTAACCATCCTGCCTCTCTGGCGTTGAAAGAACGAAACCCACTACCCTGTATCAAGGAAAAGATTAATATCTGATTTGAAGAAAAGACTTCACGTGTACTTTGTTTATGACTGGCAGTGATTTTAAGGCAGATGGTTTTTTTTAACGGTCTGGTAACTTTTACTTTCCTCCTATTTAATCATTTCTGGGAGGAAGGTGAAGAAGGAAAATTTCCTCCGCTCATAAGTGCTGAAAATGCCAGTCTGTACGTGAAAAGGATACTTATGGAGAACTTCAAAATCACTAGTTTCCTATGCTAGTTGCTTACTCCTTAATGAAGGGAAAATGAGTATTTCTTTAAAAACAAAGCTCTACTGATGCTGAAGGTTGCAAACTCTGGTTCCTGCACTTCACCTCAATGAAGTAATTCCCCGGAAGGTTCCAAGAGCTGGCAAAGGAACCCTACACAGCATCTTCTCAAGTGGTACCAGAGCAACTCCTTTTACTTAGATGAGGTTAGGAAGACCTTGCCAGTACAAGACAGTTCATCAGATTCCTGATTTCAGGAGGGAAGATGTGTGTGAAGGCCAAAGTCAAGCAGAAGCTGACTTTTCTGATGATGGAGATGGCTCCTGTATACACTTCCCTTGTGTGGGTAGACCTTGAATTACATGGTTGAGTCAGAAAGGTGCCGGTGTGCCCAATCCTACACCACTGACTATTTCAGTAGCTTTACAGTGGTCTTTATGTGAACATGGTAAACTCCCTCATCTGTCTAAAAAAGGAAAGAAGAAACACTTCCTGTTCCTATGCAGCATATTTCACATGGGGAAAGTACTGGCAACTGGAGTATTAGTATTATTTTTTGCATGTGTGTGAAAAGTTCAACCAACTTTTGAGCTTTTCTAACTGGGCCATGAAATGTTGCACAACGAACAGCAGCAAGCCAAAAAATTCAGGTGAGGAAAGGGAGAGACTTCTGATTTTTAGGATTGCTTACAGATAGCCTTCAGTGAACAAACATGGCAAAAAGTCACAGGGAAAAGAAAGAGTACACACAAAAATGTAATTGGATAAAACAGTTACAAGAAACAATGCATACATTAAAATACTCTGTTTGTATGCAACCTCACTATAGAAACTGTAAAACTTTCTGAAAACTTTCAACTAGTAACTGAGACATCCATTTTTACAGCTATCTTATAGATGATAGAAACAGTAAGGTTACCACCAACATTAAGAGTCACCCCATCAACCATTAGTGACAGGACTGGGACCCAAGTCCTGTTCACCCCTGTGAACTTCTCCCTCATGTTCTCGTATAGTAGCTGTATGACCTCTAATAAAATGACACACCTGGCTAACAGGACTATGTGGAACATTAGGAAAAACTTTCAAGAACACCTTAAAATACATAACATTTAAAAAACAACATAAGGAAAACACAGAACTAAGTGCAACTAAGTCACTACAGAGTGTAAAATTCAAATGTAGCATCTGTACACCCCAAATCTACATCTCTTCATCTCTTCTCTTAGAGCAACAGTGTATTTAAATACAGAATACATTCTGGCACCAGCTGAGAAGATTTTTCAGCATATATCCTTTCCTGTGTGTGAGCAGGTATGTCCATGGACCCCTGGAAACCTATGTCTGCTAGAAAGGATATGTCACATTGTCTGCAACACACTACAGGAGTATCCTGTACTACATGAGCCTACTGGGACACTTCATGTTCTCCCACAATTCAGCTTCATTTATTTTTACACAGGGAGCTGGGTTTCTCCAGCCTTTGCAATGCTGCAAGAGAATGCAAAGAGAGGCTCTACAGCAGTTTAAAAAGCTCTGGTCAACAAGCAAACAATCAAAATTTAACTTTCAGCTAGGATATAAACCCTTTATGTTGCATCACTTAAGAAACACAAACAAAGGATATAAAGTTACCATCAAGTGCAGTGGTATTTTAGTTGGTCCTTTGGCAGAGATTTTCTCCCACAGACCCCTTCGCACGTACCGGACAGTAGTGCCTGCGATCTGAAACTCACCAGGAAGCTCAATTTTCCAGTCGCTGTTAATGGATCTCTTACTGGAATCTTTTAAAGCTGGAATGAATCAAACACAATGGAATGAAATGTTAAGCAAATTTGTAATTACAATATAGACTATTGAGCTTCTGTCTCAGCCCACCTGAAGTACAAAACACAGTAGCCTTGTATCGAACATGAGTTTAAAAGAAAAAAATATTATTTAAAAGTAGTACTTTAAAAAGTAATACTAAAATACTACAGGCTAACAAGCAAGAACCATAGAGTAGAAGACACTGACTAGGAAAGTGCAAAACTTATTAGCCTGTTTTTCTTATCCAAGATGAGTGGAGTGCAGAATGTAAACAGATATAATTAGAAAACAATCAGTTAGAGCCAGAATTCTTCCTGGAATAATCTAAATATTATTCGTCAAAGATTACATGGGAAACATGTAGGTATGTATGTAAAAAGAACATGCCTGAAATATCTCATATATTGGAAATTAAAACTTAGATGGCTTCAAGGATTATTCTCAAATCTAACTATTTAGATTTTCATCTTAGAAAAACAGATGGTACCATAAATTTGGACACATATACCAAATTGGCAGAATGGCATAAGAATCTATTACCACAAAATAGCATGAGTATGACATGAAGATACTTCTGGTAAAACACTTACATACTTGCAGTGTTATACTCTTACAGCTATTAAAGCTGGTACTTGGAGTGAAATAATATGAGAGCACCAGTGGCTGTAAACTCAAGTCTGGTTTGCAAGGCAGGCATTTTTTATGTAGAATGCTCATCCTAAGGCTGACTGAAGTCTGGAAGCAGTTGGGTTCAAAGAATCTCATTCAGATAGTATATAAAGAAACCTATGGTGGTCTGCAAGCATCAACATAAAATTCATAGATCATTTACCTCTAAACTCTCCTTCCAAACGGAGCAAAACAACTGTTCTTTTAATTTTTTTTTTAGTTTCCAACCAGAACCAGAAGATTTTTGAAACTGTATTTTCCTCAACTTTTGTTGAGAAAAATATCGATCAAACTTTGACACACACATGTGAAGATTTGCAAGTGCAAAACAAAACTGTTCCTGAGTTTGTGTGCACCCCATAATGCAAACACTGAACAAGTTAACATTTAGCTCTCATAGTTATAAAGAGAAGACAAGTTACAAAGCAGAGACTGGTCAGTGGATAGAACGTGAACTTGGCAGTTCAGCTGAGCTCCTGATTGTGCTCCAACCTGGAGGGCAGAATATTCCAACCAGCAACCAATATCTACAGGTACAACCCTAAGGGAACCTGTGTGTTGTTGAAATGGTCCCTAGCATACCTTGTGGCCCAGGTGAGCTTGAATTCTCTCAAACAAGTCAGGATCCAGGACTGTCCAGAGTCTCTTCTCAATAAGCAGTAGGCAGGCAGCCTGCCCCCCTCCACTGGGATCCGAGAGCCCATACACAAGATGCTCCATGACCTTGGTGCCCAGGAATATTTCATTTTACCAACTGAGCATCATTTGTAGTGTCTAACCTCTGGGGAAGTCTGAAGCAGGTGAAGGTCACAATGTCCTCCACATCTCTGTGTGCCTTTCTGAGGATCTCTATCCTGTGCAGTTACTGGAGAAAGGTGGAACATCCTTCTGTCGTGCTACACACAACCTTCCTGGCAGCTCTACGGTCTCTTTGGCACATAGACAATGGGTATGATGGCGTCCTGGTATTTGCATGCAACAGGAATATAAGTCTGTCTGCAGCTTACTTCTCTTCCTGCTTTGTTCCTCAATCTACAAAGTACCTTCTGCAAACTTCAGAAAAAATTCTGAAGTGGGATTGCTTTCCTCTGCCAAAGCCCAGTGGCTTCCAGGCAGATCAAAGCAGCCATCACACTGGCCTTGAGGAGCTGTGAAAGTGACTAATCAAGGCTGTCGATGAGATAAAACTCATCAAAGTAGGCAGGATGGCTGCCTAGTACAGATATCATGGCACACACTCAAAAACAGTGTATAAGAGCTTGAATGACTTTGGCTCCATCTCATCATCAAAGGAAGATAGCTCACTGTTGAAAACCAAAATTTTTAATCTTTGTGGACCTCTTTTCTGGGAAAAGTTTTGTTTTGATTGCTGCAGGCACTGGTCCCTTAGTGACTGAGGAAACAAAGAGTTTGGAAACAGCTCTGTTCCCAAAGGTGCTCCTTGAGGATTGCAGGAATTACACTGCAGACTCAGGAGAGTATGTGGGTCAAAGACGTTTTGCCACTGTTTGTCTTCATCACACGCAAGTGCCCCATCAGTGGGGGTCAGTGCTGCAGCTATAAAACCCCCATGTCTCTTAGACACAGGGTATAGCTCCTTCTCTGATGGCTTTTGTCACACACAGCTCTTCCAGGCCTGAGGAGACAGTATTGAATTCAGTGGGGTGAACTGAGCCTTTTGCTATCATTGAATGCTGTGCTTTCCATCCAAGCGTTGCAGAAGCACTTTGCAAGACTGCAAGTATCTTTACTGCCCTTTTAGAGAATAAGCAAAGCACACAACAAAGAACACCTTCCCAACCTCCCTGAGAGCCTAGTGCTAGGAGATGAGGAGACCACGACATATGCAGGATATATCTCTGACAAAACTTGTCTAACTGTGTTGGAAAAGCACAAACAGGAAAACAGTTCTGAGAGCTTTCTGCCAAACAGTCCTCACTGATTTAAGCTAGCACCCACAGGATTTATTCTGCCTTGGACAGCTGGTTGCAGTTCTCCTGGGACCCTACAACTCAAATAGGGCAGCAAAGCACAGCTTTTTCTCTTCTCCCCAATCTGGGTACATTTAGGCAGTAGCAAGAATCCACTGTTACATCTCTAAGCTTTTTCTGGCTCAAAGTAGTAGAGCAAAATAAAAAGGAACCCCAGCAACAACCCATACCTTTTTTTTTTTTTTTTCTTGTTGGCTGGAAGACAGGAACTGACCAATCTATTTCTAAACCTGGCATCTAGTCAGATCTTTATTTCCACCTTGGGTCCCTCCAGCCTGCTTCCCAGCCTGTGGACACAAACTGCCAAGGCATTTCCTGTTAAAGGTGGTTTTTAAGTGTTACAGCCAGCCAAAGCAGCCAGCGTGGGTTGCCTGTAGGTGGAGAGAAATTCTTCAGGCACTGCTCCCAGCACATGGAATAATGATTGCAAATCATGCTGGGCTCATTTCCAAAGTGCTGTACCTGGTTCTGTGTGGAAATAAGACCTGATTGGACTCACCTTTGTCAGTGTAATTGAAATAGAAAATCCTTCCATACTCAGACCTGGATTTACAATGCATTATGAGGCTATTAGAGATGGGGTTTTTCTTATTTGTCCTATTGGAACATTCCTGCTGCTATTCTTCAGCTTAGGTTAGTGAGACATTGGGTTATCTTTTCTTTGTGTCCAGTGGTCCTTGATAGAGAAAACCCTGGAAAGCTTAGAGAGATTCTGCTGGCTCCTGAACATGAAACAAAGAGCTAAAAGCACTCAGAAGCTTTAAAATAGCCAGATTTTTATCTATCTTTATGTGATGCACACAGGATCAAGTCCTGCTCTCAAATATACACAGTCCTAATCTTCACCACCCAGTGGGAAAGTATCTGCTTTAGATAAGGTTATGTGGTCACAATGAAGGGCAGCCACTAGCTCCATGTAGGACTCTCAATGCTGCAGATATCTGCCAAAGCCCAAGCCCCGGACAAATACCCTGTGCAAATCCCAAGACAAACAAAGAGGCTGGCTTCCAGAAGGCAGAGTATTTGCAAAACCCAAGGAAACACTGGCTCTCATTGTTCCACCAGTGCTTTTCTACGTCAAATATCTTACGTGTAGGCGTAATCCTCTCCCAACAAGCTGGCTGCAGCATTAGAGGAAATACTAGCAGTAGTGATACGTGCTTCCTATCAAGAAGTGGCACAAATGACAATATTTTTGACCTGATTTTGACATGATTTACCCTTTTTTTCTCCCCTGAATCTAGAATGACAGAGAAAAAAAGCATCTTTTCCAGTGATATTGCCAACTTTGGTAGCATCTCAAGACAGAAAACCAATGGCACTAGACCTGAAATCCTAAGACACAATCACTATATAAATGTTTTCAGTGGCATCCTATACCCCAGTACTGGAGGATATTAATGTCTCCTTTAGGCTGCGGAGATTATAAGAAAAAGACATGGAAATCAGAAAACAAGGGTCCTGGTCTGAAGTTTGCTACTGACTCCCTTCATAGCCATGAGCAAGTTGCAACACCTGTTTCCCCTTTTGCAAAACAGAGAGCAAAAAGTTTCATAATCCCCTCAGAGTTCCTAACATAGGCTTGATAGTTCTCTGGAAGTAAGTCCATCTTTCAGAGTGCTTTTCTATCCTAAAACCTTGCAGTGTCTCTGCTCTGAGAAGCTCACTTTGAGATAACGAAGTGAAAACAATACCCAATATTTCCCAGGCTAAGGGACAGCTGGAACATGCACCTCTTCCAACCACTGCAATAAAAATATCAGCATGTGGAAGGGCTGAAACACTGTTTGATATGGAAGGATAAAAATCATGTGTTAATGAGCTCATCAACAGCAAGAAAAGCTTAGGTTTGAAAATGCAGGGACACAAGTTCACTGAACAAAGGAGGAAGTTTGGGATTTTCTCTTATTCTTTTGTTTTCCCACAGAGCATAAAGAACTTAAGAGAGACAGAAGAATTCCCAGATTTCTACATGGGCATGCAGCTCTGAATGTGCAAAGGATGTTTCAGTGTGCTGGGTGTTCTTTCAGGCATTAGACAATTTTCCTTCAGACAAACTCTCTGCCCTGCCCTAGACTTGCTGTGTGAATTCAGGGCAATGGGGCATTAGCACTTTTATGACTCAGTCTCCCTAGAAGTAGATGGGAGATAAAGCCCTTCGTTTATTGCACAGTAATGACATAAAAAGAAACACCCCTACCATTGGAGAGAAGACCAGACTGACAGGTGTATATCATTGCTGCTTGGTTGCATTTTACAAATGCCCTTCCAATCTTCAATCTAAGGAATTAGTAACTGGACCCCAATTTTGTTGACAGACTCTGCGCTACAACAACCTCAAATAAAACTTTCTCTAAATGCACTCTTCTCCTTCCCACTCTCTTCCAAAGTGGTGTGTGCTCCTGGCATCTATGTTCAACCCAGTGCCAAGTTTTGTTGAGGAGCTCTTCTGTCCATATAAAAGTATTTTCTGGTCCTTTCAGGTTGCACCAGGCCCGTAAGTGTCACATACTGTCACATGAAGTAAACATCATGAAACAAAGACATGAAAGCAGAGAGACATTGCAACAAGAACGAAATCAACAGCTGCTTCCTGGCAACAACACACCTTTCCTCTTACGGGTCATTTAGAGAAAGGTCATTTTAACAGAAAACAGAGCTCAGTTTTGAATCAAAACTTTTTTTTTTTTTGTCTTTTTACCCAGAAAACTGTGAGCAGGTTTATCCTCAACCACTCGGATCCGCCGGGCACCTGCAGGGATCACAGCTGCTTCGATGTAACCTATGGCAACAAAAGAGCAGATGGATGAGAGCACGCCCCAGCCAGCCAGAGGCATCCATCATTCCGTGTCTCACCGTGAAAAATCAACTCCTGCCAGGTTGGGGAAAGGGTGGGAAACACTTCAAATGAGATCCCTGAGTTGGCAGCCAAGTTTCACTGCTGTGACATGCATGGTGATGACTAAGATTTCAGCCTGAGAAGAGGGAGAGAAATGCACGTGCGCTGCTTAATTGTGACTTGAGGCTTGTGCTTGGGCCTAATTAGATTTTTCTTCCTTGGAATCACCCTGGCTCTCCCATGGTACTGACAGGGATGCATGAGGAGTGTTCCTGAGCTGGTGTAAAGGGTCACTGTCAGGAGCAACACTGCACTTTGCAAAACAGACTAATGTGGCTTGAAATGGAGTTTCCCATAGATGCTCCCACTTTCCCCTCCAAAAATAACCCGGCTCGAGGCCCATATCAGAAAGGAGTCACTTCCACAAAACATTTTGAGGATGCTAAAACTAAACAAAGGGAATTAGCAGGATAACTGAGGGGAAAAAAAATTATTTTCGCTTACACTCCAGCTTTATACAAAAACTCTGTAGGATATAATGGTAACAGCCTCCTTGTATCAGGCTGCTAAACAGAATTCCACAGCTTGGATTTAATGCAACAACAGAGCTGAAAGTTTCTCAAAGACTGACCACCAGTCACCTCTAAACACTGCCCACAGCCACATTAGGCCAAATTAGACCACCTGAGCATCTGACACAGCAGGGAAGTTTTACACTGCCCCATCATATTTTTATAGAATTCTCTTAGTTTTTAGTCTTCCTGAAACTCTCTCCTCCTTTTTATGCTTCCTTCAACAACCAGGAATACGACACAATTATACCACTTCTGACTAACAGAATAATAGAATAATTAGGAGCTACAAGGAAATATAGCCTATTTTCCCACACCACAGAGCCATGTGGAGTTATGGGGTAGAAGTGGTGCCGTTAGACTATAAAGCTGAGGAACATTAGGGCCCATTTCAGAGGTCTGGGAGCTAGGCAGAGTTTTTCCACTGACTTCATTGGAATCTGAATCAGGCCCCTGTAAATGACACTAATCTCATCACAACCATGACTTGATTCCTTCTAATTGGCCACCCAGTTTACTTTGCAGTATACAACTTGGCACCTCTGTTGGGCGATTGCTCTCCCCTTTCTTTTAGATGTTAAGTAGCTTATCCTGTGTGTTCCCTCATCCTCTTTTTTTCCTTTAAAGTTCTGTGTGAAGCTGTTCTGTGTCAGCCCTGCCTTTAGGGAAATTGTGGGCCGTGTAGGGTTGGAGAAGTGCTGCCATTAAGGAGCAGTGACTCCTCTAGCATTGAGCAATGTTTGGGGAGCTATTTTAGGGACAAGCGCAGCTGAATGGCCACGCTCCTGCTTCACTGATACACGGAGCTCAAAGGAGGATGCTGACAGTCTTATGCACCTCGGGACTAAGTGATTCTGTTACCACTGTGACATAAAATGAGACAGGGATTTGGAGTTTCAGGTTGTGGATTCGTTTCTACTTGTCTGACTCAGCAGAGTGCCCAACACACCAATATGGCTTGAGCTCTTGGGTTTTATGAGGTGCATTGGGTGGATTCAGCTCAGTTCTTTTTGCACTTGTTCCCCCTTATTTATTTCTCCTTTACTCAGGATATCTCAGAAATGGTCAGTCATCCCTTGCAGAAAAAAGAGAAAGAGGGACAGCAGAGCTGCAAACCGTGTCTGTGTCCAGCAGCCAGCGCAGTGGCTCTCCCACCTGCTATTACAGAGTGGGTTTCTCTGGGAATAATCATTACTTCCAGGGTCACTTTTTTTAAGGCAATACTGAAATCTGTAATGAAATCAAAGCAAACAGATGTTGGATTTTATTCTAGACACTGCCAGGAGTTGGTTTTTCCTCAGCTGAGATACCAAATTACAGTCAAAACAGAGCGTTTCAGAAATCAAACATCCTCACTGCACCCCATGCATCTGCACATAAACCCAACCAACAATTACCACCAGACGTGAGCACACAGCAAAGGTGTGATTCACAACAGTCCATCATGGGGAAACAGGCCCTATGACACACCTGAGCACCCCTGTCAGGCAGCCAGTTTGGAACATGCCCAAGTTTCAGGTAATTTAGTGTACCTACAGGGGGACTATTTACTTATTTACGTTTTAAAATCACATGCCAGATGCAAATGCCCAGAATTAAATCATACTGGGGGTTGGATACAAATTTACCCTGAATTTAGTGAAAAGCCAGTCACTAACTTCAGGGAACTCTGACCCAGCAGCAGCCAGGAGTGTGTCACACTGCTTCAGAGGTGAGCGTGCTCTGGAGCCATGCTTGAGATTCAGCTAGTGCCATAAATACACTCTCATTTCATCACTGTGCCATAAGAGAAACACCACGTGGAAAAGTTGACTTTTATGTTACTTTTTACAATAGTAAATAGTGGAGTGCAAGCTATTAATAGCGTATTAGTCCTGGAGACTGTTTAGTTTGGTCTTATACCAGATTTTTCTCCTCATGTAATTTCTAATTCTGATTGATGACTCTGGGGGGTTGTATTCACAACTCCTGAATAAGAAGAAACATACTGTGCTACCTCATTGAGATCATGTGGCACAAACCTGACTCCTGACCTTCGCTCTTCGGCCACTGAACTGTGAATCACTTTGTAGTTGTATCTGACCTGTCCTTTCAGAGATGATGCAGAATCCTTGGGCATGTCCCACCTGGAGTGTCTTGACACTCTCATTCATTATTTCCAGCAATATTGTGTGAGTTAGTGGTCAAATCCTATTGCAAACATACTATTTAACACCCATGCAGATTTCCCACAGATAAAAACTACCACCACTCCAGTCTGTAGAGCTAATATGAGGCTTCTGGTCACAGGATATTCCTGATCGTGGAGATAACTGTACCAGAAAACACCTCCATTGTTTTCCAGGCACATTTTATTAAGCAAACTGTAACTGCAGATTGCCAGAAAGATTATCAAGTGTCAGCTAGTAAGACCAAAAAAAGTCTCAGAGTTGGCCCTGAGTCAAGGACTCTCAAAGATCTGTTAGGTCTCAGTATAATTGTCTGCAGCGCAGGGGTTTGCAAGGTTGGGCTTAAAGTTTTGCTTAAAATGAGGAACTGGTTAAAGACTGATGAGATTTGGCAACTATCAAGCAGTATTTCTAGTAATTTCACCCATAAATCAGCCTGTTAAGATGAAGCTTTGAAAGTACAACAGAAGAACTTCATTATTTGATAATTTATAGTGCTGTATGTAGTATACTCCACCTTGGGAACAGTTACTTTGGCACGCACCAATCTTTCTGGATAATCTGCATTACATCAGTGTCTCAGGAATGTAAGACTGTGATTGAAGCAAATCCTAGATACAAATTATATGGTGTAACTCGTATTAGGAGAGACACCAGAACAAAGAGGTGGCTTTGTCATCAAGGAGATTAATATGTGAACAGTGGCTACTGTATCTTCATTTAAATGCTGGAGAGATTTGCAAGAGGAAAGCAGCTCACACAAGAAAATCCATTGTTAGCCATTGTTATTACTCCCAGAAAGAACAGAAAGTTTAGTGTGAACTTCAGAACGCCACTGGTCTACTACAAAACTGTTTTCCTGGTTCCCATTGCAATGACAGACGGACTCCAGGTAAAGGAAAAATTATCCCATGGCTGAAAGTACTGATCTGTGGGCACCATACCTTCATGTCTTATCCCTGTATACACCTGAAACCTAGGTGTGACAAAGTCAACAGTACTCATCCCATTATCAAATTTCCCCAAAGTGATTTGAACAAAGAGCTCGGGGTAGAAGCCATGGAAATCTGACTGCCCTGCCTACCTGCTGGTCAGGGCCAGCATAGCTTCCTTAGTATTTTAGGGATAAGTACCAGCTGGGCGTCTGTTTCCATGACCCTTCCCACCTTTCACCTTTTGCTGAGTGCTAGTTGTTGCAGTGGAGTGGAAATACGTCCAGTGGTAACTCCATATCCATCTTCTGAATGGTTGTGATGATTCTCACTTGCTATTAGCTTGAGAATAATTCCTCCATCGGCACCTGTGCACTTCCAGCCATGGGATAGCTTATTTGCAAGAAAATCATTTCATTGGGGAGCCATGGATAGATTTCAAAGCCTCCTACCATTGCTGTGAAATTGGTTTCTGGGACTTGTAACTTGCGTGTTCTGCTTAAACTTTTGTAAGACATCCCAGAGTTAGCCCTAGGGCTTGATCTTCTCATCATTTAGACGAACACCCCATCAACAAAGAAACCCGTTTCTTGTGTTGGCTAAAGATGCTCCTAGCAAGCACTACAGGTCAAATACCCTTTCTTTCTTTTAAATATGTGCTGGACAAGTAACATACATAATAAAAAGCCTTTTTTTTCACCATCTAAAAAAGAAAAATTCCAAGTCAAGATACACTCTTCGTTTGCCAAAATGATGGTTACAACAACTCGTATATCTTGTCTTATTATGTTCTGTCATTAAAACAAATCCAAGTATCTGTGGTCCTTGATATGGAAATCTTGATATGATAGAGAAAAATCAAGAGAGACAAGTGAAGATCTCATTCTCAATCCAGGTCTCTCAGCATTACAGGCACAGTTTTGGGGTCTGGACAGGAACAAGTGATAAAACAGCTACACAACAGGTAGGAGCCAAAGAGCTGTCCTTTATTTCTAGGCTTCCTGTACAGTGGCAGGGAGACAGAGAGGGACTTCAGAACAAGTCTGTGTTTGGTTTTGAAAAATTATTTTGTAGAAATAGGTACAGGGCATGCTGCCAGTCAGAAGTAAACCTCAGTCTAAACAGTATGTTCAGTTGGCCTGCTGAAGACAGCCAGCTGTATACAAGTGTATGTGACATTTAGTATCACAAATAAAGGCTTTTGACCTCCCCAAAAAAGTAATGGAATCCATATATAGCTGGATCACACGTGGCAAGATATGAACTGCTGGACCTTCTATGAGGCATTTTGAATGTTCCTCCATCATGCCCCTCCATGGTGGCAGAATTTCTGCCATCTGTGACATTAAGGTTGGAACAAAAAAGAAATAGGCCTGGTTGTTTTTACTTGATTAATGAAATTTGGCTTTCTTTCATGCAGATAGATTTTCTAAAAGGAAAGGATCTGTACTTGATATCTTTGACAAACCAAGCTAAACAGTAAAAGGACTTGAAGTTTATCCATGGCTTTTGATACCAATCTCCCGACCTAATCCAACCAAAAGAAGACAAAGAACCAACACCAAAGGATGTCACCAACACCCACTGACACTGCAAACAGCATTCAAGTATCTTACACGAGAAACACTTGGGAACAGCCTTTGCCTTTGCCATCACACATGTGGAAACCTTCTTACAATGACTATTGGTTACTAAGAAACAGAAAGGAGTTGGTATGGATTTAGTTCAGTTAATAGGGCTTGACAACATAATTTGCAATCACAGGACATTTAGGGACCAATCCTGCAGTCAGTGGAGTCACACATGCACAGCAGTTGAGGATCTGGCCCAAAAATCGCAGCTGCAATTCCCAGAATAGATACCAATCCAAAACAATCACTGTCTTGATATTTGAAGTCTATTCTCTTCTGAAATAATAAATCAATATACTTGACTCAGATTGTTGGCCTTGACTTTGATTGCAACAAGTTCACGGGGATTTGCCACCGATCAGTGCAATCACTTAGATCTCCAAACCCTGAATCTGGTACCAAAGTCATATTGTGTATTCTCCTTCGCCCCAACTTTTCTCAGATTTTGGTACATATTTGCTTAAATATCAATTTAAAGAAAAAAGGCCAATTATTTTCTTGAGTAACCTCACGTTCAGTTGTGATACTTCAAATCCAACCCTGGGGCTTTGCGGGCTGCATAGGATTCAGTAAGTTAACCTGAGGACCTGATTCTGCAAACCAGCAATATATGAATAGAAATTGATGGGAGTAACTCACAATGCAGAAAATATTTGCAGAATTGGGGCTGAGAATCAACACGTCTGTTTCAGTGTCTGACATAAAAAAATCTAAAAGCAGGAGAACATGAAGACCATAAATATTCTTCCCATTTTAGTCAGCTACGATGCTCATTAAAAGAGCATAATTTAAAAAACCAAAGGTGAAGATGCTTTTCAACCTAGAAGATTGTTTGGTCTATTGCAGATGTCACTTTTAAAAGCTATTCCTCCAAAAAATCAAATTCTCTTTAAAGTTAATAAATCAAAACATCTAATAAACATTTATGAGAATACAATTGTATAAATAATTATCTTATAGATTAAGGGAGATCGGTAAAGATGGAAACATTGTATTAACAAAGGACCTTTTTGACAGGTTTGTGCTTCAGAGATGATCAGCAAAGAAAAAGGATCAATAAATGCTTGAACAACTACAATTCAGCTGTCTCTCCTTATGAGGTTACAGGGCACTGGGGGTGATCTCCTGTAGTCTCCTGGCAGCCAAACAACCAGTGAAGGCTGAAACTGTTCTGTTCCTACAGCCTCAGGTGGTAACAGGTAAAGTTACCACCCTCAAGCAGCCTGTCTAGTTGGAAACGGGTGCAACCTCCTGGCAGTGACCCAGAAATTTCTTATTTATCTGCACAAGATATTCTGTAGTCTCAATGGAAAAGATAAAAGATAGTAACTCTTCAGGAGCAATTAAGAAGTCTGTGAACAGCTCTAAAATCCACCGCAGAAATGGAGAGTAGTTTTTGTCAAATGGAAATGAGAAACTTTTCCCGCCATTTGCATCAAAAGCAAATGCTAAGTGGGTGGAAAATAATGGGGACAAAAGAGTCAAAGGCAAGAATGCAGGAAATTATTGAAGAGGTTGGCCTAGCGATGTGATGGCATAAACGTGCTCCAGAAAGATGTGGTTGCAGAAATCCCACCTGCATCTGAGAGGAGGTGACAGATCACAGCTGGCTGCACACATAAGGAGGAGGAGGGTACAGAGGAACCGGTCAATGAAAAAAGTCAGAGCCTCAGACTTCAGTGCTGAGACCTTGATTCAAGAAAGCTGCTAAGTGCTGGTGCTGCTTTAATAATTAAACTGAACTGAAGCATGTGCTTAAAGGGAATCTTTGTGTGCTTTGCTGAACTCTGTCCTGGAGTATCACATGTTGAATACATTTTTCCATACAGAAATGGCAATTCTGTATTCACTGAATGTGAAATAATTTTTTTCTGGACAATTAATTCCTCTTGGAGCAGCTTGCTAGTGCTGAATCTGGCTTTCTCTCCCTTTGCCTGATTAGGATGTGTGATAACAGGTTTCTCACAAGTGCAATACAGAAACTCTGGAACAAAGACTAATTCAAACACCAAGCTATATATACAATAATGTTTAACAAGACAGGGGAAAGGCTTAACTCTGACCGGAAGCTCTTGTATCCTATACTGGATATTATTGCTGTCAAGGAATCAGTAAAAATATTCAGAGGGGAGTGTTCTTTCATTTAGCTGAAATATCCTGATTATAACATGAATCAAGCGCAACATGCATCATTCTGAGCTCTCAAAGAGTTCAAAGATGGTGGTGAAATAAGATTTTCCTCTCACTGGAAAAGGTACTGTGATTTTGTCTCTTATTTAAAATCAACAGCACCAGTAGCATTCTGAATGAGAAACAACTTCATTTTGAATTTCAGACAGAGGCAATGGCTGGTATCTGGGCAACTGAATAAGAAGCAGACAGAATATCACATTTGAATTGAGTTGGGTTTTGTGTTGTGCTTCTTATGTGTTTACTAGAGCAGGTGAGTCCAATGCTATCCAAGAAGAGCTATTACTACCACTCTTTAACTCTCCTCAAGCAGTTAAGAGAACCTTCACTCCACTAAAATGCTGCTGAGGGTTACTCACCCATCCCCTTGGTGTGGTTGAAGTCGCCTTTCACCACTCTACAGGTTTTGCCATCACCACTGCAGATTCCACAGCGATCCTCTTTGGCAGCTGAGCCAATGATTCCATCGCAGCCAATTTTCTAATGACAACAACCAGAGGTCCCCATTATTTTGTTTGCAAGGTTAAAGTATCTCTAAACATTGAAGTCAAGACTAAGATAGACATCTGACTGAAAACCTGAACGTGAAGAGAACACTGTGAATCGGGAGAGCGCTCACTCAGAACCCCCTCCTCTAACACTAAGAGCATGAACTTTGATTCAGAAGATTTAACTGAAAAGAATTTCACAAACACTTGTTATTCCAGATATCATCACAGATTTCATACTAACCCACTCTAACTTCCTTCAAACACAACAAATTAAAGCAATGTTTCACGTTTGTATAGCAATGTAGCATGTTTCTGTGCTGCCCCAGGAATGAGCTCAGCTTCAGACTGGGATCCTAATGGGACTGTACCATTCAGTTCTGATTACCCTTTTGCAATACCTGAAAAAAGACCTCATTAATCAAATGGCTCAAGAAACCTTAAATGCAAAATACTTCAATAGAAGCAGGTTAGGTTCATATTTGGCCAATCTGTACCATATGATTGGTTACACAATTATGAATTTTCCCAGATATTAAGCTTAGACATTCACTTGTGAAAAAACCCAAACTCTAACAATTTCACCTAAAGCTTCATTTTAAATGGTATTTTCACAATTGTCTATACCTTTCTAAACTTTTTCTACTAAAAATCTGCAGCTTTGCTTCCACAGACAGGTATTACTAGAAGAGTCACCCTGTAGCTACAGAGACTGCCATGGTAATGGTCCTTATTTCTAGGTCATGACGGTGACCATCATTGCACATTGGTAGAACTTGAGGTTGATGAGACTTATTGTCATTAGTCTATGTAAATTGATTTCTGCCCATGTAAGACCCTCAAAATAATCAGCAATTCACTCTTAAAACATAAATTTCTACTGAAATAAGAATTGTCGTTACCAAAGTTATTAGCAGAGATTCTACTCTTAAAAATAACTTTAAGATTTATTCTCTGTAGATAAACAACTTCTTGGCACATGACTTGGCAGGACTGTCACTAATAATACTTATTTGAATGAAGCTGTTGGGTCTCTCCCTTCCTTTTCTTCTTCTAATAAAGCCAGAGGAAATTTGGAGAGATATCTTAGGGAACAATCAAAACAACAAACATTTTGAAAAATAGGATAAGCAGGGAAATATTAAGAGAACTCGAGCTGTTTATCCGAGACTGTCTGTGTGTAAACAAAGTAATTTGGACCTGAACTCAAACTTTTGTTTTAGAAGACACTGGCCATTGCCTAGGTCCAGATGTATTACAGGGATCAAAGATTGCCAGCATTCAGACGTGTTCTGATGCAGTCCTTGTCTGGGTAAATCATTAGGGACAGACACATGCTAAGAAAGGGTGATCATCCTGAACATAAGGGGAAGGTTGGTCATTAAGTAGAACAGCACGTAAGTTGGTGGACAAGAACTACAGGAAAAAAACTTTAAGAGTTAAAGGAAGGTACGAAAAAGACCATGGAGTTTCTGGTCTTCACACCCATGCCCAAGAAATAATAATGGGATATTGAACGTGATTCTGCCCCCAAAACAGAAGGATGTCCCAGCAGTTCTCCTTCCAGGAAAATAAATATGATTTATTAATGGGGTTGCTGAAAGGCAGCTGGAAATATATGCCTGTCTGCCACCCTGCTGAGATACTGGAAAGGCTGCATTTAATTTAAGATTCTAGTGCTATCCTTTGTTGTACTGCATTGTTATTAGCACTATGTGAGAGCACAAATGAATAAAGGGAATATAATGAGTGCTGAACCGCACTTATTCCCAGTGCTACATGAGGAGTCTGTGGGACTATAATGGAGGCAGGCAAAGAATGGGGACTGAGCAATCACATGCTTTACATTTATGCTATAGTTTCTCAGATAATGTAAACCACTGCAAGCCAGCAAAGCCTCTGGAAGAATCATCCTCCCCTTTTCTGACACTGAGGGTCAAGACAAGCCATTTCCTCCCACATTTACTAGGTCATTGACACACTTGAGAGACCCTTTCCAAAGGCATGGAAAGAACACACACTGAATCCACAAATATACCTCCCAAAACCTTTGATGTTTTTCACCTGTTCTCTTCACCCTAATTCCCTGTGAGTGGAGGAACTGGGAATGGCCCTTGCACCCTTCCCTCAGTGGCACCATCCCTCACATCCACAGGGCAGACATCCCCTTCAGTCCAGGGCTTGAGAACTAAAGCCCCCATCAGATGTGGGCCAGGAAATGGCCTCTTACAAAGGAAAATCTTTAAGAGAATAAAACAGTTTTCTTTCTTGGCTTCAAGATGATAATTGATGTGTTCTTGCCACTACATGGGGGAAAAATACCTTGGAAGCACTTTATTATCTTCTAAATAAACATTAGAGCCCATTTTTCCCCCTCAAGTGTTCCAATAATTTCTGAAGTAAAAGTGTATTTGATAACAGTACATAATAAATCAGCTTTTGTTAAGATTTGACAAATTGATTCCAAAAGCTGCAAAGTCATTTAGAAACACACTACAGTGACCACCTCAGTCACTCAGATCCTTTGAAAACCCCACACACTGAAAATACTGACACTCTTCAAACAAGTGACAAAGGGAAATAGAGGGGACTGGAAGGGTGAGGAAGCAAAGCATCACCCTTCTTAGGAGAAAAGCATCTGCCAGCCATCTGTTAATTGAGACTGTTAATTGACTGTTAATTGAGAAATATGTCCAGCTTTCTCCAAGGTGAGAGAGCCTCCAAGATTCCAGCACTGGGTGTCAGAGGATGAGCCCTACCAGACCAGAGGGGAGAGTCTGTACCTCATCAGGTTCTCATGGACATCGTGCTTTATGCTCTACGTATTACACCATCAATTGTTAAAGTAGAGCTGTCCTCAACCTCCAGAAAGCTTTCCAAAAAAGTAAGGGCTTAGTTAACTGTGTGCAAAAGGAAAATCCCAAGTTTCACTGCTCAAAAGTCAAGTTTTCATAGTGCAGAAACAAACCCATAAAACCAAATAGTTCAAGTGTGTTATTTGATCTTTACCATCTCTAACTTGTTTTGTGCTGTTTCTTGTACAGTCCAGCACACCAACCAGGGTAAGATGATTTTTTTAATTAAGAAGCAGAAAGGGGAAGCTTTACATTCTGAGGAAAGACAGATCTTGCAAATAATATCCTGTGTGTTTTCTGACCCAAGAGTTATCCTGCAGGTGAGCAGAATGAGTCCATGGGCCATTCCACCCAGTTCCATCAGTCTTGAATGGTCTGGTGAGAAAGGAAGCCGTTTTGTATTTTTACCAAGATGTTCCATTAAGGAGTGAGCATGGCAACTTGGAGCTTGTCTGTCTTCAGAAGGAAAAATAAAAAGTAAAAAGCCAGCCTGGTGTTACCACCACCCTCTTAAGTAGTCTGTGGGAGTAGTCCCCACCGTCAGCCCTGTTTTTGGACTGTTGGAGCTTCCCTGTACCATCCAACATGGACTTGGACAGTGATATCCATAACTTTGGCAAAGGGACTGATGTTAACACCACCCAGGAGTTCCACCTCCTGCCTGTACTAGCTGTTGAAAGCCTGCAGTGCTGCATCACTGCTAATAACAGCATCAATTGGACAAAGAGGAAGTGGATTTTAACCAAAGCCAGTCCCTCACCCATATTAAAACATGGGAGAGCTGGCAAGAAACTTCTAGATAGTCTTTTGGGACTTCAAGTCCTCAGCATGGACAGACACAACTATATCCACAGGTTTCTTAATGATCTTCAGCGCAGGCAGTCTCCTACCCTGGTACCATGTTTGGAACTCCCCATTAGCCTTTCAACTGGCACGTAACTGCACGTTTGCTGAGCCAAAGGCCTGAAATTTGTTCTATCTGAGCTGATATCTCAGTTCACCCTTCTTTCTCTCCCTCCCCCTTCTTCTCATTTTTATAATTAAACATCTGAAAAATACTGCTTGTTGGGTGGTATTTCCAGCTTCAGTCACTGCTGGCTCCAGCATAGGAAAACTCCTCTTCTCTTCTGAATATACATCATTTGAATTCTTCTGTGTGAATTATTTTCTGTACTGCTGGGATATTTTTTAATGATATTTTTATTTGTATTTTCAATGGCTGTGCAAGAACTCAATTGATACAGTCTTCATGAGTATGTTTTGCTACATAAACACAATTATTTTTGTTATATACACCCACCCTGTGCAAAAAATGACATTGTAGGCTCACAAAACTGTAATGCTTCCCATATGCTGAACTGACTATCTGTCTCAATGGGTCAAATATAAATATTGATGCAACGTGTGCCATTTACAAATTATTCATGTACAGAGCATGCTGGTTATGACAGATTTATCTACACTGCCAATTTTTTGTCCATAATATCTAGTGTCCATTGATACCTCCAGGGATGGACCACATGAAACAGGAATGTACATATGTGAGCAACTGACAGTCAGATCTGAGGGTAAGACAATTCCTATTTCTTGGTTTTAAACATGACAGCCCCTATGGAGGATTCTGAGTGTCCGTCAGGATTTGTACACGAGGGTGAGCCTAGATCCCTAATCAAGTAGTTCATCTGTAACTTACTTCTATTTCTCTTCCACAACAAATTTTGTGTGACAGATGGAAGTCCATGTAGAATTTAGTTCAGTAAAATCATGTCATTTCCCAAGCCTTCAGATTTTATTTGAATCAGAGCAGCTCTGCTCAAAGAGGAGATATGCACAGCCTATTCTAAATTAGCATTATCTTATCTGCATTAGATATGCAATAACCCTTGCCCATTGTATTTAGATTCCTTAGCAGTTCATGGGGATGCTATATACAAATATTTTTGATAACTACTTCTTCTCATGTAAAGCTTGAAGGTTATGTGTCACCATCCCTGTGTTCTGGCAGCAGAGCAGGCTGCATGAGCAAATTTGCAAATAATACAAAGCCTTTTCCCACCAGTAAGTCCTTTGCCTCTGTTTTTTAGTTGCTTTCTGTAGCTACCCCTTTCTGATCCTTCCAAACTAGCTTCATCTGAAATGACATCCCTGACCTGATTCCACCCTGCCTCTGCCTCGGTTTGTACAAATGCCAACAGGCTGCAGATACCAGAGGATTTTATATCAAGCATCCTTCATCAAAAGAGGCATGTATCATGTCAGTTCTGGATGTGAAAATAATATATATTTATCAGTATATGATATATCTGTAGCTTCCCTTCTAGTTGACTCTTGGTTGCCCAAGCCACGAGCGAAATCTAAAAGCCTCCACGACAGACACCATCAATTATCTGTTATATGTTCTCCACGGGTTAACATAGAAGAAAAATAGGGCAAAATAGCATTTTTTTTTTTTTTATATCCCACTGTAAATTACACTAAAAGGTAGTAAGATATCAACAGAGTCTTGTGGTTTGTTGCTATGCCTTACTCATCAAAACCCCTGATACTCTTTTTAGGCCTCAGATTATATTGCTACAGACCCAGAAATTGAAAAAAAAAAAGGTAGTTATAACCAGCTTTTTGTAGTTCAAACAATCCTTATGGATTTTGTGCATATATACTATATAATTTATCAAACTACAGTGCTAAGCCAAGTTGTTATATAGAGACAAGCTACCCAGTCTGGAACATCTTGTACCATGGTTTGTCATGCAGGAATATGAATAATACATGGAAAATACTCAAGTGAGGAGGCAAAGCCAGAACTGAATGCATCAATCAAATGCAAAAAGTGGGTACTGAGTACATAAAAAACTGTTTGCCAGCAATAGGTCCAGTAGACAACTGCAATTTATCCTCTGCCACTTGTGGCCCCCTCCTGACAATTCACCTATCCAATTTGCCAAAACTATTTTTTAAAATGTGTCCGTTTTCAAATTTGTGCTCCCCTTTCATACTGTATGACAATCGCTTTTGGAAGACAGTCATTTTATAATATTTTTGTTCTGCCAGGACAGCCTAATGTGTGGGTTGTCATCATTGAATATACTGTAGATTCATCAGCGAGTTAAAAGTAGCTGTGACATGACAAAACTTTAATGAGAAAACTGTAGATAGATAGAGCCAAAACATCTTCACCTCTTAAATTGTTAAATCAGAGCAAAGACTGCCCTTGATCTCTAGCTCGGTTCCACCGTACAGGAGGTCTCTCTTTTCAAATAGACCTTAGATTACATGCTGAAGTACAATCTGTAGTTCTGGAAAGTTCTCATGCTATCATGCATCCCAGACTAATCCTCCTTTGAAAAAAGCCAGCACAAAGTCATGTGCGTCACAACAATCAGCTGAGCAGCTTGTCTTCTCCCCACACCACTGCTTTGTGACATCTCACACCTTCTTTAGCTCTACTTCTGCCAGCAGATTTCTATTAACATCAGCAGCACAGACTGAAGACCTACAAGAGGCTAGAAAGTGCACTGCTTCCATGAAACATACACCAAAAAGTCTTGAGGAAGGACAAGACCCTTCTCTTCCTCAGTGCTCTTGTTCTCCAGCCTGCTACAGAATTTCTGTCTCTGAAAATCTCCTTGCTAGAAGACTATGTGACTTTCAAGACAAAAAGATCAAAGACCTACACACACATTGAACAAGGCATCTAGTTTGCTCAGAAGATGGTAAGGATAAGCACACTTGTTATTACTCCACAATGTTTCTTCTAAAGGCATAACTTTATAACATGCTCTTCTATATTTCTGATGCTCTTACGTAGCTTTTATTTTGTCCTCATTCTGGCAAACCTCTGTCACTATCACAAGAATGAAATGTTCAGCCTCAAAAACAACTCTAATAAACAAGGGCAGGACAAAATTGAATTAAGACCTTACGATTAGTCTCAAAGACAAGAAGTGAGATTATTAAAAGTTTTATTTATCATAAAACCCTTATGCTAAATTTAGGGCTGACTTTGCTCTTTGCTACTTCTATGTATGACCAAAGTTTTAACCCAGTTTTCGCACTGCAGTGCTTTCAGGTGTAAGGGATAAATACAGGGAAGCCACTGCTTACGGTGATTTTGTTTCAAGGATAGTCAGACTGACACCAAAAGGTTTCATTCACACTGGTTAGATTGGAGCTGAGCTCATGGCTTTAAAATGAAATAATAAGTTCAGAAAGTACAACTGAAGGAATATTCTTCCCCCACAGTGCCCAAATACAGTTAGGGTATTTTGAGGCTTCAAAGAATCTGTTCCTGCTTATCTTCTCAAAATCCCCCTCTCCTTGCAAGGACAGTTTTCTTTCTTTGTCACGTTCATCTACATTCATTCATCATGCAACAAGGATGCATGCTTCATTTAGGGGCATCTACTGCCGAAGGGAAGAGAGCTATTACATTTCCTGGACTAGATGTTCACAGGCAATGGTTACTGCTAATTTGTCTGTTATACTGTCAATGTGTCATTCCTGCCTTTGAGAGCCTTCAACTAGAAGGATTACACCAGAAAATAAATAACAGTAATACTACCCTTTGATTTCAGCACTTATTCTTTTCTTCAGGCCCCCTGCAATGCTTGTTGCCAGGCTTTGTCTACACTGGGTAAAGAAATGAGTAGAAGAGTAATTAAATGAATATGCCGATTAAATTGGTCTAATAGGCAGCCAGTTAGACAAGTATCTGTGGCAAATGGGGTACACAGTCACATATGGCAATTCTCAGCACTAAACTGCATATAAGGCAGAAGAATATTATAAATGGGTTCACAAGGCTTTCAAATCTGCTCGGCTTGAATTGATCATTTTGCATTTTCTCTCAGCCAGATGCAAATGGACTGAATGTTCTGCAGCTGTCATCACCTCTCTGCACAGTTAAAGGCAGTTGCCCCCGACTTAGAGAGCAATTTGCTTTTCATGATGTACCTCCAAAGCTCTGTGCTCATAAAGGTTTTCATTTGGAGGGGAGCTGGCTACTGCTCCTCACTGGAAGAAGAAAACGTACATTGCCATAATGTCTGATTTACCATTTGTGGCTGAACTGAATGTTTGGAGCAGTAAAGCTGGCTGGCCCAGAGTAATGGTCAATGGCACACAGATGGAGGTGCACAGCTGGCCTAACTAGAAAAGGTTATTAATGGATTTTTTTAGTTTTTTCAGATACAGCTGAAAACAGGGAAAAATTAAGTAACTTGGGATGCACGATGAACCTGACTCTCTATTCAAAATAATTTGTATTAAAGAGCATAAAAAAATATCAAACCCTTGCTGGCTCCTCAGCAACTCATCTATCTCCCTGCTTGGAAGGCTTGAAACAATCAAAATTAGTAGTTTTTAATCACTGCTCACACAAATCAGAAAAAATGCCAAATTTTGTGTGTCTTGTGCCCCCAGGACAAACCAGCATATCTCCAGTGAAGTTAGTGGATGTAAATGGTGATGCCAGAAAGCTGTTCTGGTGGATACAACAGGCTGGTTAATCCTGAGAAGAGGCACTCCTACCATAGGATACAAATCTAGATGAAGATAAACTTAGAGGAAGAACAGCCAGGAAGAATCCAACACTGGCAAGGTTGCAGTAGCCAACTCAACTGTCTTTCACATCACTAATGTGTGTGCAGCAACCTTTGAACACACGCTACATGATTAGGAGAAAACCCACTATGTGTTTGCCCTGTCATACTGTCCATGACAAATTACTTGATTCCAACTTACTCCAACATTGCTAGAAGCAGCCATTCTAAATGACTTCCAGTAATTTATGATCTTTAAATAAACATTCTCTTCTCTCCTTTCCCTTGTTCAAACCTTAAATCTCCAGTTAGTATGGGTCTGTACAACTCCACTAAACTTTCAAGGACTCTGAAGTACCAGCTCTAACAGATGGCCTCCCTAAGCATTCAATGTGCTGTCTCATGGCTCAGCAAGCCATGAAGAGTTGTATTACGAAGATCACCCACACCTCATCTTGGTTCTATATGTAATTCAGCTAGAGGAGGAAGAATCCTCATTGCAGTGGTTATAGGCCATCACACCTTCACTCCAGGAAAAGGGAATAAAATCCAAAGACTCTTGAACAGAGTCCTCTTCATTTCCATTCTTGACTTGTCTGACCAGAGACAGAAGGAAACAAGCAGGTTCA
Organism: Scolopax mira; assembly: GCA_004320125.1. NCBI lineage: Eukaryota > Metazoa > Chordata > Aves > Charadriiformes > Scolopacidae > Scolopax > Scolopax mira. The sequence continues at coordinate 317,032 of BJBW01000003.1, forward strand.
GGGTTTGGCCAGGGACAACCAAAGAGACATTAATTGTCCCCCTTGCAGGACAGCAGAAGGAAGCCTATCCTACATTCTCTCTGGTTTGCTCTTTAGATGACCCAAGCAAGACAATGCAGATGAGAGGCAAAAGAAAACTGCTCTGGGCTGTAGGATCTGCTCCTTTAAACCTGGATTTTCTATTGCGTGGAGCTTTAAAACCTAGTTTGTGGGAGGAAGGGAACCTTTCTCTTACTCCAAGGGAAAAAGACCTTTCAAACAGTTTTGATGGGCCCCTACACTAACTCACCTTGGCATTATCTAGTAACACGGTTAATAAAAATCACACAGGGGAAGCTACTGGCTCATATAGTTGTAGGAGCCAAGAAGCAACTGGTATTTAAAAGTTTCCTGAATATTTTTAGACAAGAATCAAGTGAACCTGAAAAGGATCATGTAACACTTGCATGTAACACTTGCAACAAGGTTGTGGCAATTTCTAATCCAGTTTGCAGCATCAGTGGTTTTTCAGTGATTCTTCCAATAGCCAAAATGAAGCAGTTAAGCAAGCCAGATTTCCAATCCCATCTGCTCCCCTCACAGAAGTCCCTTCCCACCCAAGCTATTTGATGACTACACGCAAGCAAATGTGATCATTGAACAGTCCCAGCTGTTCAGTAACAAACTCATACCCTGGGCATTTATTGCAATTCTCAGACCAAGACACGGGGCTGTGGAGCTCTCACAATGGGTCTTATAAAATAGGGTTGCCCTCTCACCTTAGAGCCAGCCCCCAGCCACCCTGTTCTCCTAGGATCTACACAGGCCTCCCAGATGACATTTAGCACTAGAAATAAAACAAGAGAACGTTACTCCACCTGGCACTTGCCATGTACACAGAGGTCGGTCTCGTAAGGCCCACACGGAGTACCATCGAGGACTCTGTCTGTCACCAGCACAGGGGAATCCTTCCCCAGTGGAGAGCAGAAGAGCTCACATGGCTTATCTGCAAAGAGAAATACAAAAGCAACTGCCTTTAGGAACAGCACAAACAGGAGGGTTTGAGGCAATGGAGATGCAGTCTCTGCATGGACAGATTTGGAAAGGTATCAGTCGATATTCTCATCACTGAAAGAGCATGATCCTTTCAATTTAGACCTGTCATTTCCCCACTTTACAATTTCAATATTCAAAAGGTTACTTTGATTAGACTGGTCTTTTAAGACAGAAAAAACCATTAAGTCAGTACATTTCTATGTATCTGTTTGTGAATGGAACTAGTTTGTTACAGGGAACGCTCAGCAGCCTGACATGGATGACCAAGGTGCTGTGTGAGTGTCTCACACAAAGTCAGGCTGCAGCCAGTGATTTTAGAAGAACAAGTTCTCTGGTCCAATTCTACTCTTGATGGGCTGACTTACATTAGTTTACCAGTAAGAACAGTTGAATACATACATTTAAAGCATTCTTGCATACGTATTACCTATTATTTCCTTAAACTGATATTTGTGGTCCTACAAACATTTGTCAGCAAACTGCTGCTAAAATATCTAGAGAAATTTCAAATTAATTTGAAATACATCAGTAGAGAAAAGTTGCATTTTTCATCCATGCTAATGGAAATTGTTATATTATATATTTACACCTTTGGAAAAAGGTGTAAAGGCTTTGGAAAAGCTACTATTGTGTTTAGCTAGAGAAGGAACCACTCCTCAGCCTATATAAAAAAAATGAGTAAAGAACTGATAGCTCTGTATTTTATGTTAAGAAGGCTAAAAGAACAGCAGGGAAGCACCAAGAATAACTAATTGTAATTAGTGTTTCATAAGTAGCTAAGGAGAATATACTGTAACCTTCTCCCCAACAAATGGGACTCCTGCAGATGAAGTCAAAACAGGTTGAGAAGCTGCAGTGAAAGAACAGCAAGGTTACGCAGAGGAAGAAGAACAAACTTACCATCGACGATGACAGCTGTCAGGAGGCTTTTTTTCTTGTTGGTGTATCTGTCGTGGGCCTGGCACTGTTGGTCCCTGAAGCTTGGCACACCTTTAGGGCAGGGTAAGTTCTCACATACGGTGTGCTCCACGCTGGCTCCTCGGCAATTCTTCCCACCTGGTCCCGGGCTATCACAGGAAACACAAACGAGGGTGAGCAGGAAGAGCACAGCTACTCACAAGCACACCTTCACCTACGTTTCCCTGTTCAAGGCAACTCTTGACATAGCAGGAAGGATCCTTCCTCTCAGATGTTGCTTGCTGTCGGTGGCTCTGACAGAAAATTATTCAAGCTATTGGTTTATCATAACAGTTGCTCTGGAGTACTTCAGAAGCATGTTCTTTTGTTGTACCTCATACACAGATCAATAAATAGGGGCTGCCTACACAGTGCACACCCCAGATGAGAGGTAATGCTATTCACCTGTGGGCACTAAGCAGCTTTCTTAGAAGGCAGAGTGTTTAACTGTTTGTTTTCAGGTCACAAACCAAGGGATGTGACTAATTTTACTCTACTGGCCTAAATTTCTTCATTGACTTCAACAGCAATTCATTCCTGTCCTAACCTATTTTCAGATGGAGCAGGCAAATGACTGAGAAAGAGTGGAGAGAATGTGTGTGTGCGCATAAGTTTGTGTATACCAACAGTTTCAGACCAGGAGTTCAAGTAAAGCAGTCCCAAACTTTGGGTTCTGCCATGACATCAAGTCTGAGCTCTGATTAAATTTTCCTGTGAATTGGGACAAGTTCCTTGGTGGCATCACTGAGCCCAAATACACAAAGCAGAGCCAGACAACCTGGAATGTTTCACCTTTCTTTTCCTACCATGTGCTTTGTCCCCTGCTTCACACACTCTTAATGGGGACTCAGCAAACGTCTCTTCAGCACATGTCCTCTAAGGTTCTGTTTTCAGGAGTTTGAAATTAAAATGGCATAGAATTAGCTATAACCTGTACTAGAAGTAGGGTGTCCAGAAACAAATCAGTGCAGCTAATAATCTCCATCCATGAAAAACATGTCATTTTACACATGGCATTAAAACATGCCATTTAAATTTGGTTTTTAAACATGCAGGGAAGACCACTAATCCAACATCAGGATTAAGCACCTGCAAAACCTATTTATTCTTATTTATGATTCCCCAGAGAAGAAGGAAAGCTCAAACTGTGAACAATAGCCTATATTTTCTTTACAAAACAAAACACAAACAACAAAACACACACAAAAAAAAGTAAGGAAAAGGCTTAGCCATCTTAACAGATAATTTCTTTAGCTACTTGCTGATACTTTTCTGAATTTGTCACAAATCTATCTCCACAGCTGTAATCAGCAAAGAGGGATATGTTCTTACTTTTCTTTAACAGATGGTCATAAAAGGCAACTCTAGCCAAATTCCAGTTTCGAGCAGTATGGCATTTCATTTCAAAAGCCTCTTTCACCCTCCCTCCCAGAAGAGCAATGAACATCAGGTTGTATCACTCAGCTAATTAGAAAGCAAGGCCCTCATTGTATATCACTTAGTTGTGTCAGTGGTCCCAGCAAGAGTTGCCTTGTTCATTTGCACGCTGGCTATAGGTCTTTGATTTCTTAGCTGTGCTGGACTTGATGAATTCAGCATTTGGTGCAAGAGAAACAGTTGATTCTGCAGAGAAGAGCAGAGTTTTCTTTTTCTAAAATGGAAATGCTGGTCTCCAGTGACACTGTAATGTCACAGAGAGGCACCAGAAGAACAGCCTGAACTGCTGCCTGCCTGCATTACTGGCACCTCTTTTCTGCCACGGACATGTGCACAGCAGCAGATATGCTGAGGCAGAAATCTTCTGGGAGGATAGGATTGTGTCTGCTGCTGTAGCCTGGATGAGACAGACACTCAGTCCAGATGACTAGAAGTATGATGCAGGCTGCTTCCCCCATGAACCCTGCACTCAAATACACGAACTTTGGTGTCAGCACCATCTCTCTGGCTACAGCAAAAGAGATGTAGCCATTGAATGTGACTCTGTACATCTTTGTGTATACGTGCACAGGAAAAAAAACCAACAAACCAAACCAAAAAAGAATGCAGTCAGAATAGCACACTCTCAAGAGCAGGTTATCAAGATGATGGCCATGGAACAGGAGACACAGCAGGGCTAATATTTGCTGTGTTCATTAGCAATTGCCTCACATTTAATCTTAAAATGGCATTAACTTGTGAGGGACTTTCTATGAGTTTGCCAATGAAGGCTGGAAACAAGCAGCTCTCACTGTTGGTAATAATGGTCACTGGCAATAATAAAGTAATAGCCACATCCATTAGGAGAAAGACTTCCTGAGCACCCACCACTCCCAGTTAGTGGGAGTTACAGGAACATAGTACCTTTTGACCTGCCCCCTCCACTCAGCTCTTCAGCAGCCTGACCTGTCTTCCCTTTCTAATCAAGTAGCAAAATGAACTGTCTCCTTCTGATACAGCATCTCCCAAAATTAAAAAGTGGGATGCACTCATCAGCCACAAAACAACAGAGCATCCTACAGATCTGTGGTGTGTTTTTACTCCCAGTAATTCAACACAAAACAATATACCAAAAGAGATGTTCTCACCTCAGCTTACATCTGTCCAACAGCATCAGGTTTTATTTGGTAATATGTTGCTGCTTTCTACTAGACTAACTCTAGTAAAACACTAGTAGAATATAGAGCATCTATTTTAAAGTGTTGAGGAGCAAGCAGATAAACAGACATGGACAGGCAGTCAGAGGCACGGACAAGACACAGCTCTGCCACACTGATTATCTTCTGCTCTTCCTGTTTGGATAGGGAATGCAGAATTACTGACAGTAATCTTTTACTTAACTGACCTCTGTAATAGGGTTTCAGTATTATTCTTGGCATGTTTAAATGGGATACTGAGGGGTTTCATCATGTAAGATGAAGAAAAAATGAGAGTGAGTCTCTCTGGTCTCCCACAAACAGTTACCCAGCACTTGGTCATACGCCTTTCTTTTCCTGCTTTGCTTCATGTTTGAGGCTTCATCCTTGTGTCCCTTCCATCTCTCCAAATACTAAGGCCCAGACTCTGGGCATCATCTCTATCAGATTCTGCAAAAGAATCTGCAGGGAAAGATCCCTGCATTCCCAGGTCCCAAGCCCTGTATAATACGGGCTCTGGCACTGCCTGTGATTTCCAATAACTAGTATCATTCAAGCCCACCCTGACAAATGCCTGAAATGGTGGCTGTGTCAGATCTTCTGGTAGACAACTTCATGGCCACTTTGCACTGTATTTGTGCCAAGAGAATCCACCCACTAATTGAACTGAAGAACTCAAAGCCCATTTATACTACTGCGACCCTTTTACGTGACAAGAGGGGACTGGAGTAGGGGTGGAGATCCCATTTTGATGTTCTGTTTAAGCCAGTGGTTTTCTCTTCCTAATCCAAAGCCTAGACAAGAACATAAGGCAGTATAACCCAAAAGTCTGCACATGCAAACTGGCTCATGACACACCACCTTACAACCATTTGGAGGCAACGCATGCAAATACTCCCAGAAATTGCAGAGAGGAAAAACCAAATCAAACAGTGAAGCAACTGGTTTAAAAATACTGATAGTCCCACAGGCTCAAAAGTCAGCTGGAAGGAGTAGAAATTCCAGTTTAAAAAAAAAAAAATCCCAAGACCAAATATATATAAAATAAAAGATAAATCCCTTAGCCAATATTTTTGGACAGTGAATAAACCAGCTGCAGAAGAAGTGAGCTGATGCCAGGAATTTGAAGCAAAAGAAGATCACGTGTGTATCCCCAGCCAAGAATGTATATGAGCAAGAGAATTTTAAAATCAGTGTGCAATCTTGGAGGGAGCATTTCCTGTAATTTAAGGAACAATGATGAATGGATTTAGGTTTGGTCAGCGTTGTGGTTAAAGACACTTTTTTGTAGCTGACAGGAAAGAAACCAGCTCAGTCCCTGGTTCAGGAAAATGAGCTGGTAAAAATCAACCCTGGACATTATAGACATGCAATTGCAGTTCAGTGTTATTTAAGGAGACAAATAAACAAAAATATCCCTTTCACATGAATACACTCAGCAGCCGCCAGTGTGTGCCTATCCATCATCAAGGCATGTCTTGAAAGTGACTATGCTGCTAGCCAGAATTTCAGCCCCTATTTAAAAGGAAAGTTTCCTGCGCTCTGTCTGTAGAGGAAACTTTAAAATATGAATAAAGTTAGAGATACGCAACGCTCTCAAGGTTGTGAGCATCCTCGTTCATCTCCGAAGTTGTAATGCACAAGGTGCTTTACCAACAGAGCTCTATGACATTACGACCACTGTCTTGTGTCCTCCGCACAGCTCTGCTGCCCGTTTCTTCCCTGCACTCTTGCAGCAAGTCTTGGTGCTACATGTGAAAAGAATCCAGCCTGATGTGAAGACTTACGGGGGATTGTCGCATTTCCGCTGTCTGAATCGCACTCCCGTGCCACAGGTCCGGCTGCACATGCTCCACTGGCTCCACATGCTCCAGTCTCCATCCACGTGCTCAGGGATGGGAGTTTTACTGACACACTCCCCAGCTCGGCACCACTGAAATGCAATTGTGTTAGGACAGGCTGGAAAGAAGGTCTGATCTTGCAAACATTCCTGCACAGGTGGACTTAAACGGGCACCGGAGAGATTACAACCCGCCCAAGTTTAAGTCTCTAGACATTCAAGTCTTCAGTGAGAGGGAGGTGGGAGGAAAAGAAAGGGAGAAGGTAAGACACAGAAATTTAAGTGTCACCCTCAATGAACCCCTGAAGGGAGTTCTGTCATTAAAGAAAAAAATCACAGAATTGAGCCTCTTGCTTTATAAAGCAGATAATTATCTAAGTGCTAAGACTTAAGCCACACTCTTCAGAGAAACCGAGTCCAAGATATTATACCCCAAAGCAATGTCTTAATCAGCAGTATCCCCAGTATGTACGAAATAATTGAGGTATTTTGGACCTAACTTGGCTAAAGCCCCAAACTACCTTTGATTCTATTTGGTTGTGCTGGCTCCTGACCAAGCAGCAAACTTGGCCTGTTCTCCTGCTCTGTCCAGTATACGATACAGTGAGCACTGCTAAGCAGCCTTAAAACAGAATCACCAAAACATATTTCTAAAAATCTTTTGTCTCAGTTTCCTTGTCATGCTTTCCAGGACCCAGCTTTTCTTGTCATTATTTATCTTTATTTGCAAGCAAAGAAGTGGTCTCTAACCTTTGGTGGTCTCTAAACTTTTTAATTTTACCCTTTCTTACCTCCCCAACTATACAACATACAAACAAAAAAGATTAGAATCCAAAACCAGCCTGGCAGTTACCAAACCAGACAAGTTCCTTTGAAGCCTAGGAAGTTTCCAGCCACACTTGGGACAATTACCCACATACATTTATGAACTAAATCCCACCTATCACAGTCCATCTCAGAGGTTTTAACAAGCCCACTAAAGACACCTTCTGTCAGCTAAGCCTCAGTAACTCCCCCTTACAGTAAATCACACTGGAATGATGATTTTCACTGGAGGCAGATCTGAGAGTACAGTTTGTGTTTCTTGTAACAATTTTCTACATCAATTCGGCCTCTGGAAAGCCCATATATGCCTTAGTCATCTAAGTATATAGATACAGTACTGCAAATGAGACTTCAAAAATAACTGAACATCACTGAATTTAAGCTCAACACATTCGGAGCTACTTTTAGAGACTATGAAGTTTTAAAGTAGCTTCTTTTTCTTTCCCCATCTTCCTTCACTCCCAAAATGTCAGCCTAAATGCTCTTCACTCTTTCTACTTCAAATATAGCCAAGATAACTACCACCTCAGCTTACACTGAAGAACACCTCACTTATGAACCCCCACTGGCAGTAACTAACAGAAGCTAAGCCTGGTGGGACTCACAGGGGACTCGGGTGGTGCAGAGTGAAGCATGGACTTTTCCTGCAGTGTTTGACCACAAGAACTTGCCTACTGAGATCTCCAGAGGCTACTGAACTACACATAACATAAAATCAGAAAGACTTAACCCAATCCAGCTGTTAATTGAGCAGTATCTGTAACAGAATCTGTAGGAAATACAGGCTTATGGTAAATACTGAACATCTTGGAAACATTATTCCACAGACAATGCTGGAAAAAACAAAGTGATTGCTACTGAGCATTTTGATTACCTTGTCTGCGCCACATTCAGTGCCATCCAGAGGGGGGTCCAACTTTGTTTTACAGGATGTATCTCCTTCCACCAGGCACCAGAGCCCGGCACACATCAAATGCTGTAATCACAAAGCAATGAGGTGCAGTTATTACTTTTGGAGATGTCATCTATCATTATGGGATACACTGCAAAGCTCAGGCAGTCTTTCTCAAGTGAATCCAGAGGCATCTAGTTGGCTTGGGAGCAATTATTTTTTAAGGATAGACTGGTATTAAGTGGTGGGGTTAGAAACATAAAAGGGATTGATGGATACCACTGTCAGGAACAAAACCTACCCCAAAAAAGAAGTGTATTATTTAAATGGATTTCTTTTCACAACAATAAAACAGGTCCATTAAAAAAAAAAAGATGCTTTGGAACCATGCCACATGCTTAGATTTCCAAACTGCTTAATCACTTCTATTTTTGGAAAAGATACTCAAGTACCACAGTCAGCCCTGCTGGACCTGGTGGTAGCTGGAAGCAGCCAACAATGTCCCTTGGAAGAAGAAGATCTTAAGGTAGAATGATAAAGAGGAAAGGATTTCATGGTGTGCCAAGCAGCAGAGGAGGAGCTTGGTGACAGGCAGGGGCAAAGTCAATAAAGGTTTGGTGGTGAGAAGTAACTGCTAGAGACCAGTGTGCTAGAGAAGGTGATAAGTGAGATGTGAGGACAAGAGCAGCAAGAGGTACAGCACATCTCACTACCAGACTTGAAACACATTCTGGATATCATTACTCAACATTGCTGCTCTGCTCAGCCCAAGTGTGTTGCAGGGATATTAATGCTGACCACACTTGCGTGATCTGTCAGATCAATAACATTTTCAGAATTTGAGAAAAAGAACCAGGAAAAGGGGCCTTTACATCGTTAACATTTTCCACAGCATCCACCATGCTTTGCATTCCCTGGAAGTGGATGATTTCAATACAGTGCTACAGATTTGAGTACCAAAAAGAAGAAAAAGAAGAGCTACATTTCTTTCCACTATTGTTCACATTTCAATGTAATGGTAAAAAGATGAGAAGCCTGACTCTAGTGCCAGCTGGTCTTGTCAAGATTTATTGCACCTCATTAAATAGTTGAGTCAACACACTTCAACCTTATGGTTCTTTCACAATGTAATGTAAGAGACTGTGGGTGCATGTGTGTTTTGTGTACATGCATGTTGGTATGTCTATATAAATTAGATCTGTACGGCAGAGGGTGCAGACGAGATAAATCCCAATACCAAGAGTGATGATGTAGAACATACTGAAACAAAATAGTTATCGCAGCAGTATCTGCATCCTGTTTTATTTCTACATTTCTCTCTGGAAAGAGGATTTTACACTATTTAAACCAGAAGAACACGCACAAAAACTAGAAGCAGACGGCATAATTGAGCAACATCTGTATCAACCACAACACAGAAAGTCATCGTCAAGCAAACAAACAACAGCAAATACACCAGGGAAGCCTAAATCAATGAATTTTCAAGGCATTTTCCCCAAACTAATAGAGCATATGAGAAAATATCAGACTTTAGTCATTTTGACAAAATGACTGTGACTAATTAGTGGTTTACGCACAGCTCTGAAAGCACTTAAGCACCAATTAGCCGTAAGGACATCAAATGCTGTTTTACAAATAGGTATACTCAGGCAAGAAGAACCTGCAAGCCAGAGAGTTCAAAGCTTACTGAGAAATCAATTGTTCCACACCACAACTCCCAGATTCTCAAACCCCTGCCTTCCCTGGAGAGGACTAAAATCCTTTGGGTTTGGGTTGGAAGGGACCTTAAAGATCAATTACCTGTCCACAAGTGTCACAGAAAGAACACTAATCTGGGCAATACACCATTGCCACTGAAAAAGCTTCTTCCCAAAATGCTTGTTTTGAAAGGATGCTTTTTTCCTAGATGTAAAGCTACAGCACCCTTGCATCTGGTTTAACTCACTGGGATCTAAATGTGACAATTCTTCATGTTCAGACCACACATAGGAATGATTAAAAGGGATTCAAAACCAGTTAAGCTACATTAAAAGCATGTCACAGACCTAAGAAGAAGGTATCATAAGAGGTTCTAGCCGCAGTGGCAGGACACACTGCACGTAGCTACAAGACACAATTAAATACAGTCTTTGAACATGATAGATTTGCTAAACTCTTAACAGCTTCTTTGCCATTAAAAATAATTGCATTAATGACTTATAAATGTTGTCACTATTACAACAGGGTCAGGAATTAATTGACAATACAGACTGTCTCTTCTCCTTTACGATTGTGGACAGGGATCTTGTGAAAGCACTACCAGCAATGCCTCCTTTCAAACTGCAGTTGGGGAACACTGATAGATAAAACAAAGCGGAGCTTGAGGGATGAAGGGTGGAGATGGCATGTATTTTCATTTTTCTAGGCTTCAGTCCCTCTCTTACATGTAACCACAAAGCTTCAGAGCAGATTGTGATGAGAAACCTTTCATCCTGACCTCTTGAATGACCCAGAGAGAAATTTTGGCCCATGGTTCCAGAAGGAAGCCCTCCACTTCTGCTTTCTGTCAGAAAGACATCCTGGCTAAAGATGTAATGGAATTCACTACATCCCTAAAGAAGTTGCTTTAGACACATATGAGCACCCTTGCTAAATATTTATGCATTTTGCAATGCCAGTATTTGTTAAGCTTCAGCTTCAAGTCCCTCAATTGTAAGCTGCATATACATTAGTCAGGGTTAAATTCCCATCTTTGATGTAAAACTGGGCAGAAGATGGAAGGAAACATAAAATCATAGAAACGAAGCAGCTTTTTGTAAAATTTGGTTGCCAACCAGAATCCCTCCATAGCCCACAGGAACTTGGAAGGTGCTAAACCCAGCTAATAGGCCCAGGTAAGAGCCATGGCCTGGGGGAAGCGATGGACACAGACAACTTCAAACTGGTGTGGCTGTACCAGCAAACCCACAGAACTGAGCCCACCCTACAGATACAGTGGGTGCAAATATTCACATACATGTGTGTATGTGTGTGTGTGTATATATATATGTATGTATGTATTTGGGAATATATATACATGAATACACACATACACACACACACGTATATTTAAAGGGAGATAAATAAAGGAAAAATCTCTCTTAGCAACACCAATCTTTCTGAAATTTCCCATCTCTGAGGTATGGAAAACATAGGATTTTTATAGTATCCCTGTGTTTGATTCCGAACACTAAATGCAAAGCATATTTCAGGAAACAGTTACAGAAAAATCTGGTAACTGCGCTTCAGCTCTGTGTTCTGGTGCCATACCACTACAAAGCTCCAACACTCGTTAGTGCAGCCCCCTCTATTTAATACAGCATTCAGATACCCCAGCAAAGATTCAACCATCAGCTTTAGTATTGTATGTTCCCAAGATGTTTTATCATGTTAATAGCTCATTTCAAAAGAGATCATATATCCTCCTCAGCTACAACAGAAACCCAAACAAAAATCCCTATTAAACACTCCTATAGCTAACCAGTCGCAGTCACTGACTTTTTAATAGTTAAATAGCCAGTTTTGTGGGGAAATATCCAAGTGAGAAATGGCAGGACTTGAAAGCAAGTTGCTTGTATATGAATGGCAGTTCAGAGCCTATGCTGATACAGAAGAAGCCATCAAAAGAGCTGTATTGCTGCTAATTGCAAATTCAGCAACCAGCTTTTAGAAGGCAGGTCTCTGCCTGCAAAGTCTTCCTTACAGCAGTCAAAAATTGCCAGTTAGGATTTTCCAATGATACATATTTTTCACTGGAGAAATATGGATTTGTTGAAACTGTCCGAGGGGAAAGGTCATCTATGGATCAGCTCCCAGCTCGAAATATTTCCAAGAGCAAAATAAAATGAGATGGTTTTTGAAAATTAGTATTTCAATAAAAAATCAAATTTTTTTTTTTAAATTGAAATGCTTGTTCAACTGAAAACTTAAGGAATTTAAACAGACAGAAAGTAAAATTTTAAAATTGAAATAAAACCAGAATTTGTATAAAGGTGAAAATTTTAGACTCTCTAAAATTCCTGGAAGATAGGAAAACTTGTCTGCACATCTGTTAGAAACCAGTCCTGAGAGGGGTCACAGGCCAGGAACTCTGAAGCTGGGAGAGATCTGCTCGGCAGGTGAAGGACGCTTCCAATTACAGGTATTACAATGGCATCTATTTGAGCAAGGGGCCGAGCTGTGCCAGGTGTTTTCTCCTCCTCAAAGAAATTTCAATTGAAACAGACTCCTGGGAGCCAGGAGAGAAAGGAAGCTTTATCCCTCTGTTACAGGTGGGAAGATGAGGAACAGAAAGGGATTAAATGTCTTGCTGAAATTCTGCTGGGAAACAAGCCCAAGCGCTGCTGAGAGCTCTGGAGTCCTCTGCTCAGTGTCACAGCCACAGGCTCACGCTGCCTGCTCTGACTGAACCTCAGGGTAAAACCAGAAACAACTCCTGGGATACTCCCAGGGTTTCTGGGTTAGCTATTGCATCACCAACATTACTAAAATCAGCGTGATTCTGCCCAGTGACCTAATATGCTCTCAGTGAGAAGAAAGGGCTCCCAATACTGCCCTGTCTCAAAGCCTCAGATTATTACTTAGATGGTGGAGCTTCCAAAACTCAAAGCATAAAGAGAATTAGTAAAGATGCCCTTCCCATCAGGAGAGTTAGCTCTTTCCCTACACATTTACTCCCTCACCTCGGATTCATGCAAAAAAAGAAACACTTATTTCTTCTGAGAATGAATTTGTTCCTGCTGCCTTTTGCCCACTGGAAAGAGGAACCTCTTATTTCTAGCAGAATTAAACCACCATGAAACCAATTTTGCTGTAAAAATGAGGGGGTTATGAAGAAGGACTTAGAGTAAATATCCTTAAGGAAGAGGAGGAAGACACCACATAACACGCAGCCATGCTTATGAATAGGCTGGCTTTCAATGAAGTATCACATCTCTTTTCTTCTGCCAAGGTTTTGGCTTGGCACATATAGCTAACTGTGAGAGTAAACATGCTTATAAACATAATCCTTATTAACAGCTATTAAGTACAATCAACACACAATTTACACACGCTTTCCTGTTCAAAAAACTATGCATATGTTCTTGAAGCCTCGCAGTATGCTTCCGAGGAAGAATTCTTTACACAACAAGGTGAGAAAAACTACACCCTCAATTTCTACACTGCCTCTGTCTTTAATTTTGGGTGCATAAACAACCAGCAATCTACAATGGATCACAAGGGAGGCAGGAACTATTTTTTGCAATTGCTATTAGATGGAGCTTCTTGCTGTTGAAAACTAGATGAAAAGTGCTCAAAATCAGAATCCTGTGACCTTGGAAGGCACTTTTGCAAAGGAGCCATGTGCTGCCCCAGACAAGGTAACTGTGAAGCCTAGGTACATGTATCAGTGCCAGCTGCTGACCTTCCTCTAGAGCTGATATTCCAAGGAACAAGTGGTAGGTCCAATACTGGAAGCGTCTATCTGTCCAAATGACAGACCACAGCCAAAAGTTAAGGGAAGGCTTGGTAAAGAATCACAAGGAATTTCCTAGAATATTCAGGCAAAGGTCAATATCCACTAATTTTTCATTTTAACAAAACAGGAACAGTCCGCATAAATTCATAATGTGTAATTTTATCCTTTACTGGCAAAGTAGAATGAATCTCTTTACTGTTGGACAAACAATAAAGCATTTCCCTACTTTCACTCCTTGCTGATCACCTTGTTTCTTCAGAACACACAGATGGACTGTATGGCTTGCTTTTTTTTTTTTTTTGTGCATGGCTTTTTGGATGGACCACTAGCCTTCCTGCTTGGAGCCAAGAAACAAATTTAGTGTTCATTCCCCTTTAGTTTTTCCACTTTATTAACTCAATGAATGGCCTCTTCATCAAAACCTGCGTGAGTGGAAAGTCACCAACATCAGACACAAGTGTATAAAATCATCAAGATTGCTTTAATTCTTGAGGAAATGGCCCTTGACAATTAAAGAACTCTTAAGGAAATGAAGAACTCCTTGAGAGTTAACTGCTTTCCAGTGCTACTCTTTTCCTTGTAGAACAGTAAAAAAAATTCACCACAGTCATTTCTGAGATTTGTTAATGTTCTGTATCAGAGAAAACAAAACAAACTGAACCCAGCAAACATCTAATGTGTCACGCTGGGTTTGGGTCTCTGAGCAAGATGACTTGGTATGCATCCCTCCAACTACCAACACATGGATCCTATAGGAAATGTACCCTTATATACATATGGAGTGATACCAAGAGCTTTTGCGATCTACAGTTAAAACATAAAAATGTTTCCCCTTTGTCTTTCAGGGAGAAAGACAAAATCTCTGTCAGCTTCCAAAACACTAACTTACCATGACACACTGCTCACCGCAAACAGATTTGGATGTCTAAGGTCTGAAAGAAATTAACTGGTTATAATCTTCACTCAAACAACCTTTCTCACAGCAGATGAAAGCCGAAGGATTAGATAAATCCATAGTTCTCATGTTTTGACAATGTTAGCTAAAGGAAAACCAGACCATTCAAGAGCTGCCCAAAACACACTTCCAGACAGGAAGATGAGCCCTGACCTCTCTAGAGTGGATGCAGCAAGAAGCTTTTGCCAAGTATGCCATCACCTCTCGTAGTAAAACTGCTCCTAGGGCTCTATGAATGGCTCTGCAGGATAGATATAAGAGACAGAGAAACATAAACATTCTTCTTTTGAGAAGGGTTTGGTCTACTTCAAGCTCTTCACCCTTTCCTGTGAGAAAGTTAAACTGGAATTATTTTTATACTGGAAATTTGCAATGCAGTATCTGGAAATTGTTCCAATCCAGTATTTTGAGAAGTGAATATTGGCTTGAGATGCCTGACTTCAAGGAGGACAATCTTTCAAAGCTGATAGAAGCTCAGGGTTTCTGGAAAACCAGTCATTTTCAGAGAGACTCAAAATCAGATGTTAAAAAACGGACACATTCAAAGCTATTGCTTCATTTGAAAACTTAGGCCAGGATTGAACCTCCTGAATGTGCATCAGGATCAAAGCAAAACTAACAAAAGCAGCAATGGCAGGGACACCCCACAGAAATGCAAGTATGAGGGGCTAGTAATGAAGCTGGTCACAAGGAGCTCAATAAAGCAGAATAGATCCTGCTGGAAGAGCAGTGAAAGATTCCCAGGCTGCCAGAAAAGGCACAAGTGAGTAGAAATACTTTTTTTTTAATTGTACATTGGGAAGCAAACAATGAAACAGAAAATCACTGTCACTAGCTTTAGCAATTTCTGGTGCTCTCAAGGCAAACTAAATGCCTTCTTCACTGTCTATTTCATTACACACCACTAGTTCTATTTAGCCTTTCCATATACCTGGAATTAAAGTAATAGTCAGAAGAAAGAGATTGGAAAGATAGTAATTAATGAGACCACAAACTAATTTTATGGCAAAGCAGCCTACGCTAAATACTAATCTTTTCAGTGCCTGCAGGGCATTCACAAAACTAGCTCCTGTAGGTTTATGATTCATAGACACATGGAAATCCAGGTAGAAAAAGATAAGCTTTATCCATCTTCCTACCAAGACAGAATTCTTTCTTGCTCTATGAGCTCCTCAGCTTTGCTGAGCCCAATTTTCAGCGTCTTAAATGACAGAATTCCCCCATACATATTACAGCAGCTGAAGAAATCATGGAATTATCTTGATGGGGTGAAACCTGCAAGAAGTAGAGACGTGGTATAAGGCACTGGAACAGTCCACTCCTTTAAATTAAATGTTAGAAATTTTGTTCTTTGACTTATTACAGATTTCTACCTCAGTATGCTCAAAAGAGCTGTAGCTAATCACCTAGGTCACAACCAGAGCAGGTGGATGAGCTGATGTACCCCACCAAGAAAAGGTGTATGAGTTCACAGTATTATGCTATCATCTACCCCAGGAGAAGACATTTGCCCACGATGAAGGAAGGGCAAGAGCTTCAGGCAAGTTTCATAATCAACCTGACGACTTCCATCTAATATTACAACTTAGAGCCTGAAAATCTGACCTTGTGCTTTGCAACATCCATCTTGTACTGTCTTCAGCAAGACTAATGTTCACACAGTAACTTCCAGTGAACTCCTTAAGCCTTAACACCTGATTGCAGGATAACAAAAATATTGATCTTTAAAACAACAGGCAGTGTTGTCCATTAAAAAAAAGGGGGTGTGTGTGGAATTAAAAGAATGAAATTACAGATTGTGTTTCTTGGCCATGGGAAAAGAGAAGGAAGGGGCAGTAAAATAAATATAGATACGTACACACACTGTTCAGATGTGGTTGTGAAGATTATGGGAGTTTTCTCTTGAAGTGTTTTGCAGATGGGAAGCTCCTAGAAGGCCAATGGGAGAGGTCTGAATGCCCTTCAAGCTTGTTATACACTATTTTTGGGCTGATACTCAATCGCATTTTGGCTAATTTTGTTAAGTTCAAACTTCAGCTGTAGATGCCACATCACAAGGCTACACTAATTCCTTCTCCCTCCCCTTGTGTCTCAATAAGAAATACAGGATTTCCAAGTTCAAGTGCTTGATTCTTAAGAGGCACTCTGTATTATTTTTAAGAGTTTATTATTTTTATATTCTTAAATTTCCACATTGTATTTTCGTAATTTTATTTTGGTTCCCCTCTCTCTTTTTATTTTTCTTTAAACCACTGCACCAGAATGTGTTTTGACCATCTTCCAAACTGAAACACGTACAAAAATTTCTGAAGCATTCCAATAATTGTAAACTGGGCTGTGCTGCCCAGGCAGGAACTCTGCTTCTCTCTCTCTCTCTCTTAAACAAAAAGTATTTCCACTGAAAATAAAGAGAAAAAGGTCTTTTTGCAACATACAGCAGCAGTGAAATAGGACACTTCAGTTTCATATGAAACAGGCAACGTGAAAATAATCTGAATTTTAACAACCTACATTAGGAAAACTATAAAATATAGTATGGCAATTAAGTAAATTGTTACCTTTACTTCTAAAAAAGAAAATCTTCTCATTTTATTTTGGAATTGCCATGCTTCTGTCCTGCAAGACTCAAGAAAACCAAACCCATCCTTTTCCAGATTTATGACTATTATATTTACAAAGAAGCTAAAGGGTATAATGGAAAATTATGTAGACAAAGTCCCTGGTTGTACAGAAAATGACAAAGCAACCTATTATTTTCAGTATAAATCAGCTCCCAACCTAATTTCCATGTTCTTGTAAATATTCTATACATTACTAAATAATAGGGCTTACTATCATCGTCTGGATCTTGCAAATGACTGCAAAGGAAAAACAGACAGAGGCCCATTGATTCCCGTGCATGGAGTCCAAGAGTCCACTTCGCCAGTCTCTTTACAAGATCAAGACCACAGAGACAGTCACAATGGCTTAATTACATTCATCACCATACCAACAAATATGAAAACTGAAGGGATATGTAAAATCCATTTCATTATTACAATTGTTGCTCTTCCTTTACTTTGTTTTTTGGTTCCTCTCCTTTTCTATTTTAGCCCAGAAGTATAGTCAGTCTCCTTTGGCTTACAATCAACTTTTCTCTCTTGTTCTGTGCTGCTGCTCCGTAGCTCATAGATAATGGACAATAACTATATTTGCTAAAAAACAACTTGAATTTAAGAATAAACAGTAGAGCCAATTCTAGCTGTTTTCATTTTTCTAAAAACAGTGTCACGTCAAAATTCACATTCCCAGTTACATCTGAGTTGACAGTGTCCCTTTTTCACAAAAAACTCTTTTTGTAGCAATGCTAATCTCCTTCCACATGCCATTTTAGCCTAAGCACAGTTTTGACTCAAAACAATACTGAAAGATAATGGTTATGTAAAAACCCGCGAAAATGTGTTAATAATAAATAAGCCAAAAGGCGTATAAAACATAAAGCCAAACACTGGATACAAGAGATAGAAATCACATTTTTTTCCATAAATATAATTTCAGTGCAAAAGCTGCTGTTAGTAGACATGCCAGTCTGAAAACTAAAGCCAGTGTTCCGATTAAACACACAGCTTATTTTCATGTGAGGTTATGAACAATGCGTTTTTACACAGTTCTGGTGGAGAAATGCCTTCTCTGCTCTGTGAGGAATTCAGCATAAACCACCTGTGCTTTTCCTCTCACTTAAAGGAGACAGCAAAGAGTTAAAGCCTGCTCTCTGCAAGAAGCCTTCATCGCTTGAGTGGGATTGAAGCTTTTCGCTTCCTCTCACGTAGGGGTTAAACGAATTCACAATACTCGATTCATAGAGTAGTGTGGAGCTGAAGAAGAGAGGTCAGACAGGTTCAATCTCCAGTAATTTGCACAACCAACCATGTTAGACCCCAGACTCACATCCCCAAAGGTCTCTGTGCGGGGGGTACGCTGATAATGCCTCACGCAATGCCAAAGCTGCAATGCTGTTTAGTTTTTTCCACAACTCACATCATGATTTTGCTCAGAGTTTGAGCATGACACTGTCACCTATTTAATTTCTGCTAAAAGGAACTTATCTCCCTCAGAATAAAGATCTCACTCTGCAAACTCTGAGGTGGGCCAAAAGGTCTTCTAGCCCTACAAGGGGCACGACTGCCTCCCACGTGAACACAGGCAGCACATCTGGCGTGGAAGAAGCCCATTTGTATGTCCTGTTAGATAAGGGTTCTCATTGATCAGACAATAGCAACACTGGGAATGGAGAAGATTAACAGAAAGCACTGTGTGAAAGCACCTTCAATCCCTTTACATATTACCAGAGAAAACTTTCTAACTTATATATGAAAGGGGAACTACTGAAGGATCTTAACATATTCATTACGACATATGAAACCATCACACTTGCCCAACAAAACTGCCCAATTTCTATTTTCTTATGAAGTTCCTCAGATCAAAACGAACTCTTCCACAGAGACATGAAAGCATTTACTTTCCTGATGACAAGCAATAATCTAATACTCAGCTTAAAGTAATTCAAAACCAGTCACCTGCATGTATCTCAAACCAATAAAACTATGAGCAGAGCACACACCAAAATGGACTTGGACTTCCCTCAGAGCTGGCAGGTAATCTCTCCATTTATTATTCACATGGTATCATGATAGAAACGGTGCTTTTTAAATAAATAGAAATTTATTAATCTCTGCCTAACAAGCATACAGCCCAATAATTTCATTCTACAGCTCCTTAAATAGGTAACTCACACTAGTAAATCTTACTTCACGTGGATGCTACAGAACCAGGCC
The DNA here is from genome assembly GCA_004320125.1 of Scolopax mira. NCBI lineage: Eukaryota > Metazoa > Chordata > Aves > Charadriiformes > Scolopacidae > Scolopax > Scolopax mira. Next base: position 336,438 of record BJBW01000003.1, read on the forward strand.
CTGAATTATAAATCTTGCAGGTCATAGATTACAACAACAGGATATGATTAAGCTAATTATCATATACTCATGCTGCTAATTAGTTCTTTTTTTTTAATTTTAGTATATTAAAACATAGATGCAATGTCCAAGCAAGTTAAAAAGAATGTCAAGAGGTGTTGTCTACGTAAAGCGGAGTGTACCTCATATGTTTCAGTTTTTGTTCTGCAAATTTGGAGCAGAATAGCTGCAGGATACCTGGTTTGGGAAACTTACTGTTCCGAGGGCTATTATTTTGCACTTGGGCATCTGAGCTATCATTAAAAATGAACATGGAAGCATAATTTTGGAGGTCCAATCTGAAATATCCAGAAAAGGTTGAAGACCCATGGATTAACTATTTAAGTTCTGTGCCAAGCATTCAGGCACCTGACTCTGAAGGCAAAGGAGATTATATTTCGAGCCTTGATGCCTTTAAGGGAAAGAGCTCACTGCAGAGAAAGTTTCTGCAGTTTCTCAAAAATGTCTACATTTTGGATTCATCTAATCTCTGAAATTGACTCTACAATCAGATTATGTGGCATTTTTTAATATAGGTCCTCTAGTTTGCCTGATATAATTATGTAGCTCAACTATCTCCAATGAAATGATATAATGTAACTCTTATATTCAATAAGAAAATAGACAGTAGACATATGTAATCATAAAAAGATTGAGCAGGCTCATTTCCTGAAGTTTATTTCCTTTTTGTAGCAAATATTTACTGTCAAATGTTTATTACTTTTACATTTGGATTTTTTTAATACTTTATTGAATTAAAAATACCACATTACCATTGGCTAAAAGAGGAGACAGCTATATTTGCCAATAATTTCTACAGCTAATGCCAATGACGAGTGCCAATTTTTTTTGGTTCATATTTTTGTAGACAGCTTTGAGACTTACGATACAAGTATTCTGCAGATGAAGCATGAGAAACACAAAGGTGAAAAGAACAAAAACTTTGAAGGCTTAAAAATTAAAGCTGGTCATCTCCTGTAAAGTATTTCCTTCCAAACACTGTTTCGGAGTAGCATAACAGGATGCAAATATTTACTTAAATTAAGGGCATGTGACATAATTGATCCAAAGCTTCACAGTGTGAATACTAACTCTTAATGCATGTAAGAGAACGGAACAGAAAAGTATTTCTAAATAAATGATTGCAAATTATTTTTAATCTGCTGAAGTCCTACAAGGCTTTTAATGAGAAAGTACTAAAACCCTTACAAAATATGCTTTTCTTTGGAATATACTAAAGGAGTGAAGAAGGGAAAAAGCACCATTTTCATTGTGTTGTAAAGATGTCAAATAATAAGACTGGTGAAAAATCTTGGGAGACACAACCACCTGCTGTCTGTATCTCACAGAGAAGAACAGTTCTTCTTGGCTTGATATTCTGCCAGGGAACTCGTCCCTGAAGCAATTCCAGACTGGACATGTACTTTCTGCCTGAGAAGCACTGACCACCTACTAATAGGCTGACATTCTCATTAGACACTGGACTATCCAGAAACAGAATGTTTTTTATCACAAAGGGAAATAGCAAATGTCTATTCCAACACCAGTCGTGCTGGGTGACACCCACACCAGTGGGAGAACTTGAGTCATCCTGGGTAGATCTGGGGTTTTCTTTACAGACCTATATTCTAACACTTTGCTTCCAGTACAGTAGTCTTGGTGGTCTGCATTTTCTTGATGGAGCTGGAAAATACAACCTACACAGATTCTTTTCTTATTGTTTTATATTAGCTAGTTTCCAAATCCAAAAAAAATAAAACAGCAAATGTGAAATAAAGAGCATGTTCCCAGGACTTGCATGTGTTCAAGAGTTTTAGTAATTTGGCACTTAGAAACCCCAGTTATCACCAATTATTATTTTCTTTGTTAACACTGATTTAAAATCCCAAGATTGTTCAGAATGGGAATAAGAAACATCTAAAAATCCCAAATGGCTAGTTAATGACAGCAAGAAACCTGCCTGTTTCATGCCTGTCTATATAGGACAGAATGCTGTCAGCTGGTGCTGGTGACAGGACACAGTGCTTCATGACTTTCTTCTGAATACCTCTGAGGCCACACTGGAAGTAGTATTTTTCCAGTCCCTGTCTAAAGTGGGATGCAGACAAGCTTTGGTCAGAATGAAGACATCTAACTATGTGCAAGACCTTAGGAAAAGTTTAGCTGTTTAAATTCCAGAGGACAATTCAGAAAGCCTTGTCTCTACTCTTAGAGACATCAAAAATCAGTGTTTCCATTGTGCCAACCAAAAATGTGATATAAGCCATGTTGCACTCAAATCCTGACTAAACATTGTGTTGCTTAGAAAACACACAGGAAGGAACCTAATTCTGCACAAACCTCTAAATGGCCTTATTAAACAAGCAGTCATTAATATTTCCTTGGTACAGAGTTTAGACCCAGCTCCTAAGAACATTGTAATGGTCTGAAGGCAAGGTTTTCTAAAAAATTCAGACAGTGGCCTAAGCTGACTCTCTGGAAGCCAGCAAGCACTCATGAGAAGAGACTCTGACCTCAGCTGAACTGCCAGCAAAACAATCTCTACTGAGTACGTCAGCAAAACAGTGTCAAAAGGGAACTGTCCATAAATTAAGACCAAGTACAAACACAAGTTTTTCTGAGTCTGCTCTAGGAGATTAATAAGACCAGCGTGGGGAAAGGAGGATTGCATACAAATGTGCTGTCAGCACAAAGGGAGTTTGACTACTGGTTTTGTATCAATATTACTGAAAATAATGCTGAAAATCCCATTAAGTAGTTCTGAGGAAAGTAAAGGATCCTTTTCTTTGCCAGTGCTTGACAGCTTTATTTCTACTTCCCACCTTGTTTCCAGGTACCCCCCACAAGCTCTTACCTCCATATTCTTACAGAAGGTAGCATTGGTCCCAAAAAGAATCTGGCACTGTTCATCGGCACTGTAGTGCATCCCAGGCAGCTTGTGAGGGAGCCGCACCGCGTATTGGCTTCGGGGGTCTGTTACCAGCAAACAGGTACTGACCTTGGACCTGTGGAGTGTGAGAATTAAATATGGCTTTAAGGGAAAGCCCCTTTGAACTGGAGTGTTCTGCTGGGTTCTACACTGCTGTAGAGAAGCTGTTGTCCTGTCTTTAACAGGGAATCTGATGACATCATGTGAAACAGTGATGACTTTTCCCAGTATATATCTGGAAGCCTTCTAAATCATTGAAAATTATGGATACAAAGGCCCATGGGAACTCATCCCTGGCCCCAGGCTTTAACCCAGAATTGGCTATATTCATATCATTCTGGGTTAAACATTTGTCTAAACTACTGCTAAAAATCTGATGGCTCAGTTGACTCAGTTCTTCCCTCAAAACATCTCATCCAAAGCTTTATGAGCCTGACAAAGACAGCTAGAAAGTCTTCTATCATGTCTCACCTGAATTCTCTTAGATGAATTTTAAGCCCTTGACTTCTTTTCTTAGCCATTAGAAGCCATAAAGAAGAGATTTTTCCCTTTGCTTTCATAACAATCTTTTACAAACTGAAATATCACTTTGTCATCTCCCCCCTATCAGGGACCAGGGTGAGCTCAGATGCAACTTCTTTTTCAACTTTACACCTTTAAAGTAACAGTAGATATCACAATTTCTTTCATTATTTTCCTTTCTCTACCACTTCAAGTCCCCAGAGTGGGAAATTTTCCATGTTGAACCTACTTCTAGCAACAAAAGCACTGGCCAAATGCTTTTTGTCAGAGAGTTGCACTGTTTTAAGACCAAAATTCCAGAATTCAGGCAATTCCAGTGCTTGCCATAGTACATGAGAGTTAACAGGACAGAAATCCTTCCTGAACTGCTGAATATGATGTACTGAAATATGGATGCAGTGGGAAAGAAGTTTATAGTGTAAGACCAACACCCACTGAGGAGTGAAAAAACACAACAGAATTACCTCCAGGCAAAGTAAAGTTTCCATAAAATAAAAGTTATTTAATAACAAGAGCGACAGCAAAAGCCACAGCATAAAGCTGGCAGTGGAGATTTTTTCAGGCCATCTAAAGGCAGATTTTTGTCATTGCAAACACAAAGGGTATTTTTTGTAAAATGAATGTGGTCTGGGATTGTTTTTAAGAAGCTATTAAGTATATTGACAACTGCATGTAATTCTTCTACCTCTCTGCAAACCTTAGTTTTAAAGGGGTTAAGATTAAATGAAGACATAATCAAACTTGCACACCCTAATGACACACGCATACACTTTTTTTTTTTTAAAGAAAATTGCTTACACTTTTACTTTCAAATAACATATTGGATTCTTGTTTGATAGGATTTTTGATAATCAGCACAGTCCTTACTTTAGGAAGTTTTCGAGGTCATCTCGGCTGCATGAAGACCAGGAAAGGTCACTTGGGTTCCTGCCTTTCACCCATTCTCCAGACATAATATGAGACCTCCCTGCACAGGGTTGATGATCGTCATCATGGCTCATTCCCATGCTGTTTGATTAAAAAAAAAACAAGACAAAAAAAAATCTGTCAAGTTATGATCCGAGTTTCTCATTTCCCATTGGGTTTAGTAATGACAGTCTCAGCAACTAACAAGTCAAAAACAGGCTGAATCATTCACCTACTGCCCTGGGTACCTGTTTCATGAATAATGTATCCTTTAATCCTTTTATTTATCCATTTCCTTAATTTCACAAATGTTTTTGTGTTTCTGTGTTTGAAACTTTTGAATGTGCTTCTTATGGACATTCCTGCCAGGAAATGCAACTATTTGAGGATTCCTCAGAAGTGAACATGGAGAAGTGATGTTGCACAGCTGAAGGATATCGGCTAGAGTACCACAGCTAGTATTTATTGAAAATTTTGGATTGCTTTCCCAAATTTAATGGATATGGTCCCTATAATCATACTGAGAGATTGGTCAACAAATTAATACTAGAGATGGGACAATTTTGTTGTTGTGTCATTGTGAATTTGGAATAACTCTACCTTTAGGAAAAACATTTATCTAAATTTGTGGTACAGTACAAACTCTAACTTTGAAGCTGATCTTGCTTTGAGCGGTGGTTGGAACAGATGACCTTCAGTGGTCCTTCCAACCTAAATTAGTCTGTGACTCTCTACCAGCAATGCTCAGATATGAGCCTGAGGCAGAGTCATGCCTTCATTTCTGCAAGCCCTGTCCAAACATCACCAAGACTGTCCCATGCCAGTCTCAGCCAGAACAGAATGGGATCTACTCAGCAAAACAAACCATCTAAACAAACAGCAGATTGTGGAGTATAAACATACACAGGAATTCAAACACGTTCAGTGAGGATTTCAAAAAGTATTCAGAAATAGAAAAATATTACTTTAACCTCAATCCAACTTCCCACTCAGGACACTTCTGTCACTAGTGGAATCTCTACCATTGAGCTGCTACTGTAAATCACTATTCAGAATAAATCTCTGCTGCCTCTCTAGGAAGGTGACACTCCGCTGCTGAAGAAGAGCCTTCATGGTGGCAAAGATGAGATAACTGATGTGACCAAGTTCACCTGCTAAATCAGTGAAACATCCAAAGGCCTGGCTGTCAGTCCTACACTCAGCCCATCGTAACGCGCTGTCTGGCAGCAAGAGTGAATTAAGCTTCCCATCCTACTTTGAAAAGATCATTAAAACCATTTTTTAATCATAGAGAATAATAATATTTTGAAACGTTAACATTCTTCCTTCTAGTCCAATGTGAAATGGAAAATGGCTTTCGGATAAAAGGTGCCTTGTATGGCCAGCATCACTTTCTAGCAAAATAATAGTCACCAATTTGGGGCTGAAAACACTGATTAATAGGAACTCACTAGGTCTCCAGCTGGCTGGACTGAACAAGCCAGGAGCAGGCCTTTTAAATATGGTGTTGCACAATTTAATCCATGCTATTTCTCTACAAATCAGAGGGTCCTGTTTGCTTTCTGACTGTGCTCTTGGCTTTGCTTCTCTCCAGTTTTGGGACTCAACTGCTCAACGCCTAAACACGACGTACATTTCCAGTTGCAGTGAACCAAAAACGGCTTCAACAGTTTGATAATTATGGCTTAGATTAAACCACCATCTGTGCTATTTTTAGCTTAAAGTGAGGATTACATGGTGGAGTCTATTATTTTAGGTTTATCTCCAGGGACATTATTATTTCTAGCAAAACTACATTTAACGTAATTTTTTGACTCAGAAGTTCCTAGTTATTCTTGTTTTTAAACATTTGCGGGTTTTGAACACAGCAGAAGCATTAAGATCAAGCCCATTTTGTTTGATGCACGCAGGAATAATTTAACAGTCTATTAGTAACTCTAACTTCAAAACAGTAAAGGGTAAAATTCCTGCTCCACTGAAGTGAATGGGAGTTTTGCCATTGACTTCAATGGAGCCTGGATTTCACTCCAAATATTTTACCCGTGTTGTTTCTACACACAGAGAAAACTCTTCACATGCTAGGAAGAAAGTTCCAGCAGTATTCCTCCAATGCAAATAAGCCCATCTAAAGTTCATATTCCTAAAAGTCAGGAAAGGAAGGGCTAAGTGCCACGAAGCCAAGGTATGTAAACTTGCTGGAAATCTTCCAGAGGAAAGCTTGCTCAAAAATGCCAGTTTAGAAGGCTTGTGGGCATGCAGTTATCCCTCTGAACTTTTCTAATGGAAATGAGGTGGGTTTTCACAGTCTCTTTCAGCTTTTCTGCCTTGGGACTGCCACTGTGCTGAGACTCAAAGTGGAGTCCTTTAGGTTTCTGCTCTGTCAGAGCTTCTGTGGGACGAGACTTGCCATTTCGGCAGCTTCCTGAATGGCCTCCTGGTCGGCACCTCAGCTGTTCCACTTGAAAAGGGTGAAAACAAACCATCTTCCTGACTTTCAAAGTGGCTTAGGCTCCCTGATTTTATTTTTTTCACAAAAGACTAGTGTTTGGTCTAGAGTTGTTAATTAAGAAATGCCTCAGCTTTCAGATTTACTTCATTTATTCTTTGTTAAATTTCTTGAAAGTGGGATGTTTTGTTGGTAAACATCAAGGTTGGTAAACATCAAGTTACCAATTTGTACATTCCTGTCCCTAATTTTATTTTAAACCTGACCTCATGAAAGATGTCTGCCTAGCAGAAGTGTGGAGGCTAACGTTCATTTCTCAGCTTTGATTTTGCAGGGATATCTGAGGCAGACAGAAAGTATATTCTGTATAAAGACTGAGTCAGAACTCACATCTCAGAGCTATTTAAAGGCTTCTTCTGAAATACATTCCATGCTGACACGTGTGGAAATCGACACCTTTCTGAATAATTCCTGATTTCTCAACATAAATACTTCAAAAAGTCATAAGCATAAAGGAATTGAGCCTGAACTATCAGTATAAAGCAAAGCCAAAAGAACCAGGCCAGTTTACATTAGCCTGGGACCTGGCCTCAAGGTACACAGGCAACCTCTACTGGCCTCTCTGTGATGAGTTTCTGGTAGAATGAAACCAGCAACACCTTTGGAGCCTGTTTTAATTGGCAGTACAGAACTTTTCCCAGAATCTACTTTACCTTACAATGACCCACTTGAGGAAAGGATTAAATGACCTGCAGGACTAAGGCATACCCTAGCATGCTAACACATTCTTTTCTGAAGTTCAAGGGTCTCCAGCTACATCAAAGGGATCAGTTTTTCCTAAACACATAGTAAATGTAATGCCATGCTGATTCTTTTCACTAATGAATAGTCCCCTTCCTTTTAGCAGAAATAAATCAGACAGAGCATTTGTACTGAACAGCAGTGCAAGCACTGATTCAGTACTTTGCATTTTCTTTGTGATCATCTAATCTTACCTGCTATTCAGAAGTTCACATGGAATTAGAAGCAGATAATCACTCTCTTGAAATATTCTGCCATGGGAAGGAGTTCTATTCTTACATGAAGAGATCTTGAAAAAAGAGCCGGTAAGAATGGCTCTTAGATTAGAAAGAGGAATGTCAAAATGGCACTACGTGACCCTGTCCTCGGTGGTCTCCGAGTCATGACTATCTATTTTACCAGGAGCAGTAAACACATGCTGTGTGTTATCTTTTACACCACAAAGCCAGCAGAGCCATTACAGATGGGCAAGACCCGATTTCACTTTGTGCTGTTATTACCCCAGTCTCTAGCTCCATTCTAAGCACAGGGTAGATTTCAGACTTCAGTTCGTCGCATTCTCCTCCTGAAGACAGTGAGATTGCACAAAGGCAAGCAGGAACAGCTTAGACTGTCAGCCCTTAAACTCCTTTCATTCTATGTTTATTCAGAGTAAGCACCATGGGACTCTGGTTTCACGCTCCAGCTTCTTTTCTAATATAAATAATGCATCAGTTATCAGTCAAACACACTAAGGCGCCACCAAAGGAGTCCTGCAGCATATTTATTGTTGCTCATCATATGGGAGCCCAGAACCAAGCTGACTGACCAGTTTGAGTTCTGACCGTTAACACAATCACAGCAAGGCAATTTTTATCAGGAATCACAGGGAGGCAGCAACAACAGAGCTCTTTGATGCCGCTTTTTTTGTAGAACGAGACTTTAAAGCAGGATTGCTATGAATAAAAAAAAGAGCATGCAGTGTCTCAGTGCCCTGGCCTCTCTGAAGTCTGTGCTCTTTTCCAGGACACTATTCTCTGTCAGAGACCATGCAGCCATCAGAAATGGGTCAGGATGCCAGAATTACACTCGGCCTGAGCTGGCCAATTTCTCGTGTAACCCTTTCTAGCTAAATACAATTAACAGCCGTTTGTTTTCTCACAGCAATGCTAAATAAACGCACTTAGTTTGTTTGTTTCAGTCATTAGAGGAGCTTCTCCTCTAGACAGTTAATGTAACTAAAAGGTTTTGTTTACCCTCGCTGCATTTTCCAATGTTTCCTGTTATTCTTTAACAGCCTGAGCCAAAGAGCACCAAAGCCTGTGGAAAGCCTCCTACTGCCTGCAGTGCACTGTGCCTTGCACCTCCTAATTCCTAAGGTCACGTACACAAATCTTCATCAGAATCACTATGACTCTCAAATCTGAGTTTGAGGATCACATCAAGGGATGAAGGAAACTGATTTAGGACACATTTAACATTTTTCCAACAGCTGTAACTGTGGCTGGTAACAGACCATTTGAGAAATCCCAAGGATTATCATCATGCACTCCCCTGCTGGTGGGGAGAGATGATGAAGTGGGGGCAAAAGGCAAGTTTGATAGAAAATACCATGAACAGTAAAAGAACGGCTTTTTTCAGAAAAAGGCAGAAAGAGGGTGGCAAGTGAAAGCAAAAACTATGAAGAAGTCTGAAAAAAACACATGCAGAAGTGGAAACATCGTGACCTTCTATAAAGCCTCTATTTCAAATAAGCCCTTCAGCTGGCTGGTAGTAAGAGCTTCTCCATAGCTTCCCCGTGAAAGCCAAATCACGGATGGATTTGCAAATCATTCCATTTGTCTGCAAATGATTGAGGGTGGGTGAAATGCCAGTTCACTTTAGAAACCAGTGACACTTAGGACTAGCAAGGCTACCCAAGACGACTGAGCTGTCACCCCAGCTGCTTATTAAACTTCTGCATAATGCACAATTGATTGTGTTCCACACAATTGGCACTAACCTCAAAGTCACCATTTCTCCAAGGAACAGCAAGGCTGTCCAGCTACCAAGAACAAAATGAGGACAGTGGTTTGTCTCTCACTTCTACAGACAGAGAAAGCCATGGGAGAGTCTTTCTTTTCCTGAAGAACCAACTCACAAACTGCTGCAACATGTAAGCTCAGCAAGACATTAAAAAGGAAGAACTCCTTGGGGTCACTTGCCCTGCAGACCAACATGGACTCAAAGAATTGAACAAAGGGCCTTGCTACAGAAATGTCCCAAATACAGAAAGGGACAGAAGGCTGTGATCTCTCACTCCAAGTGGAAGCTCAGTGGGGCCACTAAGCTATTTACATTCTTGGCTGATTTTTTTTTTTTTTTTTGCTGGGAAGCATGCTCTCTCTATCTGTGTTTATAAAGGAGGCTCTCAGTCTGCAGAAGTTCTCTAAAAGGCTCTGTCTCTGCAAGGCAACAGTGAATTGTTGAGAGCTACAATGCAGTACCAGGAGCTGCACATCACAGCAAGGTAGGCTGCTACTAACCTTCCCAAAGACCATAGGGGAGAAGTCATTCCCTGTGGCCCAGCTTGCCATGAACTCACCCAGAGGTAACCTAGCATTAACTGCAGAGCCAGAATCAGACACATGATTTCTTTATAAACCCTGCTGGAGAAATATAAATGCAAAGGGAGGACAGGATGGACAACACCGTTGCATAGTGTGAGAGGGAAGGGAAAAGGGGAGCTATAATTTATCTGCTCTGGCATTTCAGTGTGGGCAGGGTGACAGTGCCCCATGAAAGCTGCTTACATACACATGTTGTGGGCACAAATGCCATCTGTTTATCTATAAGAAGGACATAACTGAAGGACAAAATTCCTCCCCCTTCCCACTTCCTATCGGGTTTCCACGAACAGTGGAGAAGGGAGCCCCGTCTCTATAGTCCATCCAATCTCAACCACAAAGGAAGATGCTGGTATGGAAGGAGGTTATGTGGGGTGTGTGGCTGACAGCTGAGAACATTAAACACGGCCATTAAACTCAAATCAATACAGGTCACTAAAGCAGAGAACGTACGTCAACAGTTCTCAGCAGCTACTGACTTGGGCTGGATTTGAACCAGCAACTTAGAAGTGGTAGACAGTATATCACATAATCAAGCCTGTGAGCCGTCCAGTCCCAAATCGAATTCAATGTTAGGAATTTTTATTAACGTTTGAAATTGAAGCTGCATCACTGGAAAGATGCCTACTTCTGAACTGGTTCAACATGTTTAACATTTCAATATAAAATGCTGATATCTTGCAAGTTACAAGGTTTGCAACCAGTTGAGAATAAAGGCAGAAGAAAGGTAGCAGTGAAATGGGGTTGCTCATTAGAGCTGGAATTATAATAGGAACTGCAGTGCAAAATGAGGACAGTGAGTTTAAGAGAGTGACCTGGAAAGGTCTGAATTTGCAAAGCAACCCAAGAGAGGCAGAGACAGACAGAGAGGTCAGGAGGGAGTACATCCAAGTGAGGCATGGATGGAGGGGAAACTTGCTGGGGAAACATGCTGAGGTGAGCTGAGGTGAGCTGAGCTGGGGAGGAGGCAATGAAACAGCTTGTGAAACGGTCTTACAAAAACAACAGTCACTAATATCATTGGATTAATGGAAAACGGGCTTTTCCACCTTGTGCTTTTCAAACCTGTAAACACAGTCACTTAAATATAACTTATTATTTCAGAAGCTGTCAGGAGGTACTTTGAGAAGCAGTGATGAGGAGAGGGAGATGACGTTACTTAAAACATCTGAAGTAATCAAAGATGGTCACTGTGTACATAATGTTATCTAGAACAGGAGGGCTGCTATTGGTTGGTTTGGTTTTTTTTATCAGAAGAGACAACATTTAAAGGGAGCCATGACTACTGGACTCTTGTTTTCATAACCAAGTTTATGTCACTCTCCAATAATGAAGTAACCAGATATTTCATATGGTTATCTACTCATCAAGCAGCCAAGAAGTCAACAACAGCGAGTGAGAATACACGAATGCCTATAGTGAATAACAGGGTGGAAAGCTGTGGTTTATTCAGCTGTATGACAGATCCAGCCCTTTATGATATGGTTTTCATTTAAAAAGAATTAATTCTTTTGCCATGGAATCTGGAAGGCAGCAAGTATGAGCCTGTGCCGCAAGGGACAGATAGTTGTTGATCAATATAAGCACAAATAAACTTGGTGAAAATTCCACATTGAAGAAGTAGCATTACCTCAAGAAAATATCCTTCTTCTTTCTGATCTCAATGCTCACTCCTTTCCATGTCCCATGTAGTATCTAACACAAATCTCTAAACATGAGAGCTGTCAAAGGGAGTAGCTCCAGCAGCATGCATTCCGGATCAGAAAGGACTGTGAATACACAGTGTAGTGTAAACCATTCAGCACCAACTCTCCCAGCACAGATGGGGTCCTGTCCTGGTCAGAATCCTGTCACTCTGAAGGAAGACTTTTAGAGATGCAAAGTAAGGCATGAAGCTATCAATGAAGAGACGTTGGCTACTTGTCATGAAAGGGTAGCAACCCTATGAAAAAGTATGCACTAAGCTTTTCCTTGCCCTCCAGAAGATACAATCCACTTCTTGGACATAAAAAACACTCTCACTTGCTTCAGTCTGATTTCAGAAAACAGGGAATTATTGGAGGACCACAGTGACTATGAACGAAAGAGTGGTGGGCAAAGAAAGACTGCTTATTTGTCTTTTCTAGTGAGCAGAGGCTGCTGTGCTCCATCTGCAGCTCCTTGTACACAGACAGCACCCCGGTGCGTCGCACAAGTAAGATGCTGAAGGGTAACAAGCTGTTTGCTTTCAGCACTGCCTGGAGTGGGTGAGAACGAGACCTCAGAAAATGTGACATGCATTTCCTCAGAAGATGAAAAGGGAATATAAATTGTAGGGTGGAAGAAAGACAAAACCCTGGGATAGCTGGGTGGGATTTCCCACCCACCAGGGAAGACAGACAAAAGCTCAGTAAGAACGGCTGACGGGTCTGTCACTCAAAGTGTCAGCAACCCAAGGGGAAGCCTCTTGCATGCAATCACTCGAGTGGGCTTTTCTAAAACTCCTGTGAAACCACTGAAAGCCTCCAGTCAACTACATTAATGACTGAGAGTCAAACCTGAATGAAGAGATACAGCATGAGACACCCTTAAAAGAAAATGCAAGGAGATGGGAGCAACAGTGGAGCATATTTGCCAAATATGTGCAACACAAGTAACCACAGATGTCCCACACTCTACACCATCAGGAAGCCACCCACTGCTGAGCGTGGAGGGAAGTGGGGCAGCCTGGGAAATGCACTGTAGGAGTCAGGAATGCTAGCTGTCTTCTCCACACAGGGAGATGAATTCTCCATTCCTGGAGGTGGGAATGAGGAGATGGCCGATATCAAAAGACAAAGAGGTGTGAAGTAACTGTAATATATATAGTTCCACCAGCATCAAGGCTTCTGAAGTCCTCAGACAAGCCAGTGGATACAGTTCCCAGAGCAGCAGAAGTTCTTTTCAGAGAAACAAATATTTTTCAGCCTCTTATTCTTTTTTCTTGGTCTATGTTGCCAATCACTGCAGACTTGCAGACTGAGTGCAAGAAGAAATCCATCCCATGTGACCCTCTTACACTGATTCACCAAAATAACGAGTGACTGCAGTGGGTAGTCACAAACCCATGTGCTCTCTTTCACTGGCAATAATTTAAAAAAAAACACAAACAAAAAACTTCCTAGAAAAAATATTGCATAGGAAATGTATGATCCAATTCTATTAGTTGCAGTTATAATACAGCAATAGATCAGTCTGCAATAGTTCAGCTGAAGACATTTGCTATATGGACATGGCCTTGTACATCCACTTCCACCACTCAGGAGAGCTCCCCATCCTTATGGAAACTTTGTTTCTGGTAATGCTCCTCCTATCTTCCAGCTCCCTAAACTCTTGGGATTTTTCATAATGGTGCAGCTGGGAAAAAAATTAATAATCCCATAACCATCTGGTCTTAACTGTTCATAAATTAATTTAAAAGCTCAGCATGCTATCTTACTTAGTCTCACTATTTGATCAGTAGGGAGAGACAGGAACCTTGAAATTATGGCTTGGTATCAATGTAACCTGGTCTAATGGGAGGTGTTCTTGCTTTCAGGAAAATTTTCAAGTACATGAGAACAAACCATTATGACCAAATTCCTTTTGCTTTGCTTTGTTTTACCTAAACAAGAACAAAAGCAGAAAACTGAGAAAACTGTAGATGATTCTTCTTTTTTTTTGGAAACTGGGGTTCAATTAAAGACATAGATGACAAAACCCTTCTGGGTTGGATCTAGTAATGGAAAGAGGCCCAGCATTTCATGTAGGGAGGATTTTGCTAATGGAAAGGGATCAGTGAAAATAAAGAAGGCCTGTTTATTTAGTTTGTCTAGTAAACTCTTTTTGCTGAATTTTATTCCCCAACACAACTGTTGGCCAACAGGCAGCCAGTCTTATTCCACTACAGTGCAGCCTTCCACTGACATCACAGTAAAGGGAACCACATTTTTAGAGGCAACAATATTTCCACTGGCATTGCTGCTGCTGAGTTACTATTGAAGGCTTTTCCAAGTGACAGTCTGGGATTTATCACCTTCCTCAGCTCTGCAGTCATTTTCACCTGAACTCAGCAGGGCCAGTCAGCAGCACAGGTTACAGGCTATTGGAACCCAACTGCTAGTGGAAAAATAAATATTTCAGCTAGATTGCTGCCCTTGTATTAAAAAATAAATTAAAAATGTATTTGGTAAATGGCACTTGCAAACCTAATATTTCCTGTGTTGGTGTGTAGTGCAGAGGTTGCACAATGGAGATTTGTACTGTCCCTGTGTTTTAGGTCACTGGGTGCAAAGGCTGTTGCCAGCAAAGCCAATGAAGTACGAAACCAAAACCCTTGTAGCAGGAAGCATATGCAAGATTTGCCAAATATTATGGCCCAGCTATTTAACGTGGCCTTGGCTTACTCAGCAGAATAAACCTTCAAAGAAACAGCTGGCAAAGCCACAAAGCTATTGATTAAGCGAAAATTGTGTTGTCTGGGAGTTTCTAAATGACTGTCGTTCGCCTGCTTGGTGCAGTTTTATTATGTTAAGTAAAGCTGTACAAGATGCTCAAAAACAAAGAAATTAGAGGGACTGCAAGAGAATGTTGTTTCACTAGGGATTACACAGAAATCCTTCACAAAGCATAGAGTAAAACCATAGAAACCCTTGGCCAGAACCACACTAATGCTTGCCACAGGAGTCCAGAAAGCAATGGGAGGTGGACATTCCCACGCCCAGTTCCAATGTGGGTACATTCCAATACAGTAAATAAACTATCAAACTTGGAAGATACAAGGGTGAGAAAAGAAGTGTATGATAGAGGGACGGTACCCCACGGTACAGGTTCAGTAACTGCACCTGTAAATATCTTGCAGTTTTACATACAACCTATTATCATACATTTTACATACCAGCCTTATTATCCAGATTATGGCACATAATACTACTAGACCCTCTCCATTTCTCCTTCCCAATCCTTTTTTTTTCTCTATATGATTTCTGTATGTGATTTTCTTTATGTGACTTTTCTCCATGTGATATCATACTGTCAATGCAAAACTAGCTTGTCCAGACAAGGTTAATGCAACAGGGATATTCTACTTCTGGGATTCAAATTAACTTACTTGGGTATCCTGTACTGTATTGTGTTGGGCAAACATACCTTGTGTTTAGTGGTGCTCCATCACTACCTCTTCCTCAGGTCAAACCATCCATGCCCAAAGAAGTCTCCTTTGATTTTTTTTTTTTTAATTTATTTACATCCGTTTAGATCTATATCTGTCTTTGATCTTTTCCTTTTGACTAATGTAGGACACAGTTTTCAGAAAGCTATTATCAAGCTAATATCAAGCTACTTAGGTACATAATAACTTTTTTGGTCTAAAACAGACCTCTCAGTATTGGTACCAAAAGTGGAAGAAGCACCTCCTGAGATTTTAAGCTATACCTACTTCTCTCTCTAAACCAGAAGATGTTATTACAGAATACATGATGAATAGTGTTCCAGTGTGTCCTTTTGGAGTTGTACAGAGAAAGGCAACTTAACTGTGAAAATGTGCTTGCAATTATCTGTGGAAGAAGAATGAAACCTGGGAGGAGGGGAATTAGAAAAGGGAGCCTGGGAACAGAGAGAGACATTCCACAACAGATTTACAACACAAATGGCAGAAAATAAAATTAGCAACTCCAGGGTGGGTACAGACTGTTGCCAGCATTTTTGGCCAGCCTCAGGGTACATCTACATGGCAGTCAGTCACTCCCAGGAATCCTGTGACTGCAATATACAGGAACAGTGACATACTCCTGTGAGACTTAAAATGGAGAGTGCTGGTACTAGTAGAGTAGAGTATAGCTGAGGCAGTAACTGCCTGTATCAAACTACCCAGCTACTGGGGACCTGACCTTGCTAGAGGAAAGCTTGCACGGGATTGCCTCTGGCTCCAGTCCTCCTTGTGATCCA
Source organism: Scolopax mira (assembly GCA_004320125.1). Classification (NCBI taxonomy): domain Eukaryota; kingdom Metazoa; phylum Chordata; class Aves; order Charadriiformes; family Scolopacidae; genus Scolopax; species Scolopax mira. The sequence continues at coordinate 352,609 of BJBW01000003.1, forward strand.
ACTGACCTTGATTTTCAAGCCCTACAAATGTAGATAGATGAATTCCAGCACATTGTCTTTTGGCAGTATGGTTAAAACAGCCACACAGGGTTTTACAAAGGCCCAGAGGGAACTGCACCACAGCTCTCACAGAGTCTACATCCAGACTGCCAGCAATGCCACCAGAGAGATATATCCAGTGACAATGGATACAGGCCTACAGGATGGGCAGCTCTTTGCAAGGTCTCTATAGCAAAACATTCATGCACAGGAGTGAATATGATGCCTGTGGGCATGTGTTAAACTAGAGTCTTTAATACTATCCTATACAGAGAAGTTTGGCCTCATTTGCAAGACAGAGGGACTAGAATCAAAATTGAAGTTGTCCAGATAACCCTGAAACTGAGCCTTCAGTGCTTTTACATATTTGATTCTGCAACTTTAGTAATGTTGGTTTTAATGCCTTTTGGGAGGTAAGAAGTAATCTGGGGACACATTGCTTCCTGGCAATTAATACGTGTACTTTTGCAATAGCAATGAAGAAAAACATTCCACAGAAATTCAGGTCAGGCAGAACCTGCCTGATAAATGTGGGACTAACTCATGCCTCTGCTGTACTTCAAGCCACAGTTGCAGGTCTTCCTTCTTTTCTGTGACTGATCTTGCTGTCAGCACCATAACACTCTAGGATCCTACTGGTCGTTTTGCTCATACTCCTAAAAACCACTTCTTTACAAATGCTATGAAGAAATCCTTGCATTTGCCATCATTACAATGCAGACGATCAAAAGAGCAACACAGAGCAGAAAAAAAAAAAAACCCAGATGGGAGCTTTTCTGAAAAATAGTGTTTAAAGTTAGCCAGGATATGAACTACACTCGGGGTTTGAGATCTTTTTTTCTTTCAAAATAGCTTCTCTGCTCCCACATTCTCCACCTAAATAATATAATCCCGGGATAAAACATGAGCATTTGTAGCAAAGGTCCCTCCATTTTTATCTTGTTTCCAGAACCACTCCCTTTGCACCTTACCATGATTTGGCTGGCTGGCTCCATTGCCACCAGCACTGCACCGACTGGAATCACAAAACAAATTGCTTAAGAGAAAGACACAGTTTTACATCAGCACAGTGTGTGCTCTGCAACATTACCTGACTGCTCAGGTCAGTCTCCCCCATTTACTCTGGTGGCCGTCAGCTTCCACGTGAAACTTTTCATTTTTGAAATGCATTATGACCAAATCTTTATAAATTGTAGGGCAGAGAAGGAGGAGGACTGTTAATTTCCTGTTTGGTTCTCTGCAATTAAGCTTGTGTGCCTGCACCTCACTGACCTGCCTTTGCCAGTGTAAGTTGTCACAGGACATTATTCTGTATCTCTTGGATCTTCTCAAGACACATTCTCCCTCAGCTTGTGATATTTTCACATTCTGCTTTACAATTTTTGCATGAGAGAATCTCTCTGCTGGGTGCTGCACTACCAGATCAGGGAGGTAAGTTTATTCACTAGTCTATTAAAATAAATAAGAGGCCACAAAGGGAACACCCAGAGAATGCTTTTCCCTTACCTGCAACACCCTATTGCTTGAGACACACCTCAAAGGCCATACTTAGTTATGCACCATTTTAACCAAGCTACATCTATGAAGGCTTAAAGTCTAAAAGAAATAATCATACTGGAGAAAAATCTGCCAGTTCTAAACTTTTTTCTTGGCAGATTCCAAATCCAGAGCTCTTTGGTTTGTGCACTATAGGCTTTTTACCTTTGGACTCGTTTTTGTCCTCATCTGTTTCAGCTTCAAGTTTGAGGCCATGTGGTTTCAGGCTGTTGGCAAAGACTGCATCTTGCTTATTGTCAGTTGATTTTGATTCACTTTCTTAAGGGCATCTGACACGGTGTGGCTTCCAGCCATACCACCTCCAGCTATTCTCTCACCATCAAGGCAGTGCCAGGTTCTGCTAGCTCATGAATGGGAATCTTCCCTACCCACCCAAGCCCTCCCCCCATCCCACAACAGGAAAGCCAAGGCTGTTGAAAGAAACAGGAATGGCAACAAAGCTGGCATTGTTGTGCGGAAAAACCACTGGCTACAGCTCACCCACTTCATTTAGGGGAGAACGGATATAAGGATGAATCCCAGCTTTTGTTTAAAAAACATATTTGCCTTTTTCTTTGGAGAATGACTTGAAAATGGCAACAATGTCACTGCTGTAGGCAAAACCAGAACTGGGGTGGGGTGGAGCAGCACTATTTTTCTGAAAGTCACAGTTGTTCAGGGTGGTCTTTGGGGTATGAATCTCAGATCAACTTCACACTGGTGCATTTCATGGAGAAGGAGGGAAGGACCATTCAGGATCCTGTTGACAACAGCAGAGCATTTTCAAGCTCTTACTGATGGAGTTGCCCTGCTAGCCTGAAGAACAAGGAGAGTAAGGGAGTGTTGAGCATATTAAGCTGTTTATACTACGAAGACCTTGGACTTACAATTTTTAAGACTTCAGGGACCACTGTGATCATTGTGTCTTGCCTTTTGTGTAGGTCAGACACAGTACTCCACCCAGCAATCCCTGGATAAAAAACAACTAACTGTGGTTACGCTGAAGTGCGTTATTTTAAAAGACATCCACTACTGACCATGACAATGAAGGAACAAGGCCTGAGGAGGGACCTGTCTTGTATGGTGAGAAGTTTGATTTGCAGCCTCATGACATAGTCAGTGGTCTCTACTCTCCCTATAACCTCTGTTTCTGTAACAGCAAAATTCTTCTCCTGGACTCTTTATAGGAAAAATAGTATCTAAATACAGATGGATGATCCCTTTCTGTCCATGGACCACAATTATCACTCCAGATTTGAAGATATAAATACAACAGATAAAAGTTATATCGCTCATCTCATCATCAAGCAACAACTCTATAGGTTAAACCTGAAGATGAACTTTTATAGGACCTATAAGCATCATCCTAGTGGACCCATTTAATGAGGTCTCCATGTTTTCACAGTGCAGCTGTCCATAATAGTGTTTTTTTGCAGTGAGTCCAAATGTCATTAGTGGCAGATTAGGAACCTGACACATCAATTAGTAATCCATTCACTTTTTCCAAAGTCTACATCAGAAACTATCTGAATGCCAAACTGGGCTTGTGATCTCCACATACATGTTAGTCTTAGGGCAAGAAGTAATAAATCTCAGCTTTTCTACATTCATAAGGAAATTAGCCTTCAAAGCAGCTCACAGTTACGGCTCTCCAAAATTTATATTTTTTCTAATACACATGTAAGTTTTGGTTGGATTTTTTTTTTTTTAAATTAAGAAACTTGCATCTAGTTTTCCTTAGTTTTCATTTTTTAAACCTGAAGCTTGTGTCAGCTTGTCTTAATCTCTGCAATGTATTTCCTTACATTTTACAGTCACTTAAAACTAAAGTTTGTAGGTAAAGCATGAAAACAATCCTTCTATTTGCACAAGAACATGCTGAAACAGGACTGCTCAGAGCGTTGTGTTGCAGTTCAAAAACAGACAAATAAAGAGAGGTCTGACACCTAGTAAGGTCAATGAAAAGACTCCTGTTGACTTTAAAGCCAGACAGGCACCAGTAATTTGACCAGAATTTGAAGTAAGTAACTGGGTCGCTGGTGGATGACAGTATAGAGGATTTTGATGCTCAGATTGGGTAAGGAGAGACAGATTGCATTTTTTCTCCTCTCTTTTGACTTGGCACACTGGAGTTTGATTCTGCATGGTTATGGCCAGGCTTAAGCAAGGGAAGAAGGGGCAGAAGGGCTGAGAGCTTGCTCCAGTGTGTGATAGATAATTGCAAGTCATTGTGAAACAGCCTAACCTGGAACTTGTCCCCAGAACACCCATGTCAGCAGAATCCTGCCAGCAGCTTCTCTAACTTAATCCAGCTGGCTCCTTTGGTTGGAGCCTTCCTGATTCACTTGCCGTCTCAGAGCTACATTCCCCAAACACCTTAGATCTCTAGATTGGCTCTTACAGACCCTCCAAGCCCCTCCAGTACTCAAGTATTCTTCCCTGTCTCTCTTGCCTGACCCTATCCTAGTCTCTTCTCTCTCAGTAAAGTGGCTTATAAAGCAGCTCTGTTAGAAAATGCAGTCTCCTTTATCATTTGTCCTTCACTTTAATCCTCATTTAAGTTCTCCATCTCCCCCCATAATTGGATCTATGACTCTCCTGAAGCAGAAGAGTCTCTGCACAATAGCACACTCACTATCCAAATCCTCCAGGGTACCAAACCCAAGCCACCCTCTGTCAACCCCTTTAGACATCTCCTGGAAACAGTTTTCCAAGATGGAGGCTAAGAAAGAAAACAGCAGCGAAAGGACATTACATTCTTACCACCAAAATTACACTCAGAAAAGAAAATGGAGTTTGCTATTTTCTGCAGAGGTGGAGAGCTGTATCCGAAAGCATTATATTCCCTATTTATGTTGTGGATTTTTTGCAAGGCATTATTAGAAGGAAGCTTGACAGCTCTGCTGGGAAACTTGGCAAACACCAGGGTAGACCAGCCTCACTCTTTTACACAGCTGGATTTTCTGCAGCTCAAGTATTTTTCCCTCCTGCTCTTGGCCCATCCAAAGATGAGTGCTGAATTTCCCTTAACATTACCCACAGGTTAATTTGTTATTAAGTTTAGGCTCAGTTTAACATCTTGGCATGCAATTTAAATAAAATCAAAACCAAATGTCCTTCATTTCTGCTGAAACCACCCTCGGTTTGGCTCAGCTGCCTTTGGTGTCACTGGAGGGTGAACAGGAGATTCATTTTCGTCTTGTCATTTTTGGTAGTAACCTAAATATCCTCCATGCAACTTTGAAATACATTGCCATAAACTAATTATTTGTCATAGAATGAGATTGGCCAGAATCTGAACATGATACATGGGCTCTGACTTAGCTGTCAAGTACTTGTTACTGTAGGAAAGGAAGATAAAGCAGACACCTAAACAGTAGGAGTCCTGAAGGGTGCAGACAAAGCTTATGCACAACTTCTTCCTAAAGGAACAATGGTGGGATTTCCCACCTTCCATCCAGAGAGGCTAAAGGAAGGAGGACTTGAAAATCCCGTAGGTACAGCCCTTGTCCCTGTATAAATTTGTTCCTGGTCTAATTATATACCTTACATAGTCTAACTGTGACACAGAGCAACCAGAGTGATGTCAATGGAAAGGGAAAAAGGCTCGTAAGTATTATGAGTAAGTGCATGTTACACTGAGCCTGGAAAGCAGTGAATGCAGATGCTGACCTTTGGGTTAACTCATTAACTGCACTAAGACAATGCAGGTGACTCTTCCAGTCAATTTTTGTTTTCTTCTGTCCATGGGATATTTACAGGCAGCTTCAAAAATTCTTCAAAGTCACCTGCAGAAAGTACCTGGTAACTTCATTCTGCACATTTCTGTCTGCCTAGGAATTGTCATCTTATTTGGTGTTTTTTCCAGTCAGTGTTCACAGTGTGTTAGTTAGCTGTGATTGAACTGATAAATTGAGTTACATGATTTCATTCTGTTGATCAAATAATACTGCTCAAAAGCATTGCCAAAATACTGTTGTTTACAATTTCAGCCGCAGTAGGTTACTTCACACGGAGAGGTGAAGCCACTATCAAAGTACTTAACTATTAAAATCCTTGATGTAGACACCTTCAGAGTGTCAGAACTTCAGAGAAAATTTAGCAAGGTCAAAGATTTTTGAAGTTGAAGTGATTTTTGTGAACGTATGTTACAGAATAAACAAAACCAGAATTTGTCCATACCTATTGCCATCAATCATTTAGGAGAATGAGGCCTCCTTGTGTTACTTGAAATCAAAACATAGAGTGTAAAATAGGGGAGGAACAAATAGAAAGATTTGTGTGTGCTGAATGGAATATTTACATAAGCCTCCTAAAAATTAAGTTATTTATCAATTTGCTAGATTTATGAAATCACAACAAACATACCACATTAGTAATTGAACTTGTATGGCTTCAAATAAAAGCATGCTACAGTGGCAACAGTGAAGAAAGAGACAGGACAAGTTCTTACTTGTGTCCAAGTTCATGTGCAATTGTAAATGCCAGGTTGAGACCGTTGTCCTCAGCAAGAACACACTTTCTCTTGGCGCTGCAGACACCTCCCAGGTAAGCAATTCCTGCAACAAAGACACAGAGAATCTTCCCATCAGAATCAGTGAAACAGCTCATTTGCTCAAAGCACATAACAGTAACTCAAGCTAAATAATAAAAAATGTGCCCGGTATGAAAAACATTAGAGTAGTTTGCACGTAAAGTCATGCGAGTATTTTGCTCATCATCCTATTGAAAAAAGCAGTCTAGAATTTTGTCAGACAGGAAACAAGTTAATCACACTCATCTTCACTGCTTTCATTGGAAAATATATTTCACTGTCCATAAAGACTCCAAAATTCATCTCAGCTTGTCTGTTAGTGCCCCGCACTACCATGTTAGAAGATGCAGTGAAGTACCTTAACAAGCATTTAAATGGAGTTCTCCAGATTTTCGGAATAAAGCTGGGGAAAGGAATAAAACAAAAAAAGCAGAGACTCTCTGAAAAGATCTTACATTTTCCCGTATTAGAAAGCAAGAGTGGCTTTCTAGACTCAGAAGAGCTGGCAAACTCCCGACGGTGAGTCACAAAGCCAATGTAGGTGGCAGAAGTCTACCTTGTCTTAGTGGAATTTAGGATTTGATCCCGTCTACAATTGCACAGTACTCTCCAGGCCTGTTTGTGTGGGCACCACAAATGGTTGTAGGCTGAAGTAATGAAGGAATTAAACTTCTGCTATGGAAAAACAATAGTCCTCATATGCCCTTCCTGCATCCAGACTGTCCTGTGCAGAAAGTGCCCTTCTACTTGGAAATGTTGTGATGGCATCACAGGCCACACAGAGGACAATCTGCTGCTGAGATTTTGTTTCATCTGCCACCTAGAAACCACAGCTAAACCACGGGGAGTTGTGCTCAAAGATTAAAGACAGAGCCTAAGGATGACTATACAAGTCCTCCACTGCTAAACAGACACATCTCAAAAGCCTCACACACAGTTCAAACGTGCAGCAACCTAAATGCTGAGTTCATCCACCACGTCAGACATCCTTCTGCCATGCTGCAAGAAGGGGAAGGGTAAACACCGTCCACAAATGTCTATCAATTGTTTCACAGCAGATATATTTGCTTATACTTAACAGAAACCTCACTGTAATACTGTTCTCACAGAGGCGTAGCCAGGATCTAGCTGCTTTTAACGAGTAGGCCACAATCATGCAATGGAGACACGATCTCTTTTGGTATTTTTCCCTTCTGGCAGAGTTGACAAAGCTGTGTTTATCAGGGGGCAAATGGTGTAAAATTTTAGACCCGAAAGAACTGCAGTTCTGGTCTTTTATGAGTTTTGACAATAATATGGATATGTATATTTGCTGCCATGGGGATTCTGGATGCAACGAAGGGATGGGCAATAGCCTTTTAATTCAGCACTAGCAGCAGAGCAAAGGCAGTGCAGAAATCAGACACTAACATTTGCTTATTTTAAAAGTGCTGACTGTGGAAGGCCAGATTCATACCACATGCAAAAAATGAAATCAAGATTTAGACTTTTAAAATCAAGGATCATAGAAGGCTGGATTTCAGCGCTATTCTTAAACTGACTTGGTTTTTTTACTCACAGAACATTCATAAGGATGTGAGGGAATTGTTCAGGAAGTAATAAGTTACTTTGAGAAGGAAGGAGTTTGCAATCTCAGTCCCCAGACCTGATGGCCTAATGAACAGGACATAGAACAAAATCTCAGCTGTAGGTGTCTGCAGTGTGTCCTGGGCTATGAACATACCTTCTGTTTCTTTTAAAGATCACAAAACATTTCTGGTTGATTTCTGAAATGAAGGTAGATGTTTCTCCTGATTTATATTTGCTAACATGCACCCCTGTGGTGACTTACAAATAATAATATCCTCGCCAATAACAGCCTTTTGGTTCCAACTCTACTGGGGATAGCAATTTCTGGGAATACTTTTGGTGGGAGGAAAATATTGTTTGGGAAAATGATAGTTTATTGTAAAGCCAATAGCAGAAGGTCTGAGATCAGGAGGAATTACAAGATTTTTGTTAAAGGGAAGCAACGAACTGAATATTTGAGTCACAGAAGGTGAAAAGGAACAATTAGGTGACTGAGCCAATCCTCTGCTTCTTTAGATTTGTGCCTTTGGGCATTTTTGAGTTCTTAAATCCTCTCTCTGCACGCATACATGAAACTGGGTACTTGGAAGGAAGGATGCTTCATGCCAAATTGCTAATCCACTCCATAGCTGCCTCTCCCCTGAAGCACAGACTGTTGTCAGAGGACACAAAACTGTGATGGCCCATTGGCTGCTGGTAATCCTGATCCCCAGTTGTGAGGGAGGAAATTCAGTGGGGGCTGTTGAGTTCACCTTCACTCATTAGCTTTGCTCAGCCCAGGCTCTCCCCACAGAAGTTGTGACCCTGGGGCACAACTACCATCTACTCCAAAGATGCTCCTGAAGATCCTCCTGCCTCTTGAGCATAAGGCAAACATAGCTCATAATAGACTAACCCAACTCAGCTGAAATACACTTTTACTAAATAGGGAGGGATATTTTGGTTACTTTTTAGCATTTTTAGTAATAAACAGTAATAAATAGAGCAGGATTCTTACTGAAAGCATTTCATTCCTACTCCTAAACCTGATTATTCCACCTTTATCTTCCAATTAACCAGTGCCAATATCTCATTTGTATCTGACACATGAGATTTTAACTGAGAAGCAACAAACCAGTATTGCATCTCAAGCTCACTGGTCAATCAGGCAAAACAATTCAAATTGAAATGATTCATGCTAATTTCCTTCCAATATATTTCATAAAATGAGGGTGAGTCAATATTTGCTGTCACTTGGAGATGGAAGAGGAAAGTATTTCCATGTTTGGGAGACGTGGTATAGCAACATAGTCTGGAGTTCTGTCAATATATCAAAAGAAGTTAAATATCAATTAAAATGTCAAAAACATTACCTCAAATGGCAATTCTTCTAAAGTCTTTGTTTAGCAGTTCTAATCCCCATTGCAACTGACTGGCAGTAACACTGCTCTGTGCTAAAAGTCTCAGTATTCAAAGGTGTAAAACTAAGGACTGAGGACTTGTACATCCACTAGTGGTTGGAAAAGTGACTGTGGCTCAGTCATAGACTTAGTCACCTTATTTTTATTAGTTATTTTCAATGCTTAATATGACCCCTGTGTGGCCATTTTATAATATTTGCAATGACCAATTTAAAACTGTAGAAATCTAAAATTAGTTTATTGTTACAATTATTAAAGACTTCTGTTGGAGTGGAGCCCAGGAATCAGACAATATAGGAACAGAAGTTGACTGGGGAGGGAAACCCATAATCCTAGAAGAGCAGACAGAAGAAAACTTTGCCATACATGAGATGAACTCAGTAAGAAGTCCAGCTCATGAGCTGCTGAGTGCTTATTAATGAAGAATCATTCTGGAACAGCAAACCAGTTATAATAAATTGTTAAAATATTTTAAGCCTGAAAAAGCTTGCCTCAAACATGGTTTTGTAATATATATTTTCTATCAAACTATTTCCTATGACTATAATTTTCTTTTGGACCAATACATTTTACCATTTCTTCTTTCATTAGAACATAAATAGAAAATATGCTATTGATCTCCAAACATAATGCAGTTCTTTAATTAATATATCTGAGCCACTGAGATAAATGCAACTCTTTGGTAATGCAATACAATGATCCATTTAATGGATATGGAGAGAAAAAGGCACCTTTAACCAACAATGATAGCAGTACAATGCTTTGGTCGCTGCATTAATATGATTTATTTCCGTCATTGGGATGAATGGAAACTGCTGTATGCCTTGTAAAATCTCAGATTTTTATCTGAACCCTACAAGTCTGCAGAACTGGAATTGAAACTGCATGAATTCAGATATCTTTGTGAAAATCCTGGCAGAAAAGTGTGTGAAAAGGATAAACAGGGAAGAAAGTTGAACTGTTTTTTGGATTGGTTTGTTTGTTTTTTAAAACAAGAAAACCAAAGAAAAATCCCACAAAAAATGCACTTCTGTGCTCACGCAAATACATAGGCAGTGGCTTTCTTCAGGGAAAAAAAAAGTCCTTATCTTTCCAGATAGACTCCTAACTGCCAGCAATTACCACAATCTATTTTTAATATCGAAAAAAGTCAAGTAGGAGCATCAGTGGTAGAGGGAAAGGAAAGCCAATTATTATTTTTACTATTACCAAGTGTGAGGCTTTTTTCCTTTCTCTCATGAGAAATTGCATAATTACAGTCCATAACTTCTGTGCTTGGGTTTCAACACGCAAAGCTATCTGCACTTCCACAGCAAGCCTTAGGACACAGGCAACTGTGTAAACTCAGATTTATCCAAAAAGTTGTCATACATAAACAGTTTGCAGCTGTTGGCCTTTCTGCCAGCTAACGAGCCCTCTGCTAGCAGTATCTCTAAGGGGAATGATTACATTTATCCTACCAGCTCAGCTAGGCATTAGGATATTACATACTTGCCACATTGATAGCCAAAGCTGGGAGAAGACCAGTTCTGGTGCGTGGGTTCACATTTCATCCTGTTGGAAAACACACGGGGCTTCCTTCTGACAACTGTGGAATATTCACTCAGCAAGTGGTTTATCCAGGTACTCCAGCTTTCAACTCTCTAATGTCTTGTTTTCATTGCACTCCTAATACTTTAATCTCTTCTTTTGCCAGCCACCTCTGGATACAGAACTTTTACTTGATTAAAACTTGGCTAGCTTTCCTCTTCTCAACGTATTTGCTGTTGGGAAGGGAGCCAAACTTGAAGTCCTGAAGTCTGCTTGGCACAGATGGGGACTCACTGCATATCCACATGCACAGAGCAAACCTTCCATTCCCCACCATTACTAGTTTGGTGTTGAGCTGATGTTTTTCTCATCCTCCCACAATTTTCAATTTTTGCAGCTCACACATTGCCATCAATTACACTCCTGTAGCCTCTCAAACATCCTACATAAGTAAAATCAAGAAGACCTAGAAATGATTCATGCTCTGCCTCCCCGTTCAATTGCAATGATACATTTGACAGAGATGCCCTGCCTGTATTTACACATCAAGTCAGTCACCAAGGGAATCTTTCAGTGCTTATGATACTGAAAAATGAAAAATACTTTTCCTTTCTATAAAGCCTACATAGAAAAGGTTCCAAAATTTAAAAAAAATCCTTAAGGAAGTACCCACTAAATTGCCTCCAAGACAGGTAATAACACAATCCCTGTTCTACAGCTGTATAAACAGAGATCCCAAGAAATCAGTGGTATCCAGGTGAAAAAAAAAATGGTATCCATGGAAGGACCCTCTCCAGCCTGTACAACACAGAGAGACCAAGGTTGTTACTATGACTGTCCTAGTGAGCCTCTGGTTCCAAGTTTGGTTTACTGGGATTATCCAGAAGAAGCTAATAGGGTGAGCTGTTCCTTCATTTTATGAGAATGTGCAAATTCAAAGCCAGACATGCAATTTTAGCAGCACAGATTAATTTGGCTTAATGCTAGATAGTCATCTAGATGCCAATTTCTGTTCATCTTGCAGTAACAACATGGTTTCCATTAGAATTTAATATTCACGTATGGAAACTGTTTTCCTTAGCAGTAATTTTCATTGTCACTGTATTTAATGAAAACCAAGCTGGAAACAATACACTCATTATGAATCACAAATACAGGAATTATAGTACAGCCATCCAATGCATGAGAGGAAACTACAGTCAGGTACACAAACAAGTTAAGAATTATGCCAAGTGCTGTACCCAGTGCAAGTCACAATATTTTGAACTCAAGTCTTTATATCAGAAGAGCTTCTGATGTCATGGACCATCTGATGGAGTGGGGTTCCAGACACTGCAAGAAGTCAGCTATAGCCTCTTTCAGATAGGCCTCCCCATACGTATATCTTTACCCTTAAAGGAAATGTGAAATATGAAATGTTTATATGCCTGAGAAAGAAAACTACACTGACAGGAGGGACATTTTTTTTTTCCTCTGTTTGTACTTCATCAAAGGACAGAGAATATAACCTACTGTCTGACTCATTTTCTTGGTGCCATACAAGAGACAAAAATGAATCCAAGGAAGAAATCAATTCACAATTCTCTTGATCGTGTTGAGTGGCAGAACCTCCACTCCCTGCTGAGGGCTTAAATTCCCTCCAGGGTATGAGCTAGAAAACCATCCGGGCAGTTGTATTGTGTATACAATTCCCCTAATTTTAGCTGGTGGAGGAAAGTAAAGGAAGTAGTTTCTAGCATGAATTTTTTTAAGCATTGGTAAGCCCATGCCATTTCTGCAGGCAGAAGATGATCTGGATTCCTGGGAATCCCAAGAAACCTCTACTAAGGATAAGGTTCACTCCTCCAACTCTACTGCACACATTTGTTTTCAAACTGGTGTGCAAGTCCCCGCATGTATCCCTCCCTGTCTCACTGAGAAACTGACAAGTACTACACCAACTTTACAGAAAAGCAAACTAAGACACAACATTCAAATAACTGGTAATAACATTCAAATCACACAAGAAGCCACCACTACTTCTGAGAATAAACATCAGGCCCAGACTTTCTCTACCTACCCAACTCGTTACAAATGTGCCCATCATCACAGAATCCTCTTCTTTCTTTGGGGAATCTACCTTATCCTGAATTTCAATGTGACCTCTACAAAACTCTGTTCCTTGCCTCCAAACCAGCACGACCTGCAGAGACACAGCACGTGTTCCCAGAACTCGGTGTACTCTGTGGCTGGACACCTCCCCTACGGGACTGACTCTTGTCCTGGAGTGCCCAATAAAATCTCATCTTCCCTGTAACTCTGAAAACACTGTCACTTCCAGTATACACAACTGCTGTCAGAATCCCAAAAGCCCAGCAAGAAAAATAAATAGCTAAAACACAAAGCGTAGTTACTTTCTGAATCTCTTGATTTTTATTACACACACCCTGAAAGACTAACAAATAACACCTCACCCTGGCATTCACAATGTGATCTTTCTAGAGCCGATAATGTAATTAATACTCCTCAGGACACAAGGTCCTAAAAGCACAAATGAATTAAATATGCAATACATTTTATAAGGGATACTTTTCTGAATACTGGGAAGATTTAAAGATACTTGGTACTGAAATCTTGCTGTGGCACCCAAGGGTCTAGCGATTGGCACCGGATAATATCTCATAAGCCCAAGGCTGTAATTGTGAGCACCAGATTCAAGCCTTAGTCTTTGTGAAGTGATGGTGATCCATCAGACATACCAAACCTTAGCCCTGGCACCACTGAAGCTCGAGAGAACTCTCAGCTGACTCAGCCCACACTGAGAACACTCAGTTCCTTCCACTGCCCCTGTTTCCACACAGATTAGCTGACACCTCACCAGGGTTTGTCTCTGCAAATTGCCCTATTCTACACCTTTCTGATAAAAAGGCCTTTGTGAGGATACACCTTTTCATGGCTGTAAACCTGCAAAGAAGGCAAGATTCTGCAAATCATTAGACTTTAAAGGAGCACTTCTGCTAACTTCTTTTTCTCTTTGTTTAATTGCCCTGCAGGACAGCAATTAATGCAACACGTGGAATCCCTTCCCCAGCGTGGCCAACTCTCAGCTTTAGCTTTCAGTCTTTCTACAGGGCTTTTATGTTTCCTGGGAACCCTCCTGTGGTTTTCTAAATTTAAGGATTAATCATTTATCTGCTCCTTTACTAATTTGTCCCCACACAGACATTTCTCAAGATGTCAAGAGCCTTATTCTAATGCTACTTGCCTTGGATTTACACTGTGCTAATTCACTGATTGAAGAGAACCTCTCCCAGTGTGCAAGGGGCTGCCCAGACAGTTGAAAAACCCTAGAGACTGAGACCTCTCATGACTTTAGGGATAATAATCCTCAGCCAAGCTGGTAAAAGGTCATTTCTAATACCAAATGCATTAAGATGAAAAAAAGATGACAGACGTTCTAATATCTTGCTGGTCTAGAAAAGGCTTTAACCAAGGCCAGACAGGCTATTAACACTGCATTATGCCATCAAAGAGCAGACAATCTTTAGAAACCCCCAGAGGTTTGGAATCTTTGGGCATCTTTGAAAACTACATTCCTTTCCAGTGCCATTCGACAAGGATTTGTGATCACAAGCATTAATATTCATCACACTGAACATATCTGAAGAGAAGTATAGTGTTCACAGTAATGCAAGGAAAGCTGGAAACAAGTATCCTGGTTAGCCTCATGGAGCAGATATCCATCAGGAGTGACACGCATATCACTGATCTTGCCTTGGAGCAAGGGAATGCATTAAAAGACCACCTGAAGTTCTTTCTAGCCCTAATTTTCTAAGCTTTTACAATAAAGCACTGGGATCTAAGACCTCAGCAAAGAAGGAGATTAAAAGAAATATCCTGTTTATGTGACATCTGCTCTTTGTTCAGCATGACATCCTCTATGCCATTAACTCCTCCCTTTCAGCAAACCCTTGCTTCCCTAGATGACAGCACATTAATAAATCGTCTCAATCTAATGTGACATGAGGAGTGGCTTAATTAACTGGAGCAGAGGAAGCAGGGTATCATCTACATGTTTACTCTACTTTGATATGCTAACAGCCACATTCCAGAGAGCTTCTCCTGCATACTCCCCAGCGACAGGAGCCTGGGCTGCTGCTGGATGCAGGTCTCAAACAGGCAGAAACACAGTTCTTTCTGCATTCCTGTTTCTCTAGTTAAACATGAAGCTTGGGATATTTAGTCCAAATCAAGCCACCATTCCTGAATATAGATTCCCAAACCCTGACAGCTAATTCACCATCTGTTTGTAGGCATTATTATACAGTGCTGAATGTCTCCATGCTCATGCACACACATAGAAATTCATGGGCTTAATTACACAAAGTAAGATATATTACAACAGCTGTACTCCTGTTAAGAGGAAAGGCAGGGGAAGAGCTAGCTAAGTGTATCCGAGAGGAGTACTCCAGTGGGAGAGGGACTGATTGACTGGATGAGTCAACACATAGTGCTGAGGAGCATACAGAAGCCTGGCATAACTCAAATTTAGTGAACAAGGGGGAAAAGACAGATGGGAAGAGATTAGGGATTCAAAGGAGATGGGGACAGAATCGTAGAAAATGGAGATAATATGGGTTTTCCAGAAGTCGTCAAGAAGCATGACTTTGATCTCGTAAGCAGCGGGGAGTCACTTCCATGGGAGGCAGAGGTCAAGGAGGGCAGGAGATAAGATCAGAGGGGAAGATGAGCTCTCTGAGAACTTCTGTGTGTACTTACTGCTGGAGAAAAATTGGATTTACAGCTCTGGGTCATATGTTTCTGGCATCATGGGTTCGCTTAAGTAAAAGTAGGAGCTGGACTGCAACAAGGCCTGATGAGGACATTGAAGTATTCAGGCAGGGAGGCCTATGCCTCAGTGTGGGTTAAAAAAAAAAAAAGGGCACATACATAAAGAAAGGACAGCTGTTAGAACTGGTATAGAAAAAAAGCAATGGAAATCAGTGGGATACAAGCTATTGAAAGAAAAAGACACAGGCACAGGGGATAATGTTATTCAAGGGTATTTTACACCAAAAAGGAATGAGACTCAGCAGAAATCAGGAGAGATCTAATGCTTCTGAAAGACTACAGGAACATGTAACTGAAATAAAAAAAAACCATCACCAACAACTGTGAAACCAAACCAGAAATCAGGATTTGGATTCTGCCCTTTGAAAGTCACCTTTGCCTGGGTCTCAAAGGCATTTGGATTTGGAAGCCCTCTGTTGGCCTCGTTTTGTTAAGTGGATGTAGACTGCACTGCAAAAGGGAACCTGCTGGTCCTTTCTACAACCTGCTTCCATCAACCCTTCCTGCTTCCATCAAGCAGGATCTTCCTTTCTCACATGCAGTCAAATATTGGCATAATAATATGCAAAAGACCAGCAACCTGCCAAGGCAGCAGGAGAACTCAGGAGCACTGGATTCAGAATTTGTGCAGCTGTGTGAATAACTGGCTTTCTCCTCCGTGGCTGACGGAGTGAGAGGATAGAAATGAACCCACATCACTCACCTGCTGGATGGCTTGACAAGAGGAGCGTACTCCTCCACCTGTTCCTTCTCTGAACAGCCTTCATGAACCTCACCCTTCACTTTCTCATATATTATTAAAAATCAAAATTATATCAACATTCCAGTTTTTTCATTTTACCTGTCCTATTTGGTAGAATAGGCCTGAACTCAAGAATTGCTTCAGTGTTCCCCAAGCTGCATCTTTCAAGAAATAAGTAACTCACAAAATGAAAAAAAAAAAACCCCAACTAAAACCAACTCTACCATCAGAAAGCAGAGTGTTCGAGGGCTACCATGTCCCATGCTCACCACTCTGCCACATGTCTATGTTAGTCCCTTAACACCCATTCTTCACGTCTCAAGGTTATAATCTTCCAAGAAATGGAAAAATAGCCCTGGCATTACTTGCAATAGCTGCAACTTTGCAAACTGTGTAGGGTTCCAAAATCAGCTTTGAGACTATTTTCATCTTGCTTTTTCAGGTGAGTTCTGTAACTTCCAGTTCTGAATTTGTCAGTTTGTCCCTGCAACTTATCTGAGCCATCTGCTCAGAGGGCCTGAGAGAACGAAGGGGAATGAAGAAAAAGATCAAATCAGGGCTTTTAATGAAACTGCTAAACAAAGAGGAACACGGAATTCAGCAGCAGGGATCCTGGAACCTTCAAATTCCTCAGTATCTCCCTTCCAGAATGAAGGGAAAAAGTCAGACTTGGCAATAAATCAGAAAAAATATTTGGAGTCTTTGTACCAAACAGCATCTGCTTTAAAAGCTAACAGTCAGGGTCCAGCACTCAGTTCCAGTTCTTTTTCGTAATTGCAAACACTAAGAAACTCATGAAGCTATTCAAATAAATTAAAAGCTACTTTTAACAGTTTCAAGAGATTTCCTGAGCCATGCCTATCTCAGCCTACTGTGGTGTTGGTTGGGGTGGGCTCACGAGCCAGGATCAGGCCTGCAATCGTTCAACAACATTCAGCAATGCATCATGAACAATGTTTCAGTGTCTGGAGAGTTTCAGCAGAGTCTGTTGAATGGGACAGTTTTGGAGATGGCTGAACACCTGTGCTGCTGATGAATGGCATTCTTCCACAGCTCTCAATTAAATTCTTTCCATGTTCTTAAAGAATGACTAAGCAATTGTTACTCTGAAAAAGTGAATGAATCTATACTTTTGAAACATGTTAATATTTAAAGTGCATTTTATTTTTAGGCGCAGTATGCGTGTCAAGCTGTTCTCTTGGCAAAATAAGAGCAGCTCAGGCGACTAGCAGAGCAGGCCAGCAGAATGGGATGATTCACAGAAATCAAACTCTGAACAGATGCTTTTCCAAATTGCTTCTGTGATACTTCTCAATTACAGCTCCTACATCCTGCCTTACAGGGTTGTCTAAGCTCCTGGCTTCACTTTGTCAAGTTGCCAGCCAGCACACGCACTGATAAACTTATTTAGCAATTCTTGGTTCAGCCCTTCTGTTTTAATTCTTTGCTGAGTGCCTGACTTGAGAAAAGTGACAAACCCAGGGTTTGTGCCTGATAAGAGTTGAGTTACTCTGCTGCAGTCACAACTTGGGCTGAAAAGCTTGTACCATGCAAGAGAATGAAGCTGGTCCCTAACACCTCAGCACTGGCTATAGCTCTGCTCCAGGAGTAGAGAGTGAAAATGGTCCTTCCACATCTGTGGGCAAGAAGAGCAGACTAAGGTGTGCCATGGCTCTGCTTCTCTCCTCCCAAAGTACCACAGTCAGCACATTAGTTCTGGCAAAGCATGATAGTGTGGCGGAAGGGGAGGTGAAAATATAAAAACCCCCCAAAACTTACTGCAAAATTAATGGCTTGATTTCCTACACATTTACATTTCTGATGTAAGTGTGGGTGATGCAATCTTTCCCTCAGTGCCAGCATCAAAGGGAGAAGGCTTTCTCCTCTACTTGGTTTCTTAGTTTTCAGAAAACTTCCAAAAGCCTAATGTCCAAAAGCCATACCCTCAAATTTGACTTAAATTGTCCAATAGTTAAAAAAGCTATTAGGGAAAGACTGTCATTTGAGTAGACAGACACACATTGCACACACACACTCACCTAATCAGGTTAAAATTACTATTAAACTAAAGGGTCCTCCTCTGGGTTCCCAGAGCTGCCTGTTTCAACTTCCACCCCATAGGAAGGACCCAGATGGTACTTTATATAGACATAAACACATCACAGCACCAGTCTGACAGAAGAGAAGTAACAGCTAATTTCAGAGGTAATGTAGCTGGAGGTGTTTTTAATATGTCCTGAATCTACTTTCTTTAGTACCTCTTTCTCTAAATTACTCAAAAATAAAGTGTCACATTTAAAGTAACACAAGTTAGAAATTTTCACTAAGACCAGCATGAGCTTTTCTCACACGTAATAAAAAGGAATCTCTCATGTTCAAACTCGAGCTCCTGTGAAAGAAAACAGAAATTTGGATGAATACGGCTGAGTTCCTTGCGATGATTGACAGGAGCCAGAAGAGTCCCTGGTGCCTCACGGACACAAGTCAAGGCACAGTCCTAGTCCTGAGGCCTTGAGAGGCTGAATTCAGAAATGACAGCACGTGAGGCTCTTGGGGAGGCTGCACCTGCAGGCAGCACTGAGGAAACTTACTGTCCTGTCACAGTATCTTGCAGAAGCCAACAGGACATTTCCATACACGTGTGTTCCTGTTATTGCTCTAGGCCTTTGTGCTAAAGTATCAGGACCAACAAGGGGACAACTGCCTCTTCTACTAAATAAAACCCCCCTGGCAAGTGCAAGAAGCTTCTACATATTTGTCTGGGTGACACTTCCAATTCCCTGATTAAAAACTATGTGCTGAGTGTGCACCATGGTTTGTAGGGGTTTTCTCAGCTGTCAAACCCCACTCAGTAAGTGGCTCGTGGTGAGAATTTGCAGTGGTAACAGCTGTGCTTCCCAGCTACGCAAACGGGGCATTTTTGGATAAGCCTACTTTGGTGCCCACTGGCAGTGGCCTCCTGTCAGCTGTCATGTAATGAGATGCATTTCCCAACAAAGCCACCTGATTAGTGACAGCATAATCAGCTTCATGGCATTCACAGAAAACAGGATGAATATGTATTACATCTGATCTAATGGCATCAGCTATCATAATCACCACGGGCTTGGTCGAAATCTTACTGAAATCAACAAGAATATTACCACAGGCTTTGGGAAAGACACATTAAGACATTTCCTGACTTCTTTTACTTAGTTCCCACCCCCAGAAGGTTTTTGTTTCTTTTTTTTTATTCCATGCAAAGTCAAAAAGTTTGATTTACTTCAGTGTTTAGACCATGTTGCAGCCCACAGACACTAGTGCACAAGTGGGCATTCTGCATCTCTGTAAACACACTAGTTCATCGAACAAATATAGAGTACAGCTTTCCCATGTCTGAAAATGAAACAAGCAACGGAGAGAAAGATAAAGATAGAAAAGAGAGGGGTCATTCTGATATACTTAGTCAAAAGTTATTACTTTTAAATCTGTGACTTGGACAAGGAAATCCCAAGTATCTATCACAGCAGACACACCTCTGCACTGCATCACAAACTGCAACAGTCAAGAGTCAGGGCCTGTCACAGCAAGGACCAAATGCTCTCAGAACTCAGGACCTTTGCTCTGAGCCAAGAGCATCACAACCTGCTCTATTTCCCAGTTTCAGAGAGACATCACAGAGAATGCAAACAAGTGAGGGCTGTGCCAAGACTCTCTTCTCCTCAATTTTCTCCACAGAGGGAGAAGGGAAATAAGAAGATCGAAGTGAGACAGATAAACACAAAGGAAGAAACCTAGGGCAAATCAGAGAAGATTAGCAAGACACAGGGAGAAAGAGACATGAAACTGAAACATAATTAAGTTATCAAGTTATCAGACTTTCATGAGGCAATTGATATCTCAAAAAGAAAACTTCAAAGCTTAGAACTTCAATAGTCCTAAGCAGTATTTTTATGTTGCAGGATCTGAGGCTGGTTCAGGAAAGCATCTCTACTTCAGATGCTGCTTAAGTATGTGTCTGGATACAGAAGGTCAGGCAGGAATCACGGGAAAACATCTGGAAAAATCAGAGCAATTCCAGTGAACAATGCTGCTCTGCTAAGTCCAAGTCAGCAGGCACTTTTAAGAGGTCAAAGAGATCCAAAGGAGCATCAGCTCTTCCCCAGAACTGATCACAAGTCAAGACATAGGGCAAAAGAGGTGTAGGCAGGACTTTCATCCATACCCAGACCCAGACAAGATCAAGGTGCAGATAGAACTTTCTCTCTGACCAACAGACATAGTTAGGAGAGAAGACAAACTCGGGCGCAGCAGGTAGGAAACATGAGTCTACAGATCTCTTAAACAGATATAAAATACAAATTCTAAACAGAAATTTAACTTCAATCTTTTACTTTCCTCTCATTTCAAGAGCAACAAAGTCTGATTAGACTAATGGACTCATTTTAGAGCATTGGTTTAACTTCCCAATAAATAAAAACATCCACACAGAGTTTCCTTACTTACTGGCCAGTTTTCTTATAAATAACTACAGTGTTTACTCTATTTGTCTACCACAGCACAAATATTGCTGTACATGCTGGAGCTTGATGGATGACATTATTAAAATCAACAAGTAGATCCTCAGCAGAACATGAATGTGTACCCAGCAGTCTAATTATGGTCAGACAGAGCCTTAATGCAAACAGATCAGGCAAAACAGCTACACAAAAATGTATGACACAACTACACAAAACCAACAAATATCTTCAACCTGCTGACTGCTCATGACCACTAACTAAAGTGGAAATACAAGGCTAATTCCAAGCTAAGCAAACACAGAAATCCTTAGCATTGTACAAATCATCCTTAAAGAGTACAGAAGAAGAAAGATATTTGATGGGTTGGGCCTAGCATTTTTTAAAATTTTTCCTTTAAAATGAGTTCAGCATATTTCTATCAGCTGATTGAAAAGTTAAAAAGACTTGTCAAACTAATTCAAACACCCTGCAGATTATAGGATTCTGAACCTGGAACTTAAAAGTATATATAGCAGAATGCCTGTGTCCAAATAAAATTCCAGGGATTCGAAGGACAGAGCTTATGTATATAAATATCTATCTATACAAACACCTCAGTGAGAATTAGGCTAAAATTTCACCATTTCCTACATCCACCTTCTGATCTAAATTGGTAAGATTTTCATAAGGAAACCCCAGTATTTTCTACAAGGAAGATCTCATCAAAATCAGGTATGTATAATTCAAACTATTCTGCCATGCATTTAGAGACAGTAATTTTTTTCCAGAATGGGCATTATCAAAAGGTGTATATACATTCACATAAATGGATATAGAAATGCAAACACATGCATAGATATATTCAGATATTCTTGCACTGACCTAACCAGGAAGCAAAAATAAAAAAAGAAAGAGGACCAATTTCTCTCTTGTCTGTATCCCAGCCCAGAAAATCATTATACCTCTTCAAAGTAAATAATTGCTCAGAGGAAAGAGAAGACTAAAAGTTAAGCCTATCAGAGTCACCGATCACGAGTGCCACATTGTAGTCACTCAGGGTTAATGAAGATTGGTGTAATTTCCCAGCTATAAACCCAGATAATTCTCAAGACAGCTGGAAAGAAAAAGATCCTACAAAATCAAAGCCTTTCACTGTAGACCAGCATTTTTGATTATTAATTCCTTCTCCCTCCCTAGGAAGTGCAAAAATACAAAATCTGATATTTGACCTTATCAGTGTACCCATTTCTGAAAAGACACAAACCCAGAGGCAACCTTTGTTCCCTGCAATATCTGCATAAAAAATTTGTATTGGCAGAAATATAATGGACCTTTTATCAGTACTTTTTTCTACTTACTCTTCAGGCCACTCAAACCAGTTATTTCTCATCTATCATGACCACAAACTTCAGACATTATTTACTGCAATGAAACTCCACCATAAGCTTTTAGAAAAAGCTAAGAATGTGAAACCCACTGCATCTCCCCCTTCTCCTTGTCTGTTCTGGCAGGAAGAGTCTTCAAGAATTCCAACGAGTCACTGAGCCATGATCTTGCTTCCTTTACTAGAAATCATGTTGGCTTTCTTTTATCTCTTTTTATCTGTTTGGCCTGTTTGCTCACCTCTAGCCATTTAAACTTTCCCAAGAAAAGAGGTTAAAAGAATTGTTCTGGATTATTTGGACATTAAACAGAGAAATGTGAATTTGCTGATTCAGCAGGCCAACCCTCAGCTGAGCATTATCTCCACACCAGATGTTATAAGGTAAAGCCAAAAGATGACCAAAGTTATTCCAAAGACATAAATTCTGAGCAAATTATGAAGTTACCATTTTATCTTTGTGAACACAGCCTTCTGTGGAGTAAGGGAATCAGCTGAGATGGCTGGCATGGTTACTACCTGTTAATCAGCCCTCCCTCCAGTTTGCTGCCAGGGAGCAGCTGAGGCAGGAGCTGCTCCAAAAGGGAAGGGCAGCTGAAGTCAAGCATGATAAGTCACGGAGAGGTGGTGGCCTCGCTGACAAAGGCACAGTCCCAGTACACCCAAGCAGGATGAGCAGAGGTTCTTAACAGAGCTTTCTTGAAGAGCTTTCCTCAAAGCTGGACACCTGAACCATTACCCAGGAGGAGTTTGCCAGGGTGTGCAAACACACCCTATATTCCCCTGAACCACCATGGTTCACAACCCTACACATTAATGCAAAATTATATAGTAAATCATCTTAGTCTTCTGTAACTGCTTCATCCTCTTTCTCACCTCCCTCGTGCTTCTCTAAATGTCTTTTCCACTTCTACAAACAACAACTACTGAAGGAAGTTTAGTCCCTTGATCACTCACTTTTTATAATCTACCATATAATAAACCACAGGATTCACAGTGGTGACATACTGAATCCTTGTCCAACAGTCCAGTATAAAGGATTAAATAGAGGGCATGGTGAATCATGATGGATTTTATTTACATGGCATGAATTTTCAGGTGTAGGGTATCAGTGGTAGGTATAGATAAACGTACACTGAAGAGTGCAAAGAGTAGAGATTCCCTTACAGGCAACAGAGCATTTATATTCCTTTTAACGGCCTAGTTGAGACCTCCAAGTAGGTGGAATTTACTCACTTTTTTATTTGCAACTATAGCACAGAACAGCCAGGGCTGATCAGCTTGGAGTCAGGAAACTATTAAATACAATTATATGTATTGTAACAATTACTCAAGTGTGTCACAGAACATCTGAAAATAAGACTATTTTTGAACTGGTGCAAAGTCCTGTTAACACCCGACTCCTATTTGCAGTACGTATAGCACAATCACAACTGAAAGACTTGGAGCTTGTGCTGAGGCAGTGGAAGTGGGAAAACTCTTAAATAAAACCCACCAACATTCCAAGGACTTAAATTTACTTTCAATCTATTGAGTGCATTTGATGTAGCAAAACTCCTTCAAGGACCAGACACCCCGCAAAACAGACTAAGTATTATGCTAGGTTATGTTACCAGAAAGTTAACCAAAGTTGGAAAAAAACCCAACCAAACAAATGAATGAAAATCAGTGCAGGTCAAGCATCCTTCTTGGGGACAGAGGGAAAGTTTTATTCAAACTTCTCAGTGCTGTTTTCTTGATTATCAATAGTAAAATCTCATCTCTATGTTATTTAAAACTTGCTCTCAAAATTGCATTTAGTCTTGACAGCTGCAAGACAAAAGAAATGTAAAGGTACAGTAGGCAACAGTCCTTCATTTCCTTCCTTTACTCTTACATATCCTGTGTGCAAGTGGAATGCTTCTTTTTGATTATCCAGTGGAGCAAATGCTACAATGAATGCAATCATGCCCTATTACCCTACGTGTCTGTAGCCTATCGCACAGCTATGTACAGATGTTTTTCCACAGCTTGGGTTTTTAGCTACAGGGTCTATAAAACAATAGAAACTATCTGAAATGTTTTCAAGTCAGTAAAGAATAAAGGCACTGTAAAGCAGTCAACTGGATAAAAGCCATCTATGACTGACAGGAGAAGAAAAACCTCAGAGGTTTCTCAATTATAAATGCATCAGCTTTCTTAAACAATATGTGGCTGCAATCTGCAGCAAACTGACCAGGCTGGGACACATAAACAGAGGTAAAAATAAAGACCCGGGCAGTGGAAAGAAGAAACACAAACCTCTGGCCTGTTGAAGGGTCGAATCATTGTTTTACTGACCTGAAGCCCTGGTTGCTGCTCAGAGAACCTGGGAAGGTCTGAGAAGAGGTAAGCATTGCCTCCAGCTGAGGGGCCTGGACTGAGACTCAAGAGTTGCAGCTTTGCCCCCAGCCAGCCCTGACCTTTGGCATGTCCCATTGCATCTCTAGGCTTCATTTCCTCACTCAGTACAATGGGGATAACAGTTCTGATCTCTTTGGTAAAGAGCTTTCAATTTGAATGAAAAAAAAGACCTTTTTACAAATTTATTTCCTTCTCCTCTCAATAAATCCTTTTAAAAAAATAAATAAATGCAAAGAACTCCTGACGTATTGTTTAATGGCACAGATCTATCAGGGAGGCACCATGAATTAATGGGTAAGGCACTGGATTGGAAGTCAGGATGTGCAAAACTGTTCCCTGCTCTGGGATAAGAAATGAGAAAATGCTTTTATGACTCCCATGTTCTCCCTGTCCACCTGGGTCTGAAAGCATGTCATCACAGAAAATCCTGCTTTCTGCTGCAGAGAATCTTGGGTTGGCATTTCTAGTACAGATAACAATAGCAAGCAACAGGTTATTTATAATATAATGACAGCAGGTTTGACACTGTAGAAAACAAACATCATTTCTCTTTCCCCAGCCTACAGAGTAGGAAGCAGAAGAGATGATTTTACTTGTTTAATGTTCATTCTTGTGAGAATCCCATAGAGAAAATAAAACCTCAGCAAAGGGGAGTGCTGGAGCTTGGGTGTGAAGCTGGCGAAGCAGTGCAGAAAGCATGTAAAATCTGCAAGTCTCCATTTACACGGACGAGGTGAGAGACAACAGCAGAAATACTATAAACCCCAAAAGACAGAAATGGTCTGTCCATGGACCCGGCATAATGAGATTGTTCTGCTCACGTCTGCCTCAAAGGCTTCTCAGCTTCACACACACAGTAGCAAGGAGCAGTTCCAGAGCTTTTCTTGACAGTTGTTTGGCAGTGTGTGCTTCGCTGGACATCAATTAGGCTTCTGCCTTCAGCTTGTCTGTTTGCAAATACAATGACCACTTTCAGAGATAAACAGCAGAGATTACTTTAAATTGTGATTAAATGGTACTTAGCCATAAGCACAGCCTTGGTTCTTAGACAACGTTCCATAAGTCATCCCCAATTTAGAAAATAATTAAGGCAGAAAACTGTTTAGGAGATAAAACTCTAATTCAGAAGTTCTAGCACAGTACATTCAGGTGAACAAAAAACCATAAGAACTGCCTGTCACACAAAAGAAAAAGAAATATTTAAAATATGTTTCTGATTGTCTTGTACTGCAAGCTAGCAGAAAAATCTACTGTAGTTCCTCTGAGGGACACTATCACGTCAAGTCATTGGGAACTGTTAGTTAAAGCAGTAACAACAAGTGCTTTTCCCCACAATGATTGCAGGTCCAGACCTAGGAATAGGGTGAACGGTAAAAAAGTTGGAGAAGGGAACATCTTATGCAGGTATCTTTGAGCTGGGAGACTGAAATTCCCAGGTGCTTTGTGTACGTGTCTCTATAATTTCACACAGACATAAATGGCCCTGGAGTGGAATGCAGTACATGTTTGCACCCGTACCAGTCAAACTGCACAATGATTTAGTGCATAAAGTGAGCTATGACATGGAGCTGAAATGAAAGAATAAAGTCAGAGTATCAGAATAAATATCAACAAAGTCACAGCAAATATTTTCCCTCATGGCATGCTCCTTTTAATAAAGGCAACAGAAAAGAGCTTAGTTACAGACGAATTAGACGTTAGGCTAGGATTTGGTTTGGAGTCCTAGATGCCTGATGGGAAAGCACCATAGCACAGTTCTTGTAGCCAGTGAATTTTCCAAAGATATCTTTCCTTCAAATAGTAATCAGCACCCAGCATGTACAACAATGAGACACGATGGCCTGAAGGATCTTTACTCAGAAATAGACTCCTGGTAAAGAAATGCCATGGTTCCTTTCCACAGCATTTTAGAGGGTTGCTCTCTTGTATTTATCAAAACACATTATCATGAAGTATTAATAAAACCAGGGGAGAAAGTAAAGTTTCGAGCTAAGATGAGCTTAAACATCCTGCACCACCTTTGGGGCAAGTCACAATAAGGAAGAGAAAAGCTCTGGCATAAAGCCTGCCAGGAAGGTTTGAGTGAGCAACGAGAAAATCTAGACTTAAAACCAGCAAAAATACTCTAACAAACAAAAACGGGGTGGTAAGCTGAGGAGAAAATTTTGGACATGCTGTCTTAGAGTTGACAAAGACTATGTATGTATTTCAGCAAGCCAGCTTAAATATTTTTTATTATTAATTGATAATTAATCATTAATTAATCATTAATTATCGATAGCAGCTTGATGGTGGAGGAAATGAAAGGCCAGGTACAGAGCAGGAAGCATGTTCTTCCTCCCTGTTGACAGTGTTTAGTTCCAAGTCACTGAGAACAAGTGAGCTTCAAACATACACCACAACTGTGAGGCCTATTGTTTTATCTTGTGGGATGGGTGCTTACTAAGCAGCCAGGCAGACAGATAAATAATTGGAAAATAAAAGTGCTTAAAACACATTTTGGGGCTACAAAAGGAGAATGATGTATGGAGAAGAACTAATAAGGAACTGCTGGAGGAGAAGAACAAAGTGTAGTAAATGTAGGGGAATTCCATGACCTCAGTGGCCAAGCCATGCGGTTAGAGTGATGGAAGACAGACCATCCAGGCCTCTCCAGGGAGAGCAGCCTCTTGGTGTCCAGGCCCAGCTGAACAAAGAGAAGACGAAGGAGCAAAATTGAGCAAGAGCTTCTAAGAGCTCTGAACTACCACCAAAGAGAAATAGACCCCTGGGAAAAAGGCAAGAGAAGGGGGTTAATCATGAGAGCAACCGAAGGTCTGTGACACTTCACTTAGGGACTGCAGACAGATGGAAGAAGGAAGAATGACAAACATACAGAAAAGCTGTCACTAACCTCTCCTCCAGTAAACACTTTCATTTATTTTAATTAAACAAATTAATTCTTGTCCCCAAGACACGAAACAACAGAGAGAAGATGAAGAAAAAAAGTTGACATAACTAGAAATTCAGTTGATGGCGCTCACAAATTAACAAATTTTAAGAACAGAACAGACTGATCAATCATCTCTTTTCTACAAAAAGACCTTGCAACAGGACCATAAGAGCTCTGAACTAAGGACAGTATCTTGTGTTTGGGTACTGGAAAGATGGTAATTTTTCATCTAAGGAGACCAAGAATCCACCACTGCCCTTAGTATATTGAATGAATAAAGGCAAACCTAAACAAGACTATTGAGCTGCAAAACAAACCCAAAGGCAAATAAAATTCAAATGCTCTATTTTCTGTAACAATAAAAAGAGAGACTAAGTCTCCATAAAATCATATCAGCACTTCACTCAACCAACTACTTTACACACATTGTAAGTTTTCATATAAGTCAATGGTAAAGTTGATGTGTTTAACAATAAATATGTAGCCCACTAAAACTGGCAAGCCCACCTTTTTATTTTTACAGACTGGATGGAGGGGATATATGTGTAAATATGGCCTTTGTATTTTCCATTGCACTTTTCTTTCCAAAAGCAGACTGGTCAGCTTCACTGGGGTTTCTACTGGGTTTTATTTTCTGGCTCTCACTTGGGTTTTTTGTAAAATTTTTAAATATTTCAGAGATTTTGAAAGCTCACATAGTTTAATAGACATATCAACTGATTTTCAGAAAGTACAAGGCACCAACCTCAGGATATCAGGCTTTCCAAAGATGTCTCAGGTAGCCCAAACCAACTAGTTTCTCTAGAAGAAACCCCAGCCATTTTTTTTGACAGAGGCCCAAAGAAGGGTTTGCATGTCTCAGACAACATATAAAAACAGGACAAGGATCCTGACCCCACTGAAATCACTAACAAAACTCTCACTGAGTCCAGTGTAAGCAGGATTTTCCTCTGGTCTTTAGCTGTGAGCCTGCAAACAGCTGTGCACACACAAAGCAGCCTGGCTGAAGCCACGTCCCTGAAACAAGAAAGAAGGAAAAGCACACGCAGGACACTGAAGTGAGGAAGAGCAAGGGTTACAGCAGCAGGAATTCCTGATTACTTGAGTCGCTGTGCTCATCCCAGGGCTTCTAGTAAAATTTATGCAATCTTATATTACACTCACTTGGCACACAATTTTTAAGTGGGAATTTGGAAGAAGAGAGATTGCTAGCTGGTGAAAAGAAATTGGAAGGCCGTTGTGGGTAGGGTGGGGCCTGAGAGATGGTAGTGATGAATATGCCCAATAGCACAGTTCTGCACTGTCTGGGTTGTGCAGCCAAGCATTTATTCCCTAGCAACCAAAAGGCAAGGGAAAAAGTCTTCCACTGCACTCTACCATGGCTCCATGGGGTTTCATAAAGCCAGCAGCCTGACTCTCCGTTGCCCTAAACAGCCACAAGTGACATAAAAAATTGCAACACTGTGAGGTCCTTTTCTTTCATAAACAGCAAATCAACTTGACAGTATTTCTTTAAGGGACATTTTAACCTACAGTAAGTTCACTTTAATGCATTAAAGTGTGTTTGATTTTGGTCCGAAGGACAGTCCCAGCAAGGCTTTTGCTAAAGCCAGGCACTGCTTCTCTAATGAATTGTTTTAAGCAGCAGGTATTTCTATTTATTCTGGCATCAAATAAAAACCCGCCCTGGAATATACAGAAACATTCAACACGAACCACTATGGAAAATGTTTTTAATGTGAGAATTCCTTTTCTTTTCCACTCACAGCAAACCAGCTAGTCTTTTCCCTTTCCTTGGGGATTAATGCTCTGTTGTGACACTGTTAGGGGACTGGAATCAGTACTACATAGGAAAGAAGATTTAAATTAACAGTACCCGGTACAGGCAGGACCAACCCAAACTGTCACTTGCTGTGGACAGGAGGCCACCCAACTGCACGAGCAAGCAAACAGCCAAGGCAAAGGTAAAAATGTGCTGCCCTTTATTCAGGTGTTTTACATGGAATAAAAAAGGATCAAATCTACTTGGAGACATAGACCGACGCCTCATTTGCAATACCTGGAGATAATTTGAAATGCTTTGCTATGATAAACTCATAATAAGAAAGCAGGGTGTAGCTACAAAGGGAGGGACTTTGGCTAATAACACAACAATACACAGCTCTCTATGCCAGCACTTTTCACCTTCGAAAGAAGGAAAGGACTAAGGTATGAACACACAGGGACAGCAGAAGGATGTCACCTGTGGAGTCACCCGGCAGCGCAGCGGCAAAACCAAAACCCGATTTCCCTATCCACATATCAGTTCCTTGAGTCTTCCAAACAAAGGACGCAAATTATGGAATGGCTTATAATATTCAGGACTCTCAACAAGTTATCTTTCAGCCCTTTCATTAAAGCCAGCCAGGAGATGGGAATGTTTTTCACAAAACATTTATTCACTTGTGGAAACAGTCTGGAAAACTGTGTTTCTCAATCACCTCCGCTCTGATGCTCGGTTTTCTCCAGGCAGCTATTCCTTCAACCAAGCCTGCCCATCTGCAGCATATACACTATATTCTGCTTTCTTTTCCCCAACATCAAGCCACAGAAAATCCCATGTGACTGCAGCAGAGGTAAAGACATTTTTTTAAGCAGGGCAATTTAAGGATATTTAACACACATTCTCATTTTCCATTTCCCAATTCCACAGTGCCCCCACTTTTATTATTAGCTGAATAAAGGGAAGCTTCAGCTTGGATCTGGGGTAACATGTACACTGAGGAATCAAGGCCAAGCTTTGCCTTGAAATATGCAGGATCATTCCTAACTAACCGTAAAGCTGCTTATTTGGCACTAGCAGTGGAAACATTGAACGAAAGGGGCATTCTCAATCTGCTTATGTCACAGAAAGGTTGGATTCTGACAACGTGCAAGGCTCCAAGCTGCAGCCTGATATTAATAGCTAGACATTAAACTCTCAATTTGGCTGGCTTAGAGGCAGCTCAATTGGAACAAAGATTTTTCTGCAGGAAACGGCAGATCTGGTCAGAGTCACATCACGAGAGATGAGTCTGAAGCAGCAGCAGCAGCCTGCAATCTTTTTTTTTTTGCCTGCTGTGTGATGAGTCTGTGCCACACAAAGCAAAGCTTCCCTGCTCCCATCGCAGAGCCTATCGATGGTCCTGCAACTCAAGCTGGTGAAATGCAATTGTTGCAAATAGACTGCACACACACACATATTGTTTGCCTTCTGTCCACCTCCTCTTCGATTCATTCCTTCTAAGGGCTGACTTACACAACCGAGCGGGGCCATAAGCATTAGCAAACGAATTCTTAAACAAATGAGGTTCTGTTTCTTGACGCAGCCATTGGGGTATCACCCCACAAAGACATACCTACATATTTTCACCATTTTTGAGCTTGTTTCAGCCATTATGTAACCTTCCACGCTACCTTGGCAGCTGGGCCAAGAAAATTTGAACGAAGTCCCCAGAGCAACTGGTTTCAGCGAGGGGCCCCTGCCAGAACACAAATACAAACCTCCTGCTGCTGTTTTCTCTCTGTGTCTGCATGACAGACAAAGATTCCAGACAGGTTTTTCAATATGGATCTTTTTGAGCACAAATGAACACCTCTTATAAGCCATTTAAACTTCATAATCCCACTTCCGAACAACAGCTGGGTCTCAATACTTCCACCAGGGAAAAATTTTACTTCCACATTTCTAAATGTAAAGAAAATCAAGGCACTGTCACTAAAAAAACCTGTTGACTGTAGTATTCTGAGTCCTCTTATTTCAGTACACTTAATCTAATAGATTCTTTATAGTCTCTTAAACATGACTAAGCAACATCAGATTCTGGACTTATATTGCATCATATACTCAAGGACATCACACTGCTTTATATGAGAACTTCTTAAGCCGTGCAATCTCTTGTAGCTTTGCACTCAAAATCCTCATTTCACAGAGGTAGACAGAAGCATTCAGAATGTGACTTGCCAAATGTCACACAATGAGTCAATGCCAGAGCTGGGAATAGAAATCAGGAGTCTAGAGTCCAGATTCTCTGCCTTTTATAGAGCAGGAACCTCAGTCTCCTAGTTTAGGACAGTGCCTGCTCACCACAAAGATATTTCTTCCTTTATGGGATGGCAGTGTACCACACTGCAATGGCCACCTTCACCCATAAGCAGGTATAAAAACACATATGCATCTGCTGAGACCGTGTTCTTCATATATAAAAGCAAACTATAAGGCAAGAAATGAAAGCAAGTTGCTGTTAGAGAGAATTTTGAGGAGTGCTATAACCTTAGCACCCCTGACAAGACCAAAGGTGGTGTCACTCTTTGGGCTAGCTTCTTGCTTTTGCAGGCAGTATTGATGATTTGGAGGGATGACCTGTGGGAGCTGGAGTGAGGAATAGGAACTTGGCAACAACAGAGACTGCTGAAACATCAATTACTCGATTCTTCATAAGCCAGTAGAGTATAGCAATAGGCATCAGCCTACTTTGATTATTGCACTTATATTAAGTCCAATTAAGTGCCATGCTACATTGCTAGTTTTTAACCCATATATATATATATATATATATATATGTATACACACACACAGGGAGGGCATGGAATGGTGGCTATTAAAACCTATTTCTCTGCAATCAACACCTATTTTTACCTATTCTGTCCAAGGAAGAAAACTGGAGAATCTTTCACACAGTTAAAATTTAGGACTGCTAACACTAAGCACTTTATCAACCATGCCACACAAGCATATTCCTTAAATCACTCCTTCTCTGCTGTGGCACATATGCAGATGACACCAGGCCAAATTCCCTTCTGGTCTAACATCTGTAATACGAATGGATTACATAGGGACTAACTTTCACCAGCAAAGAAAAAATCACATAGTTATATCACCAATACAATACCTTTGGCAGAGAAAGGGAAATGAAGCTAATATAATCCTATACCCATGAAGACAGAGAAAATAAACTCTATGTAAATCTCAATATCTGATATATTCAGGGATCAGACACATTGTCCATAATTAATAGATACTGTCCTGTGGGTTTAGGACACACATAAGGACTCAGAAACTTGAAATATCTGTTTTTTGGATAGGAATCCATCAAAGTCCAGCATTCTCCAATTTGATATTGCACCATGTCCTGAGCAAGCTGATGACCAGAGGAACTGGTTATCTTCTTCAGGCTCTATCTCCAGTCATTAAGCATAAGAGGTATTTCTCAAGGCAGGGACAGACAAGATATCAGTGTGTGGTGTAACTTGGGTAGACCTCCTTCAGTTTGCAGCCCTAAAGGAATAGTTACTCATTTTACAGTTTTGAAGAAAATGTTCAAAATATGTTCCCAGTATATACAACACAGAGATAAGGGCCTAAATTTGTAGATGATCTGAGATGACTGCAGTAACTCCTCAGTTTCAAGCAGTAGTACTTGAAAATTGATGTTATCAAAATATTTGCTTATTTCAACAGTATTTAAGAAAAGATGGTATCATATAATGGAGGTTATTATCTGTACTTAGAGACATGGCACACTGCCTCTGGGTTCAGAAAACAGAAACAGTGGAGCACAGAAAATGCATAAGTGAAGATGCTAGTGCTTTGCTGCCACATAATGAAACTATCAGGGGAGAAGGAAGGAAGAGGAGGATTCAGGAGAGCAAAGAGGCCAGACTAGTTTTGTCCCAGGAACATCCACCTTCTAAATATCTTGGAAAAACTATGCTAGAAAGAGTAACATAATCCACTTTCTCCACTGAAGCCACAGCCTGCAGCAAGTCACAGAGCAATAAAGTACTTGGGTATCGTAGAAAAAGAAAAGAAGTCATAAAAATATTTCCTTAGTCATGCTGTCTATGGTAATATCATTCCCTGAATAGAGATCTTCAACAATATTGTCTTTAAAAATGGAAAGAGCTCTGACCTTAGACAGCATGTGTCTTCCATCAGCCTTGCTTTATTTTTTTCTCCCTACTTCTTTATTGTATCTTACCACAGTCATCTCCAGATGCAGGTACACATAAAAACCTCCCTCAGTGGAAGCGTGTTTTCCGTTGGACACAGAATAAACACATTTTGAGGGATTCCCACTGGAAAGAAAACTTGGACGTAGAGGCCAGTCCTTGCTCATGCTTGCAAAGAAAATGTATGTATATTTCAGCTCTATTTTTCCCCACTTCTTTCACCCGATCAGTCCACAAAACAGACAGGGAAAGGCCTGCATTCTGAGGTGAGACTTCTGTAGGTAGTCTCAGAGCTCCTGTGGGGCACTGTCCCCCGTGCTCATTACACCCACTGTCATTAGCATAATGAATCCTAGTCCGTGAGCGTCTCTCTGCGCATTGGAGTGTAAGATCAGTTGAAAATCAGGATCCATTCCAAGCTTACATAGAATGTAGGATAAGGCACCACTTGACTTTGAGGCAAGTCTTAAAAAAAAAAAAAAATCATGCAAGCATCATAGAGAGGATGTTGAGCTATGCCTCCAAACACTGCTGCTACTGTGGTTATTAAAAAAAAAAATACCAAAGGAACAGATACAGTGAAAGTTACTGCTACCTAAGTTAAATAAATAAATAAACAAACAAAGTATTTAATGTGTAGGATGTAAGGACCCTGTGTATCCAGAGTTTGGTTACAATTAAAGGCAGTTAGGAAGTAGGAGGAGTAGGAGGCAGAAGAGAAGATTTAACTTGGCTTTCCTACAATGAGGTATTCTTCTCTGGTGTCTGAGTGCCAGTTTGATCTGGGACTATTACACAGGTTCTTACAATTGGAAATACATTCATTAGTTAGCAAATTCTTGGTTTAGGTGAGAGAGCACTGAAAGGAGCACTATAAAAACACACCAAAAGACAGTTTATTAATCTCCAAATATCTAATTCTACATCCGCTCTAAAGAAGAAGCACTTGACATTAGTTCCTGAACTCAGAGACCTCAAGTGCTTAGAAGGGGTTAATGTTTAATGGCTTATTTATAATTTATATCCTGCTCAACTAGTCCCTATTTGCATCACAGAGGTATACAGAATAGCAGAATCAACACCACAGCAAACCAAAGAATGAAAGATTGCCCAGAAAGCTCCTCTTAGAAGAGCTGGCTGGCAAAATACTCTCCCCTACTTCGTTGACTTACCCACAGTGTCACAAGGCTCGTCTTTGTGTACGCAGAAATCTGTCCTAGAAAGAAAAACAGAACAAAAGTGAAATATATCCTGTGCCTCCAGACTTCAGGCAAGGAAAAAGCAGAGATGCATGACTCACATATCATGGGTGTTGAGGTTTGGGTTGTTTTTAAAACTACTGTGCAGTCTACATGATGACAACACAGATAGCAGCATTGATTGCTACCGCAAGATTACAACCAATTATGTGAATCAGCTCCGTACTTAACAGTCCAATTTAATAGATTTAAGATTTAGCATGCAAAGGAGTCCTGCCTTACTCTACGATGTCAGACTTCTTCAGCAACTGGATTAAAACAGAACCTCTTCTTTTCACAAAATAATTGTAACAAAAAGGAGCAGACACCCTGTGATGCAAGAGCACCGTCAAAAGTGGAAGGAGGAGATATTGGGGGGCACACTGCCTGGAGACACAGAACTGATCATATCTACCCACAAATTCCCAGTTCTTCCATTTTTTTCTTCTTCCACCGAAATAGAAAAAGACAAGAAAGAAGCAAGACTAAACAGAGCAAGACAGATGTTAAAAAGAAAGAAAGGGAATTTCAGGATTTGCCAGGTAACAGCGAGGTGAAAGCGCTTCAGCTAAACTTATTACAATCAGATTTGCTACCTTATTATTTGAATCCAACACAGAGGTTTAAGAGACTTCATTTGATCTCTGTTACTTCCCCCACATCTCATGCAGTCTCCCCAAATCTCATCAAGGCAGGAAGAGATGCTACATATGCTACTGGCACCCATAAATCAATGGAGCTGTATTAAACAGAGATGCAATAAAAGGCCTTGAAGCTCAGCATCTCAGCGCTGACATTTCCTGTGAGATTTTGTAACTCAGATTCCTCATGACAGAAAAACAAGTGTGGGAGGAGAAGTATTTTATAACTAAATTAACGCTTTGAATACATTTCAATAAGCACTTAAGACCTAAACTTTAGGAGCTATCTTCACCAGACCTGCTTTGCAGTGCTATCCATTATGAAGAAGAGCTGGAGAAAAACGTTACACGTGCTAAAACATTTCAGCAGGAACAAAAGTTCCTTAAGCCAAGGAAAGCTGAGGAACCATAATCTCTACCATGATGGCTTTCCTCACCCTGTTGGGAGGCTACTGAAAGAATCATGTTAGTACATTTGAAGTGTGTCATTTGAAATGCCTGAGTCCCTGGTGGGATTTTGAGTTTAAGAGTTTGTCAGGGGGAAGATTAAAAATACTTTGAGGAAGATAATACTTAGAAAAAGAAAATACTTAGAGAAATAATATTTAGAAAAAGAAAATGCTTCAAGAAAGATTAAAAAAACTTCCTTCTTGAAGAAAAATATGAAATTAAGGTTTATAGGAAAAGGAATTTAAGGTCCAGCACTGTGACTGATGAACCCAGGCCCTTCACACCAAGCTTCTTTATAACTAGCAAATCAAGTTGTGAAGAGCTTGGAAGGAAAGAAACAACAGCTATTACCAGCTCTCGTTAAGCAGGCATTGAAAACTAACCATGCTTTAATGCAGAAAAAGCTTAACAATGTGTTAAAAATTCAGATAGAAAGAAAAGAAAATCGGAAGCTGCAAACACACATCAGCCCCAGCTTTCATTTTTCACCAGAGCCTTACTGTGTCTCGACACCTCGGCATTCCAGCCTTTCCAAAGAAGACTAATGACAGTCTCCTGACGGAGCTGGCACAAGCGCGCCTGCTTGAGTTCCCAGAGCCAGCTTGACGGAGGTTTATTTAAGGACTTATTATGTTATATAAACTGGTAAATCAAACAGATGCTTTTCTTGTGACAACAGATAGCTCAACTATTAGTAGATGGCAGGAGGCCATTGCTAGAAAAGCATCTTTCTTCAGGGGCCGGCCAGCCCTGCAAATAAAGCACAGAAATTTTGCTCCTTGCATTCTGTGTTCTACACTGAAAGGTGTCTGGCACTTTCAGGCAGCCCCCTGGAGGAATTACCACCACGTTAGACATTAAAAAGTCCTGCAAATGATCCAGCACAACTTGCACACTGTCCTACAGAGGTAGAACCATCTTTTTCTTTAAGGAGAGTGCTGTAAGGAGAGTCAGGGAAGGACTTGAAACAGGTCAGCAAGAACTGAACACAGCTGCCCAAGTCACTGCATGTGGGCCTGCAAGTATGAAACCTCCTCAGCCCGTCCTTTAAACTGTCCTAAATACAAACCCAAGAGATGCCTTCCTTCTATTTCAAAGATCTTGTACCAAAATGCTGGGCTTTAAATCATCCAGACCTATTGTAAACATTTAACCCCCAAATTCTGTGGCCAACCAGAAAAGCACATCCAAACCTTCAGTCACGAATGAGCTTGGTGGGTCTCAGTCTTCTTCCAAAGGCAAGAAGCCACCCCACCACAAAACCTGTATAAACTCCTATGGTCCTTTCCTGGCAATCAGCAGGGAGCCAAAGACTGAAAAGCCATTAAGAAAGATCTGTCTCACCTGTGGATCAGTCACACCAGTGAGGTAAGATTGCCCCATCGTGGCACTGAAACTGATCCTCTTTTAAA
Organism: Scolopax mira; assembly: GCA_004320125.1. NCBI lineage: Eukaryota > Metazoa > Chordata > Aves > Charadriiformes > Scolopacidae > Scolopax > Scolopax mira. The sequence continues at coordinate 389,673 of BJBW01000003.1, forward strand.
AAGATTTCAATCACAGGTCTCTCTCTGGAGCATTTTGGAGCTTGACTGCATCTATATTTTTGAAGTGAGGGCTTGACATGAATGATACTACAATGATACTTCAAGGATATAAAAAAAGATACCTTAATATACATTGCATGTGCAGAGGTCTCTTATCACAGAGTTTTGTTAGCAGAATCTTTTATAGAGCTATGTTGGAATAAAACCCTTACTCCAGAAGCTGCAGTTCAAATCCAAGATCTCACCTTTATCACACTAATTCTTGAATAATATACTGAAACCACACGCTGTAGCTGTGAAGCAAATTTACCCTTCACTTTTAGCCACTGACTGAATCAAACAGGACATTTGTTCTTATCTTCCAGGGTCCTGTGAAATTCTTGGTCATTATCACTTGTGGTACTGTGCAGAGTGTTCCCATTAGCAGACTTAAACAATTCTTCTAAAAAAATTGACAACAAGTCAGTTGTTTTGTTCAATGAAAATAGTCAGAAAAGAAGAGCTCAGGACTCCTCCTACAGCCACTCCTCCATCTGGCTTACACAAACTGGAAAAAAATACCTAACTGTGCTAAGCTAAATTCTGCAGTTCAAGTCCTTCCTGTAAGAAAGAAGGACAGTAGTTGAACTGTACAATATGAATAAGAAGTATTCTGTTTAATGGCCACTTCCCAGCATCCTTCAAATGACATCTTTTGAGCAGTTTAACCCCCAGAGTCATAAAGCTAAAGGATAGAGGAAACTGGCACATCCAAAAATCTGCCAAAGAAAAACCCCTATCCCTATCCATATATATGTTTTATAGCACTATGCACCCAGTTTCCTTGATTCACATTCAATTGCTTCCTTTGCCCATTTAATGTAAAGGCAAAGAGCTGGAGAAATATGGAAGGGAGGAGCAGGATGCAAATGGAATAGTTACACCAGTGTGGCAGGAAGAAAAGACATCTTTACTTAACGACAGCTCTGAATTCTGTTCCTATCAGTGTCCTGTCGTTCTTCGCTCTGCTGTCACATCACAGATCATCTAAAAAGTGACCCAAACACCTACAGCCAGGAGGTCGAGAGAACATCAGAATGATAGAAGATTTCGTAGGGGAATGCAAAAGACAGATCAAGAGAGGGAGTGTGGTTCAAATGAGCCATGGCTCTAAGATCACTAAGACACAGATTCTGCAGACTGAAGTTATTCTGATCAGTTGCCCATTGAAATATGAAGTGCATTATCCATAGATGCCTGAGATCTGAATTTCTGCAACTTCACGAACAGAATTTGAACACGAAAAACCTGATGATTATAGAGACCACAACACTCTACTCAGACTTTCAGGGCTACAGCAGATTATTCCCACTGTCTCATTGATATACTGAACTGGACAGTGGTACCTCATATTTCACAGACATAGTATGCCTCTTACCTGTAATTCAATCAGGTGGATACTATTAAAATCCCACAGGATTAACCTAGGTAATCTACTTTTTCATATAACTGGGTATTATGGGGAACATCAGTTAGAGGTGAAGTTTCAACAGGCAAGTGCGCCTTGGTGTTTGAAATGAACACAGCCAGATTGGAACCAGAGGGATTTCTTCAGAGGTTGACCCCAAAGAATCTGTTTCTAGTCCTAAAGCAGCTGCAGCTGCTGAAAATTCAGCTTCTGCTTTTTCTGGCACAATTGCTTGTGCTAGACATGCTGTTGCTCCCATATCCTCTACCACTGGTCCATCTGTACAGTCTGGGGAGGGTCCAGGGACACACACAAACGCTTCCAAAGCCAAGAGTAGAAAACCTCATTTTCCTGATGCAGAAATTGGGCTGCTGGGCCAGAATTATTCTAAACAACACTGCATCCTCTATGCAGCAGAAGCAGGATGGGTTAAGGATGACAAGACACAGCAAGAAGGAAGGAAAAAGACTACATGTACCTTGGGGTCAACCACTGCTGGCGTATCAAACAGGAAAAACGCTGGTCTTACGCACAGCAATGTGTTCCCTGGCCTGAAGTTTCTCCTAAAATGTGAATCTAGTTTCTAACCCAACCAAACCTGTACTGAACCAGCTATTCTGACTGCAAACCCCTGCAGATCTATTGAACAATTCTTCCTACAAAGTCCTTTTCCCGTTCTTCCTCAGACGCCTGAGTCCAACTCATTTAGCCTGACATTATGCAGTCAATATTACAAGCTGCAGAGAGACTGCACAGCTGAAATGTTCTGCTCATTCTCTCCACCCCGTGCTTAGAGCACATCAGAAGAGATTCTCTATGCCTCACTTGTCATGCAGGACAACTGGATGCCCAGATGAGTTTAACAAAAATGTTAGTTATTTATTTAGGCCCTGATCCAGTGAAGCACATGCTTAACTATAACCAGGATGTGCAGCCCATTGACTTCAAAGGAACTATTCACCCTGTCTAAAATGTCAAATATCTGCTTAAGTGCTTGGTTGGACTACAGTGAATACAGAGGAGAGAGAAGGATTTGGGGGAACTGCACACATGTCTGTGAAGGTGCATGCTTAGAAACCCCGTGCCCTGCTCACCAGCTATTCTAGTGAACACTCACCAAAATCCCTTGGATAGTTTGCAATGTGACTATTTACACAACAGAGTATTACAACCAGAATGGCAGTTAATGCAAAATCATCTATTTCTATTTACATTGTTGTCCGAGAAAAAAAGGTGAAAGATGTGAGTAATATTGAACTGCAGTACAGACATTTCCTGTCTCAAATTGGGGAAGGAGATAGGAAGTGGTGTTTTTCTAGCACATACAGCATCCATTTTACACTATCTTTTTAATAAACAGATCTATTGTTTCTATAACAATACATTCTTCATTTACATCTTAAAGTATGCAATCAACTTAAAAGACCATGGGTTTTATGCTCCAAAGCCTCACCCATTTTTTCCATTTATACCAGCTGGCGTTAGAAAAAAGAATCAGCTCTGCTACAGCCATATCTTGCCTGTATCCCAACTATGACAACATTCTCGTTCAGGAGAAGAGATGCTTTTGCACAACCTTGTTAAGGATACACAGAAACAAGACAAAGCACTTTCACAAATGTATCATCATCATCAACAGATCTTTTTCTTGGATTGCTGCTAGACCAGACAACCCCATCATTGATTGTGGGCCATTATTGGTTGAAGTAAACTGATAAACCAGACCTCACTATACCTGGTTACAAAAACAGCAGCATCCACAGGAGGGGTGTCATCCCTCGCACCAGGAACCTGGTTGTTACCAAGGTATTTTGCCCCACCATATTCTTCATTTTGCCATTGACAAAAGCTTTCCAAAGATCTCTCTCCATGATGGCCAATAGACAACTTTGCCTTTGGAAAAAAAAAAGGGATACAAAAGAAATATCAGTCACGGTCTTTCCATAAAGCATTAGACCTCTGATGAAATACCACAGGCTCAAAGATACAGATGTGATAGAATAAAAAGTGCAACACCAGTTTCATCTGAGCAGGTAAACTAGGGACTTTGGAGTCTGCACTGACTTCTGTCATTTGATCTACAGAGCAAACTCCACCAGCTGGCAGCAGTCGTAAGCTTCTAATACAGCAATACAGTCAAAAGTCTCACTAACTCTGGGAGTTATATATTTGATACCAGAGCCATACAATTTTTAATCTTTGTACCAATTAACACCTGAGACTGGTTTGCAACTATAAGTGGACAAAGATTTACCAGGAAGGGTAAGTAAAAGCATTAGAACTCCTACATCCCCTTGTACTTCCCATGTGTAGTGTGGCATGCACCACTTACAATTTTCAATCATGTGGGCAGACATGTCCCACTGTCCCCCCACCCCAGCACAAGGCTCCTGCTCTGCCTGTGAGACCCCCACAGTACAATCATAGCAGCAGGGTAAAACGAGTTAGAACTCACAGGACGGTTGCGGAGCAGGACTAGTTTGGTCACTCGAATGCTGACTTTAATTCCAAGACTTCGATGTTGAAACATGTTGTACACCTGTTAAAATGCAAAGAAAACACCCACAGTACATCAGTAACAATACCAAACCTAGTAAGAGTTGAAGTGACTAATCGTGTTTATCTGTCCAAAAAATTACCCAAAGCAAATCCAAATGGGTTGGGCTACTAAATTCAATAAACCATAGAATTTTTAAGAGCTACTGTGTTACCACTCTAACAGTTCCACATACTAAGTTAAGTAGTATAGTTAAGATACTTGCAATACCACAGGAGGTTTGCTCCTGGCACTATATTTGGCTTCACCACCTGATCAATTTGTCACAGACTAATCTGAGAAAGATTCAGCATTCAAGGCAAAAAACATTAAAAAGCAAAACAAAACAAATTGTACACAAGCTTGTTGCAGACAGAAAAATCCTTTTAAAAGGAATAAAGAAGAGGAAAAGGGCTGCTGAGCAACAAAGGAAAGGAGAGAAATATTCCAAAGGATCTGTAAGTATAAACCAAAGTCTCAGGAACATGGACATACGTTATGAAGCATCCAACTAGTATGGATCTTCAGCATTTAAATATCAGAGATATCTGAATGCAAGATGAAATTATGGCGTGTTTTAGACTTCAGGAAATAGAATGGAAAAGCAATTTCCCTCTGTTATTTTCATATCTTATATAAGAGAATAGTAATAAGGCAGCACATAATGACACAAGCCTCAGGAAATACAAAAATAGCACCGGAAACTACCTTACTACTTTCTCCAGATTTTGCATTCCAGTTCAGATACTTCACCTCATTTTTATAGGTTAGAACATAAGATCTTAATTGATGCCAGAATTCTATTCCACCTGTTTTTCCATGTACAAATCCTTTAACTAGACTATATCAACAAAGGTGAGAGCAGGGTTTATTTTTAAATAGGTTTAGAACACGCCATAGTAACCTTTGGATGAAGTGTATTCCCTACTCAGTCAAAAAAATAAAATCAGTATCACTGAAGAGAGACTCTTCACTACTGTGAGGCAGGATTTGGCCTCAGGCGAGCTATACTCCTTACTCACATCTCGTTTGGCTAGAAATATCACACAGGCTCAGCTAACTTCCTACAACAAACCCAAGACATGAACACATTTCGGATATTATGTTTTCAATGCTTGGTCTTTTTCCTATTTGTGCAAATACTCAGGAATGTGCCCAGTGTAAGAGTGTTCTTAAGCTCTTTAGTGTTTGGAGTTGGATTTAAGCACACACGTAAATGTTTCCTATAATTTAGGCACAGATTGCAAGACAAACGCTACTCAGTATTTGACCCACTGACCTCCAGTATGAGCACAATAAGGCGTTTATCTTCCCTGCGGCTGGTACCCAAATGTATACAAGTGCTGGTACTATTTGCTTAGCTCGGGGGTATGTTGCCAGAGTAGCCAAGGCCTCTCACTACAGACCTGGGGGGATAAACTTGACACTTGCAGAGAAGGGCTCTGACAGTTGACCTATGTGTAAATGGAGACCTGGACGTTCAGCTGAGAGGGTCAATGGGGCATCATGCTCATCAAGTCAGTCTCTCATGTACCACTACAGAGGCTAAAAACATTTGCCTGTGATGGATGCCTTTGATTTGCCTGGCTCACTGCTAGCTCTGACCCATTCATTAAAGTCTCTGCTCATAAAATGAGAGTACAGCAAACAGGCTCTTATCATTAAGCCTAATGGATAAAGATGCTTGCCTTTCATCAGAGCAGACAAGCTGCCTACGTCCAGACCCAGCACACACTGAAACAAACAAATACCACTTCAAAAGGTAGCTTTCACTGGTAAAACGTGCGCAGCAAGAACCATCTGCTGGAGAGTTTAGCTGTCAGCCCCTCTTCCTTTTCTCTTGTGCTCCCCAAGCACCAGAGAAGTAACTTTGACTGCATTTGTATTTGCATCCATCAGTTATCTCAGAAGAGCCCAACCTAGCTAGCAGCAGCAACGACTGGATTCCAAACAAAAAAGACACCAGGCGTCCAAAAGAGGCTTTACTTTGCTTGTTTATTCAAGCTTTGTTTGCTTATTCTCTTAAATGGAGCCCAAAGAAGCCCCAGATTGATGGTAGCTTGTGTTGCCTAGTAGGAACAATAACCTTTCCCTCTGCTAAATACACCTGACTGGTACAAGTGGCTGTTCTACTTCAGCACAACTGGGGCATTCAAACACAATCCACCTGGAGAAGAGACAGACCCTTTCTCATCAGAGATGTGCTCCAGCTAGCTCTGCTTCCATCCCCCACCTCCGAGGCTGAACCAGACTTCTGAGTCCATGAGCTTTTGCCTGCATTAAAAGGGAGACGCTTCAGTGCAGTCAGACTGGTTCTTTTTGCACCAAAATCAGTAGTTTAATGTGTATAAAGGTAAACACACTGTGACACCACAGTGCTGGCCAACCAGTTCTGATAAGGACAAAATGCTGATTATCTCTGTGGCACAAATCCAGGTGTATCAGCAAGAAATGTTTTAGGATAGACAGTGTGTAGAATTTTGAAGATGTGGTGCAAACACAAGGGACAATGCATATTCATGCTTACGAGTTGTTTAAATCCAAGAATGAATCTCTAAGTAGATGATTTATGACTGGCAAAAGGCAAGAAAGTACGATAGCTAACAATACCCACATATTGGGGTAAATAATTTCTTAATGAAGTTTCAAAAATTTTCCTCAGAGATGGATAGACAGTTGCCAGAGGAACAGGAGTTTTTTTGCTTTGTTTCATACAACTCTGCCCTGTTTCTCAGGATTTAAAGTGTGATCATAAGCTCAGCTGAAGAAGGCATTACATTGTGATTTAAGATGATCCAGCACCAGAACTGCAGTACACTGTCAAAATAACGTATTTATCATTTCCAATCTTCCTTCATGAACCAAGTTGAAGAGTGGAGGGAAATTTCCAGCTTCGTCCACCTTCACTGACTCTTCTATGTCTTTTTCTGTTACAAACCCCCTACCTGTAAAGTTTTATACAGAAAAGTCTACATAGATTTAGATGGGAACTGTTCACACTCCACCCACAAACAAACTTGTCTTTCAAAATGAGCTAAGATCTGCAGGCAAATTAGCGAGAAAACAGACGAAAAGTGTGCCTGCAAATTGGTCTGCACAAGCAAACACAGCTCTTATTCATGAACTGAGTACAGAACATATACTCTCATCACTATATTGAGAGGGCCTTCTCAGTTAAAACAGACTGCAAGACAATTCTGCACAAGTGATTTGACCTTGCATTTAGCCGAGACATAGGGCTGTGAAATGGAGACACAGAGTCTGAGAGGTAACCAGCCACATGGCATTGGAGTTCCTGACTAGATGCCTGCCAGACCTCACCTCGCCACCCTCTCACCTCAACAGGACAGGGGGACAAAATAAGGTGAAAAAGCTGGTGGGTTGAGATAAAGAGAGGGACACCGCTTATCAATTACCATCATTGGCAAAACACACTTGACTTGGGGAAAATTTAATTTATTGCCAGTTAAAATAATTTGTATTGAGAAAAACAAAGATAAATTACAACTCCTTGCCCTCAGCTCATCCCATCACTTTTTCATAGGCTCAACTTCAGTCCTCCATTCCTGACTCCTCTACCTCCTTCCCCCTTACCCAGAGCCATGCAGGGGAATGGGGATTGTGGTCAGTCCATAACAGCTCCTGTCTGCTGCTCTTTTCTCCTCATGCTTTTCCCCCACGGCAGCACAAGTCCTCCCCATGGGCCATAGATCCTGTCAGGAGAACGTGCTCCAGTGCAGGCCCCTCTCCACAAGCTGCAATATTCTTCAGGGAATACCCACCTTCCCTACCATGGTCTCTTCACAGGCTGCAATATTCTTCACCCTTCCCACATGAGGTTGAGGGCAATTACTTTTCCCTCACTTTTTCCCTCACTGCCTATGCAGCCTTTTCCCCTTTCACAAATGCCTTCTCACGGGGACACCGCCAGCTTTGCTGAGGGGCTCGGTGGTGCCCTGTGGTGGGGCTGTTGCAGAGCCGGCTGGAACCGGCTGTGACCGGCCGGGGGCCGCCCTGGGTCTCTCCTCAGAGAGGCCCCCATAGCCAGGGCCTGGGGATCTGTGCCCGAAACACTGCCCTTTCAAATGAAAACCCAAACCGTCTCAAATCACACAGTCTTTTAGGCTAGAAGGAATCCCAGAGAGAAGATAACCACACCTTAAGTGATGTGATGAAAAACTTAGAGACCAAGTTCAGCACAGGTTATTCACAGCCATTTTGGCAGCACAGTGTCAAATCAGCCTGTGACAGGGAGGTTGTGCCCAAGCGTTATCACAGAATCTAGGTGTCTCTAAAATAAAAGAATTCATATCCATAGGTCTTTCTGTACAGGAATTGGATTACATCATGGCAGTGACCAACTTGTGCCCTTCTCACCCAGCCTGCAAGGAAATCATCACCCACAGACCTGGCCTGTCTAAGCTGTTCAGACCAGCTATCATCAGCTAACAGCGCCAAGCAAAGTGCCTGAGATAATTGGTGCCAGGGGAGGAGGAACGGGATCTCCTAGAGCAGATGTTCTGGAGGTTTCCTGCTGCACGGACAGCAGGCATTAATAGAGAAACTGACTCACAGACACCTCCCTTCCCGCTCGCAATATGGTGGGCCACCCTCCCTCAAGCCTGCAATTGCATCACACCCTTGAGGCTGCTGTGACCACTTCCAGCAGAGGAAAATAGTAAAAATATTTGGGGTATTTTAGAACTTTTTAATAAAATAAGGCAGCTGGGAACACAAGCGTTAGCTACATGAAACCCGCTCACATACTGCCATGGAACAAAATGCAAAGGTTGCTGTTATAGGACATCACAGTGCCAGAAAGCAGCTTGGCCGGAGCAGAAATAGAAGTTTTTGGTCACTGAAGGTCACTGTGTGTTTTGGTCACTGTGAAAAGTTGTCAGTGTGGCTCAAGAGTGGTCGTGAGCACTGGTTGCCCTATTGCAGATGAACTTCTATGTTGTATTGACTTCCATTCTGTGAGGAGTCATCAGAAGCAGAGAGAATATGGTTTGGAAACAGAAAGAGGCATGGTAAAGAGTCACACAAAACAATTAGTAAAATGGAAGGGGAATGCAGAAGAAGAAAAAGAATAAAGCTCATCTCTGACATCGTTTCTTCACCTGCACTTCCTTGACAAAGCCTTACTGCACAGAATGCCCTAAAGAGAACAGAAAAACTTGAAGCCTGGACCATCTATCTCCTCTTCCTCCTCTGTTTGCATTCCTCCTGCCTTTCTTTCTTCTTGTAGCTTTGACATGGAAGGGACAGAATAAATGCAGCTTTGGCACGAGCTGCCCAGGCCTGCCCAAGCATGCATAAAGCACTACCTAGACATGAGGAATTGGACTAAGAGAGGAACTAAATGACATCAGTTTAATTTTTTTAAATTCTCAAGAGCTTCCTCTGCAGGTGCACAGTGGGAAGGAGACGTGTGCATTTCAGATGTTTTGGAGTTCAGAACAGCAACCCTAAGGGTAAACTGACTTTTTTCTTTTTTCTTCCCTGAGCATTGCACTCAAGCAAGGACCTCCCCATTGCCTTGGCTGCTGGACGACGTTTGGAGAGCAGAAGCATTAGTCAAGTTACTGAGGTTGTCTTTCACTTGTTTTGAAAAGTGCTATAGGATTTCTAACACCCACCTAAAGCCAAGCTTTCAAATTACTCCATTAAACATTATGAAAAAGTACATATTCATGGCTCTTTATAAGATATAGTTGACATAACTCTTTCTCCTGGGGCTGCTGGAGTGAAAAGAGAAATCTGTAGACAGTGATCAAATATTTATATCGTTTTCCCTTACATCCCTGTTCCCATCATGAAAATTCCAGATCAGGGTAAGGAAGCCAATTATCAGTGGCAGCTCTGGAGCCTTTATGTACCAGTCCCCAAGAGCACAGAGATATAAATCCATCAATGCATGCATGATAAAAATTATTTTATCTGCTTATTTAACATAGAAAAATCTCTCACAGGGAAAATCCAAAACGAAAAACGATCTGCAGAATGTAAAATAAGGCTTCAGAGAGTAAACCAGTATTATTGCTAAAGAACAACATAAAAATTTTCCCTCTTAATGACATCCAAAAGATCACTAACTTCAAGTTACTGCTTGCTGCTGCAAAGGGTTTCCACGCTAATCGCATGGCTTAGCAACAGCTGCAGGAGAACTAAAACATACTGCAGTAACTTACCCCTGAATGCTGTATTCTCTCAGAAAAACGCAAGCTCAAAACCAAGCCACAGTTGTAATTTATTCCAAAACCACAAAAAATGCACTTAGGGGAGGAAAAAAAAACCTCCAAACAACTCTTTTTTGTAGTTTTTCAAACCCATAGAAAGTAGGCTTTAAATTATTATGTTGTGGTCTTGGAAATTCAGACATCTCTGTCCCTAAATGCTCAGAGGGTCAGTCTGAGTGGGACTTGGTTTGCAAAGTAAGCTCTGCACAATTGTAAGCAGCCAACATTCACAACTTGCTGTGCAGGTACTAGCTGAAACCAGTCACTCCTCACTGTTAAAAACACTGTGTCCACGGACAGAACTTTCCAAAGGTCTCATACCTCATTTATCATGTGCTTCAGAATCATTTGAATTCAAGTTTTCTCCAGGAAGCTGAAGGCATAAGTCATGAAGACCAGCCACATTAGAGGCCAGTGCAGTTTGCCTGTTCAGTGAGAACAGAGAAATTCTTTTTGGCTTATTGGCCATTTCTCTAAGATGAGAACACAAGAGGAAACAAAAGCATAAAGGTCCTGCATACGCTTCGGAAGCTGCTCCCAAACCAAGGAGCTATTGTGAGCAGATACATTGGAACACAGGGGAGAGGAAAAGAGAAAGCCAACGCACTGGTCTTCTAGTTGCTGGCTGAGAAACCTGAAGTTCAGTTTAGATAAAGCCATGAAATGTTGTAAAAGCAACGCAGGACTTCATAAGAAACAGAACATCCATCCAAACAGGCTCCACGTGGATGAAATGCAATGAGAATTTACAGACTAACAGATTGGGTGAGCAAAATAAACTCACCCGTTTATTTTTTTTACCACAAAGGCACTTCGTTTCGGAATTTAGAGAAAGTTCTAAACGCTGGGGGCTACTGAAGAAGGGCATGAACAAAGGCAGGAAATAGGAGATGCAGTCAAGCCAAAGGATGCAAAGGGAAGACAAGAACTGAAATGCAAACACGGTGATACTGTGCAAAAGCTCAATACCATGGGAGTTTAACTTAGAAAAATAAATCAGCATATATATATTAAAGTAGATGGCTTTCTCCATATTCTCCATCTCCATAATTCTGCTGAGATCTCTCTATGTCCATGTCCTTACATCCAGTGTGCCCATGAACTCATCTGCCTCGCAGATGTAAATGGTGGCATTTGACAACTTCTTTATCAGCTTTTTTTTTTAAATATTATCACAAAGCCATAAGGAATTGCCATTAGGAAAATTGTGCTGAATCAAATACCTTGCCAGAAAACAAGAAAAGATTTAATTTTAGAGGTGGTGACTTAGAAAAGAAGTGAACTCAAAGTCCTGGATCCATGCTTGTTCCTACTCATACATTACAGAGTACCTTAGAGAGAAATTCTTCCATGATCTTGGAAAAATCTGTCTTACAACTTCAAATATTAGTTTAGTAAATGGAAGAGCTTGTACCTCTACAATAACTTTCAGAAAAAAACAAGTAAGTTTAATGCGAATCTATTCTCTGTTCAGGGGGATGGTCAGAACTACAGAATATCATTAAAAACACACCACTTGCTATTTGAAGCATACCTGTTATTTCTGGGTTGAAAGAGGGGTTTGCTGTGTTTCTTAGCTGTTATTCTAGAGGAGGGTGGTGGGCTTTTTTCCCTAAAATTCTCATTTACCAAGGGAGCAATAAAACAGTATTTTGTAATGCTGACTTTTTTCCCTTCAGAAATTCTTGTAACATAAATAGATATTAAATATTTTAAGGCAGATCACTTTATTTAAAATGTCTATAAATATAAAATGCATTAATAAGACCTCTTAATGCTTGTTTTGTGGTTTGACAGTAAACGTAATGGCTTACAGAGAGGAGTTAAGTTAATATACCCCTGACCAGTAATGTTCTATTTGCTTAAATGCAAGCATCCAAGCCAAAATTAACATTCTGGTTTCTTTTAGAGGCAGCCCGCCATCCTGCACTGTAGCTGAATAAGCACTGCCTAATATCATGGGGCAAATCCTGTCCCCCAGCTAATAGTCACAGAAGGCTGACAGAAGTCCTGTCGAAGCAGGTAGGAAATAAAGATCCCAAGCATCCAGGAGGGTCTTAACATTTGCATGGTCACACAGAGTGCACAGATCCTGACTAGAGAAGGATGTCACAGATGTTGCCTGAAGGAGTTTGGGTTGTACTATTCCTCATACTCACACTTTCACAGATGGGAACCTACCACGCAGAGATTCATCACGGCTGGTTCAGTGGCTGAGTGATGGGCTCAGCTAAGGTCTACTAAAACCTCACGACCATCCTGTCTCCCTGAAATGTATTTTCTGAATTGCTCTTCAGACTTTTTACTGGGATGAAGATCAGCTTTCATCATAGCAAATGGAATGTTAAAACTCCCTTTGATTTCCTTGATTTTTACCTTGTTTTATAGCTTATAGAATAAAGGATTTATGCAATGATGCTATCTACATGTTTGCCTATTATTATTCCTTGGTATGATCTGATCTTGCTGGCCACTCAACCAATTTCCTCAGGTAAAGGCCTGAATAAATTATTTTCCCACAAGCGTGGGAATGTAGGTGGCCAGACAAAGGCAAGAGACTCTGTTGGTGCTCCTCTGAAGGCTGAAAAGCTGAAACGTAAATTTAAATCCTATCAGACATCAGAAAAAATACATGGGTGAGCCCCTAGGAGCAATGACTTAACAGTGGGAAACATTTCAGCTGGACTTTGCACCTTAGGAGATGTTAGATAAATGTGTTCCTCAGCCAAGAGTCCTCTTCCATGTGCACTCTCTTGTGTCTAATAAAGGGGTGAGCTCACACTACAGCATCAGAACCTAGCTTAAAAGTCCATCAGCCAAATCCATTGGAAACTAAGCTTCAATATTTGCTTAGTAAATGGGTTAAGAGAACCCAACCCATCTATCAGCACCTCACCACACATATATTCACACCTGGCAAGCTGATGTTGCTGAGATGTTCTGCAGAACTCCTCAGCCTGGACAGACAACAGTATTCATGGCCACCTTTTGTTTAGGGCTTGGTCTGTCTGTGTACATGTTACATCTGAATATTCACTTCTGCTAGTTCGAAAAGTGACTTCAGTAGCAGATTTTCTCAGAGCTGAACTTATTTTCTGCCCACTCACTGCAAAGCTGGTGTGTGAATTTAAAGGTGGAGGACCGTGGCTTTGAGAACAGGAAGGCTCTTTTGCCCCCAGAAAACACATCCTTAAATGCAAGAAAGCCAGTAAGTAGACCCTAAAGTGATGGTGACATGTTGCAAAAAGACATTTCCGACAAACCCATCCAAATAAATGTAGAGACACAATGAAGCCCTATTAAGTGACTATTGTCACAGCATGGTAGAAGGCAAAAAGAAAAGGTAGAGGAACAGACACACAAAAGCAGCTTGTTAATGGAAAAGACTAGTTAAACAAACTCCCTGCTTAATCAGCAAAGCATTTCACTACAGGAGAGCTCCCTCACACCAGTACTTGATAAAGGACTACAAGACCTCTTGAAAAGCTGTTGTCCCATAGCAGGGTTATGCACTAGGCATCCATCACTCAGCTCTCCACTGGGAAGCATGACCACTCAATTACTATTAAGAACTGGTGGGGTTTTTTTCCAAGCCAATTTGCTGCTCATGAACAACAACAGAGCAGTAGTCAGGAGAATGAGCTGTTCCTGGATGTTACAATAGCATGGGTAGACGAATATGTCCTTCTTCCAAGACTTCCTTCTGCAAATGCCTCTGGAAGGACCCCTGCCGTCTCTAAGCAGAGTTTTCAGTGTCCACATCCAATTTAGCCATTATCTCTTTATTGGCACTGCCAACAAGTGACTGAGTGAGCATTCATTGTGAGAGGCTTTGTGTTCCCTTATCAACTGAGACTGAAGGAAGTTAATCCTGGGACAGCTAACAAATTAACACCCACGCTTCACAGGAGCTTGCAATTTCAAAAGGCTCTCCTCAATCCTGGCAGATTCTCTGCAGAATTTCTAGAATGCTTCTAAAACCCAACTCCACCAGCTATTCAGAGGTGTGATCAGCACCACTTCATATAGCACAAGAGGTCCTGGGGTAAAGAGAATGGCAGTTTGGTGATACATTTGCCATGTTTTCTACAGCAGCAAGGGAGGCAGCCATTTTCATTATGTAAAAGTCAGAGCTAAAAAGTGTTCCTCACTGACTTAAACCAGGTTTTCTGCTGGAAATCAATATGACTGCTGTCTTCAATAACAATTTGACTGCCTGCTATCACAATGACCCACAGAGAAGTCTCTCTTATGAAACAGGCATGCCATGGAAAAAAAGATCACCCGAGACAAGGCCATCTCTCCACTCTGGGATACTCTCTTCCAAGGTAAATCACAACAGTATAAAAATTTGGTAGAAAACACCACTGCTGAACAATTATGGAGTATTACCTAACTGAAAATTTGCGATTTTGGTTTCAAAGGAGCATTTTATTTTGTTGTCTTTAGGCAAATACAGGGAATTAGTTGGGGGAGAAAGGGCACACAACACAAGAAAACCAAAACCTTTCCTCATACCTTAAGGTCAAAACAGTTACCCAGTTCACCTGTCAAGGAAGCCAGCTTTGACCTACCCTGGATGTGATCTGTTTATTCTTGCTTCTTTTGAGAGCAAAGCACTTACTTACCATATTCATAACTGTGAGAATGAATCTTTGGGCAGCCTCTGCACCGTGATATTGGACCATATCAGCATCTGCCACCACCAGAGTTTCTACTGTGTACTCGTTGGTAAGTCGAATGGCATTTCTTCTCTCCCTCCAGTCACTGGTTGATTTCAGTTTCTTTTGTCTCTTCTTTTCTAAAAGTCAAAATAATTATTAAGGCTGGCAGATCATAATAAAACATTTATACTCTTTTCAACAAACATTCTTGTGCACATTCAGATTGCAGTGACCTTTAATAAAAGTGTGATTAAAAGAACGATGATTAAAAGAAGCAACCAAGAGGTTCCATTCCAAGTGCATCTGTACCTCTGTATGCAGATTTACATGAAACCACCAGATTACATGTAAATAGGAAAGAGGACAAGAAAAGAGAAGAAATCCAGACAGTAAAAGATTAGCTGTAATTCTAACCAAGAAGAAGTCATACTCTTGCAAAAATTTCAGAAATTGGAAATCCTGCTTTTGAAAAGCATAACATTCCACTCTAATGGAACAAGTGCTAATTATGGAAAAATCTGCTGAGGAAAACTTTAGGATAGGAGACCATGCTTTGGGATGCAATGTGCACTTTAGACTCTGCAACTTCTCCTTAGCCAGGGAAGCTGTAAGATATTCCTGGAGTCAATATTTCCATCAGTTGCATTTTTATTTGCTACCAGCATTATTAGAGCAATCTAACAGAACGCAAGATAGAGTCTCAAAAATTTTAAATGAAGTAAGATTGTTTTGGAACATGCATTATTGGCCAACTGCAGAAGTCTCTGGATGAAACCCAGAAGTGCAGAAGGTCAGGCTAGATAAGACCTTCTCAAGCTTTCTTTGCTCATTTATTGCTATTGGCATGAGAGCCAGCACCAGCAGCTGCAGTCACTGGCCACCTACGTGCAGAGCTCACATGCCTCCTTATTGTGGTACGTGTACCAAAAGCAGGGGACTCCCCAGACCAGCTGACCCTTAATGAACTTAAGTTACAAGAACCTGTGAAAAGGACACATTCCAAGGACTATGAAGTAAAGCAGTGGTGAGCCACGGTTAACACAAAAATTAAAACACAGAAGTTAAACCTCTGTTCCTCCAAACTAAGCGACTAGTGTAATTTTTCCTCTTCTAAACTGAAAGGTGAAACGTGCTTCATAGCTCAAAGGCAGATGTGCAAAGCACCTGAGGTATGAACAAAGGAGAAATTAAGTTCAGATCTGAAATTGAATCTGCTCACTTCATCGCAGTCACAAAAAATGTATTAATGTTTTCAATTGTAAAATGAAAGAAAAGCAAATGAAGTCATTAAAACAAATTTAGTTTGCAATAAGAAACAAACTGCCAAGATTCACTGAAATCACATCTGCGTACTGCTCAGCTTGCAATATACTATGGATGAGACATTAATGCTGATTTATTCCAATGAAAAAGGGATCAGAACATACAACAGGTCCTGAAACAGCATAAATACAACATTCAATGCAAAAGTGACACAGGATAGACTGTATAGGGTGATCAGACAGACACCTCTCCTGTCACACTACACATGCTGCTCATTTCCCAGAGCAGAGAATCTCCTTCTCATTTTCTGTAGATCTAACTTCAAACCCTCTCCCCTAACAAAGGAGTTAGCATTCACTGATGCTGTTTTTCCACAGGCTGTTTACCAGCTCCCTTAACACAATTCAGCTTGAATTCCCCTTTTTTCCCTGGCTCATGAATGCACTCACAGTTTTCCCTGATCATCAGTTTGCCCTCATGGACCCTTGTGTATTCAGGGTGAATCAGCTGGAAGCCCCCCAAAGCTCACCTGGAATGGACTCCCTGCCTTCTGCCAATTCACACATTTTCTGCCTTGTCAATACACACATTTGCACATGTCCATCCCATATCCCTATTTGGAATTGTCTAGCAGCCATCCAATGTAGTTCTGCACATGCTTTTCTGCCCAAGGCATCAACTGTCAACACTGGGTGCATATTTTAAACTGAGAAAACAACCATGAAATTTGATTTGCATCTTTTTTTAAAAAGAGTTTGGAAATCTCCCCTCTGGGTCTAAAAAGACAGACAGGAGCCTGTGGACAAGCAAAAAATGAAAACTTGGGTGCTCGTAAATAATGGAAGCTACATGCCAGCCACAAAGATGAAAATAGTTTCAAGGCTTGACTTCTCCTGGACTGCAGAAAAGCTGCAGAAAAGTGCTCAATCATCACAAAGTTGCCACAGAGCAGGGAATCTGTGTATTTCTAAGCCTGTAGAAAGGCAACAAAATAAAACAGAGTAACTACATCACAAAGAACAAAAGATGAATGTACCTCTGATTTGCTCACTATGAGATGGAGATGACTTCACTAAACTTCTATGAAAAAGCTCACTTTTTTTTTTCTTTGCTTCTTCATTTCATTCCATTCATCCACCCATCCCTCCCTCTGCACAGCCTTGCAGCTTTAGCTGAAGTACTTTCAAAGTTATCATTTAAATACCAGGGGAGAAATCAGAGAAAAAGGAAGACAAGGCAAATTATTCCAGTCTTGCTGCTAGCAAGCAGAACCTTCCTGGAAGTAACAGAACTTCCTCATCTAATTCTTATTTTGTTAATTCCCTAATAAATTTGAAGTTTTCAGCAAGTGTAAACCTCCTATCTGCTTGTGTCAGAGGAGGAACCCACATCACTAGATACTCCAGGGAGAAGAGGTCATGCCATGGTCATATGCCATGGGATTGCCCAGCGTGCTGTCTCCTCCAGAGGCAGATGAAGGAATTGGCAAAGCTTTGCCGATTCCACTCGGCACCTCTTTGCAGAAGGCAGCTGTACAAAACTCTGAAAGGTGTGATTTCTGGAGAGCAGCAACGTAAAGGGACTCCTGGCAAATTGCTGGGTAGTCTTGGTTCCCACAAAGCCTCTGGCCGCCATTCCTCCGTGAGTTTTAATTGAAGCTGTGGATTGGCTGCTTTCCACTGGGTGGTAGGGATTAGAGATTGTGTGTGGAAAACTACCACCCCACAGGCTTGCCTAGAAACACAGCCAAAGTGACCTAACTTAGAGATTCTGGGCTCCTACTCTCATCCTCTCCCTCACGTTGTCCAAATGTAAGCTTACAGAGCACTTAAAACAAGCAACATGTAATGGACTCAAAGGAGCCTACAAAGAATTCAGGTGGTCATCAATGATCCACTATAGAAGAGGCAAAGCAAAGTAACACAAACTATTTGAGCAGAGGTGTCATGTGTTGTGTCTCCCCTGTTCTTGTTTAGTTTTTTTTTTAAGTTTGTAGCTACTTTATAAAGTAACTTTTGTTTATTCTTTTTGTCCTTGCAGTGGGCTACTTTCAGAGTGGTCTCTATTTGCATCTTCCTGCCTACCACACATGCAAACAATTTTCCAGCATAATCAAGCACATGGAGGAAACACAACCATCACTTGCATGGATAAACCATCACAGACAGAACAAAACACACATCCTGTATCACAAATATTTCATAGAATCATAGAATGATTAGAGTTGGAAGGGACCTTAAAGATCATCAAGTTCCAACCACCCTGCCCTGGGCAGGGACATCTCCCACTAGACCAGGTTGCTCAAAGCCCCATCCAGCCTGGCCTGGAACCCCTCCAGGGATGGGGCAGCCACAGCTTCTCTGGGCAACCTGTTCCAGTGTCTCACCACTCTCAGAGGAAAGAATTTCTTCCTAAGATCTAATCTAAATCATGTATAATTCTTAATGATTACTGAGTTACATAGCTACAGGTCTGCGTATAGTCTGTCACTGTAGGATAGGAATATGGGTGTCATTATTTGTGGAGAAAAAGGTCCAAAACCAAAAATCCTCATTAAATGTATCTGCAATTCATACCTGAGGTGAGTCAAGTTTATGGAGGTATCAAAAAAAACCCTATCTCTAGAGCCTCACCTCAGAAACAAGCCATCCCAGAGAAGTCTCACTCCTGCCCCACATGATTTATGGACTATGGGCAGAGAATCCCTCCATGAGTACATGAAACCCCACACTAAAATAAACATCACCCATTAAAACAAGGATTAAATGCTTGGTGGATTCTTTATTTGAACAAACTGATGTTACAAATTTTGTGGTGCAGATGTTAAGTGTTAGTGTGAAGGCATAAGAGGCCATAAAACATGGGCAGGAGCCTGTCAAAGAGTTTACATTGCAGGGACCATACATAACCAAACTGCACACTATTTTAGGAGTCAGGTGTTCCCCGCTTCAGAGGTCAGACAAATTCATGTGAAATATGAGCTGAAACAGTCAACCTACGACACGGCACGTATATGCTGCGAGTGACTAAGCACAAGGGACATTAGTCTTTTGCCAGTCCCTTTGACAGTGTGTTGCAGAGTCTATCTGGCCAAGAATTCCACCAAATTCAGAACTGTTAGGTGATGGGAGAAGGGCTGTACACCCACAGATCCTCAGTATAAAACGGATGGAACATCGCACAAAGTCATTAGCTGGCTTTTGCCTTTCCTTGGCTTATCACCTGCAAAGCAGCACGATCATATCATTTTGCAGTCCAGCAGTCTTTGCAATCTTCCTCAGAACAGCAAAAAAATAGAAGTCCCTACTGTGATCAGAAGTACAACAGAGCTCTTCTGAAGCCTCAGTAGAAAACTCCTTACGTTCAGTGCTTTTTATGGCAACCCAACAGATGTACAATTCCAAAGCAACCGCCCCAAATGACCTTTTCCTATTACACACCAAAAGCCCTGTCTAGCACTGTCTGGTTTTTGGCACATTCTTGCTGTAGCTGCAGAGTCCCTTCCTGCTCCTCCTACCTCCTTTCCAGCAGCATTTCCCAGATTCATATGAAAAGCAATCTCTTCTCCTCTAGCCTTCCACTTTTTTTTTCTCCCTAATCTTTCCTTTTGTAATTTTAGCTACCTCATTCTAGTTAAACCTCCTGAATGTTTCTGGATGCAGTTCAACAAAAGCCACAAATAAAAGTAAAATTGCAGAGTCCTTTCTGCAAGGCCAAATTTCTCCCTAGAAGCTCTTTCCTATTGCTGCCTTAAAAATCCTCTCTAGTTCTTCCTCAGGGAGCTGCCTGCTGACTTCCCTCCACCCATGACCCCTTTAACATCTCTATATGGGTATATATATATACCCTCACATGGAGGGCAAGCTGTTTTCCCTTATGCTGGTACTTCAGAAGCATAGAAAGAAGGAGAGAGCACATGAGTGGGGCAAACAGCTAACATTAGTTTTCTGTATGCCCCAGGAGCTTCTAGAGAATCTTTCACCAGTACTCACATTAGGCAGGTTTTATTAGTTTCACTGAAAAATAAAAATCATCACCCCTCCAAAGCAAAAGAGAAAGAAAATAGGAAATGCTACACACAAACCAAACCCAGAAATTAAATAAAGGAAGCTCTTGAGGTAAATGTTTACTAGTTAACCAAAAACCTTGCATCAATCAGAGGAAGGACAAGTTTGCTGAATTATCAGAGGGACAAGATGCCCCAAAGTACCAGACATAAGACACAAACACCTCTCAAAACACTATCAATTCTGTGTTTAAATGATCTTTATACTGCATCTATGTCTCTTAGACATTGATATTTAATCTAGAAACTGCACTAATTTCAAAGAAATTTTCAAATCTAGCATAATGACTTGATTTCACTTCAACTCAAGAAAGCAAGGTGTACGGTGGAAGGAAATGAAACAGGAAGTGGAAGTGAGCTGCAGAATTTACATCCCTGGACCATTGCAAAAGGAAAACCTACACAGAATACGGGCAGGCTTCCTTCTTAGTTTGAATAAAGATCAAGCGGTGGTGGGTTGAAACATAGAGAAGTGTGTTTATTATTTAAGAACACCTCAACAGAAACATGCTATAGTTTAATCAATCTACTCCCACTTCAGCTCCAGGGGTCTTGTTCCACACAGTTGCTTCCTTGACACCTTTCCTGTGACATCCACCTCGTAGTAGACACAAGGAAGGACTGAAGAAAGAAATTAAGAGGAACACAACACTATGGGAGTCGCTGCCACAGTCAGCACTTGCCAATCTATTTCCAGCCACAGGAACATGGAACTCCCTTCACCACAACACCACAGGGCACAACACAAAATTGTCCCTGTGCATTGGACTGTTATACCTCCATTAAAAGTGTGGGATTTCAGATTTACCACAGGTAGCTGATGCCAGTGGGTAATCTGGAGCTCAGGGATTAAAAATGGCTACTCACACAAATCACAACCATTTGCAGACTGAGAGCTGTTCTCTCATTTTTAATGCCTTGCCCTACAAAATGATTATGCACCTGCAATTTCTTTCTGACTAGAATGGCTGACAAAATCATGCATCAATTGGTAGGAAAAAAATCACTGCATAACAGAATGATCCATTGCTCCCTAATCCACCTCCTGGAAATGTTTGGGGGTTTTTTTGTTGTTTCTTTGTGGTGTTTTTTTCACACAGCCACTTTCATACCAAATCACAAGTTCATGACTATTTGTCTGGCACAGCAGCAAACAAGAGTTTGAGACAGAAGTCATGAACCCTGTGCTGTATCTCAAAACACCACAGACATTTTATTGCAAGGATTGTATCCAAATTAGTCTGTGGCTTGGACATATGAGTTAAAACCTTATTCTTCTGCAAAATCCACTCAGTCGTCAACATAACAAATTAGGACTTTGTCTTTAATGGCAGGTCTGTAAGACAGCACTGGGTAAGCACTACGATTCTCTGTCCTCTCTCTGGTTCAATTTGGCAGAAGGGCTTCAAAGATTACCACCTCCTGAACTACGTGCACTCATCTCCTTTTAAAAGCAGACCTTCATTCTAGGCTTTCCATCCAGCTAGGAACTGGACTTTCACAGACTCACTCATGAAAGAAAGAGAAGACAATTTAATGGTACAGACAGCTGGCACGGTGAGTGTGGCTTCATGGTATGACTTAAGCTGGGAATGGAAATGCCTCCTCTGCCACTTCCTCTTAGTCCCTGTGCCTCGGTTTCTTATCTTATATTTCATTTTCTCTGTTACTAGTTGTAAAGTCTCTGAAGCAAAATTAATTTCCTTTGTTTGCCATGGGAGAAGATCCTGTAACATAAATATAATTAGGTCCAAGTGATAAGGAGTGATGTACAAAAGACTCTGAATTCAGACTCCTCTGTTTTGACCACTTAAACTCAGCAGATCTG
Organism: Scolopax mira; assembly: GCA_004320125.1. Classification (NCBI taxonomy): domain Eukaryota; kingdom Metazoa; phylum Chordata; class Aves; order Charadriiformes; family Scolopacidae; genus Scolopax; species Scolopax mira. Next base: position 411,716 of record BJBW01000003.1, read on the forward strand.
AGACCAATCACAAAACACGGTCCTAATCCACTTCAGGACTTTAGAGACTGTAAAATGTTTGGCTGCAGTTATACTGTGAAAAATGGCATCATTGACCTCCAGATTTATTTTATTTTAATGACTCTTTAGTGAACATACTTAGTTTGCAAAGCATGTTTTTACAACTGCCAGCCTTACCAACTCATCCTGGGCTTTGGCAGCTCAAGTCCAGTTACTTCTGCTGAGGTTGGAAGAGCTCAGGGACAAACCAAGGGCTCTCCCACCACAGTCTGACCTCACCATTACACCTGGTCCTTGAGGGAGGTGGCACAGACCTCCTTGAAAGACAGGCAATTTACTTCTGGTGATTTGCAAAAGGCAGTAAACAAACCAGGCTCATCTCCATTAACGGTGTTGCCTCAGCCAGTCAAAGTGAAGTAAAGAGTAGTGTAACAGTTATTTTTAATCCCTAATGTATACAGATATGTCAAACTACACAGGGAACAGATCAGCTGAGAAAGAAACTGTCAGTTTATAGAGCAACTTTCAGATCCAAAGGCTCTTGATACTGCTGCCAGCTTGGAGGTAGTAGTCCTAATTTGCAAATAAAGAAACTTTTTGAGAGTCAGAGGTTACAATCTAAATGACCTCTAATTTTCAGTGCCTTCAAGACCAGACTGGATGAGACTTTGAGCAACCTGGTCTACATGGCAGATGTAGATGATCTTTAAGGTCCCTTCCAACTCTAACCATTCTATGATTCTGTGATCCTATGATTCAGTCGTGAGTTCACAGTTTGGGACACCTGTGACTGATCACTCATAATTACAAACTACCCCAAAGGAAGCTTAAAGCTTTTGAATAGAGGCAAAACCTTCCCCAAAGTGTTCCCAGCTTGGCCACCCAAACATGTAGGTGCCCAATACTTGTCAGCTTTTATAACTGAGATTTCCAAGGGATCTGCTGCAGGTCAAAGGTCAAACACCACTAGGAATTGAGACCAACAGAGTACCAACTCCCAGCTCCTGGCTCTAACCCTGAGCTATGATTTATGATAATATGGAAAAAACAAAGACACCTGAAAGGTAAGTGATGTACCTTAGCCTCATTGGAGTCACCTGGCTGCCCTTCTAGCCAGAATGACCAGTGGAATACCTGTGGACATCCCCAGTAAGGACAGCATACACCAGACAACCTAGCTCATTTCCACCTGCCAGTTTGGGTTTCATCAAATTTCAGTGGAAACTAGCACTATGTTTTATTAGGAACCAAGTGAAGGAGCAGTGCACCTCTACTCTGTGCAGCTGCTCTGGAAGAGAAGGAAATCCATACGCCATGTGTATTTGCATGTCCTCTTTTTTTGTCTCTTTTGCACCTTGACAGTAGAGGAAGAAGAAACTGGAGTCCCTCCTGCTCCACATTATCCAAGCTGCCCTCATGCTGAGGGCTTCATCCAGAACAGACCAGCAATAAAACTTCACTTGCCACATGTGATGGAAAAGGACACTTCTGAATGGCAGACTGCTCCAAAAGGCTGCTGTTTATCAGCCATAAGGAAACAATCACACACCTACATGGAAAATCCAGACTCCCTGTTTGGAAGACCAGGGACCTGGAAAAACCAAGGGATTTATCCACACAAGTGAGACACACTCCCATGGGTAAAGTGCTGAATTTCTGATACAGGGAATACTTCTATGCTTGCAAACACTTAATCACATTACATCTTCTGCATAGCCCATTGTTGAAATCCTTGCTTTAATTCCTCACCAGATGCTTCCTAATATGGACTAATACAGGTTGCATTACATCTCTCTATTTTTAGTGCACATGTTTTTTGGCCATAATAACTGCTATTTCAGGCCAAGTCAAACCTGCAGAGAAAACACAGCTAAGAGACAATGATTAAAGACGAGGAAATGCAATGGAGCAGTAAGATGTGTTTAGGATTTATACCTGTTCAGGGAAAGCATTCCCTACATTTGATACCTGCGTACTAGCACTTTTAAAAATTACTACCAGCTTTGATCAATTGTTAAAACAGGTTGAGAAGTAACCAGAAAGAGAAGCAACACATTGTTATTTTGTGAGTTAAAATGCTGATCTTCCTGTTTTTCACTATATGCTTCTTGCCACGCAGCACATTTGCATTAATGAAAACTGGTTCATTTAAACTGACAAAAGGGTTTAAAGCAAACCTACATTTAAGAGTAATTTATGAGGTCTGTATCATAAACATGAAATAACGACCTTCCCTCCAAAGACAAGCTGCTCTCTCTTATGCTTCTGGCTGCATTTTAATATCAAATCCCTTCTATGTAAGGGGACTTTAATACATCACTGGAGACCTTCAGAAAAGTTATAACAGAACTTATTTTTCCCAAATAAATAGGAAGTTTTATGACATGGTTAGAGGAGATTTCTATGCTTCCATAACATGGTTTGATTCTGTTTTTGACATTGGTATTTTCTCTCACCAAGAAAAACTGAAAAACTTCGCCCATCTATAGACTTTGATGGCATGGGAAACATGCAAAACATGTGACCAAATCTCAGTAACTTAGTTAAATTATTGTTATTTTTTGATAGTTAGCAAAACTATATCAATTTACTGCAGCTGAGAGTGTGGTGGATATTGTCATGCAGAAGCAGCTTTATTGTATATATTATAAGGTTGCAGAGAGACAAGGCAATGAATGAAGCCCTCAGGTGTTTGCTACCTCCATTCTCAGGTACAGGAAGTTAATAAGGGAGACAGTAAAGCCTCCCATTAGTTCTCTCTGGTCTGCCCATTTCCCCTCTGCCATGAGCTCTTCCTTCAGGATTAGGGATTGTTGGGAATCACAGATAATGCCGACACACAGATTAGCCCTGCAGCTACCTCCTCTTGTCCCCACAATTAAATTGAGAAGCCTGTTCATGGAGGTCTAGGCCAAACCTGAGGGTGCAGCAAAAATCCTGTGTGATGCATTAAAAGTGATCTTTTTCTCACCTCTCTCACCTTTCACTCACCTGTAGTGCAATTCTTACTTTTGTGTATTAAAATTTACAAAGCTCCCTATGACTCCATCCTTTCTCCAGAAAGGCCACTAGTCCAGGACCTTTGACAAGAAAGTTGTCAAGTTCATTCTTTAAAATCAGAATAGCATGGGATAGCAGGCTTGTATCCCAGATGCAGCCCAGTGTCTAGAGATGAGAAGCGTTTCACATCACTGGTGTGAAGCTATTTCCCATGTTTCCAGTGATGCCATGCTTCAGAGCAAATGAAACCCAACCTTTCCTTCCTTCCCCCACACAGTATATGCACCTGGAAACCTTTTAATAGGTTTTCTGTTTGCCTCACAGGGGCTCACATTCGTGCCTGAGCAGAAATGTGCATTGTGACTTGAACTCTTTCTCCTGCTGGATGACAGGTGATAAAAATAATACGTATACACATATCATATGACTAACAATAGCACCTGGCCCATGGTGAGAGGATCCATCCTTTGCTGCTGGAGCACTTCAAAATTTAAACAAAAGAATTAAAACATTGGCCCTGAATCCACAAACCTGGGATTTTTTTTTTTAACCCATTAATAGGCACTTTCAGATTCAAACCTCAAAGATCCAGTCATGCAAGACCCTAAATACTTTCCCATTCCTGACTACAGCCAGATTAATCCTCTTACACAGATTATTCCAGGAGAAATTTGGCTCCCACAAAGTGCTCCTGCAGCTCTAAAAATAATTTCAAGTGCTGTAGGACATGTTATGCCACTTAGACTAAAGGAGTTGTTTTAGAGATTTTAACAACCACTTATCAAACCAGACTGCTAGCATTACCTAGCCCCAAGGAACTGTGCAGTTTCCCTCTCCCATGGCTGAGAGGAAAGAGCCACACTTCTGGGTGGAAACACAGGAGGAATGCTCTTGGAAAGCTGTACTCTCTGTCCCCTCTGTAGCACTGACATATGGCACTTCTTGATAAAGCTCATTATGTTTTTTTGAAATGCTTTCCTCCTCCCCCTACAAACACACAAGTCATTACATTGCCACACATCTCTTCTTTTTTACAATCAATTAAGTTCATACATCACAGGACCATTGCTGCTGGTAGAAATCTCCCATTGAGAAATTTAGTCCTGTTTAAATTCTTATGGCTTGATCAATAACTAACATTAGAAATTCAGCATTTGATACTTTGTATTTTATTTGAATCCCAAATAACCCCAGATCATGCCAAGTACCGCTGAATTACAAAATTTTAGAGGAAAATATCTTTAGAGGTGATTCTTGTTTGTTCAGAAAACGCAAGAACAGCATAGGACTGGCAAATGCCCAAACACGGCAATTCTGTGGCTTTGAAAAATACTTGCTTTATATTGTATTTACACAAACATGTATTTTTCTATGTTGTTTCACAATACAGGATGTGTATCTAAAACGTCTATCGTGTGAATATTTCCTAAGTATTTACAAGTGCCATTCTTTCCTGCCAAGTTTTAGCCTGGGTGAGCCAAATTACAAGCCCGTGAAAAATAACTTTGAGTACAAATCTGATCAATCCTTCACTCTGCTGATGTTGGTGAGTACCATAGTAAATAGACCTGTCCCAGGAGAAACTCTGGAAGCATGCCCCTGGATCATCATTTCCACACAATTTCATTAGGAATGGGCCTTTGGTGTGTCAGCCAGGATTAATTTTTTTTTTTTGTTTCTAAACTCCTTGTGCACAAAAGTTAATCCAAACCAGACAGGAGTCAATTAGGTCGTTAACGTGCTAAGCCTATTAACAGCCATGACTTACATTTCTCTCCCGCAACAATGAAAAACATTCAGGAGTCTGCCTTTAAGTGGCAAAGCCCATGAGCAATTTCATTATTTTATGACACGGCTACTTGAAGCAGTGGCTGTTTGCACGAGCAAGCAGCTCTCCCACTGTGTGGCAGCCGGGTGATTTGCTCTCTTTTTAGCACAGCCAGCCTGTGGTCAACACAAAGAATCACCACCCAAGGGATATGAATGCTGTTCCCAGCTGTTCTGCAAACTCCTGTGAGATCTCAGGGCAGGCCAAGGATTCATAAAGTCCCAGATTTTCCTCACAAACCTGCTGGGGGAGGGACTAAAGTCATCCTGGTTTCATGCAAGAGTCAGAGAAGCCTACGATTTCCCTAAATCCAGTTCTAGCTCAGCCCCTTGGTTTGCATCAGGCAGGAAAACATCAAGTCACAGAACAAGAGCCACAGTCTTAAATAAATTTTACATCAGATTATCAATCTTCCTGAACTCAGATACACACCCAGCCCATGTGGCCTGGCTATCACCTTTGCATAAGCTGAGCTATGGCTGCTATGAGCTAACAAGTATGTAATTAATTTTGCTGACACACAATGCAATCAATCACATCATGTTAGACCAAGGGTTCCCGTAGGCCACCAGGCTCACAATGTGCCTGTCAGTCACCTCTGGACCAACCTGAGGAAGACAAAACTTGCAGGGAAGATCCCAGCAACTGTTGGGTCTATTCACATTCCCTTTGGAGAAAGCAGAGAAAATCAGTATGTAGTGGGTCTACAAAAGTCTTCAGGAAGTAGTAAGTGCTACTGGAAACACTTTTTTTCAGTGTCTCCTTTTAGTTTCTTATTTTTACAGTTCTGATACCTTGATACTCACTCATCCACCTTCTCTTTCCATTAGTCCCATATAATTACCCAGTGTCTCCCCAGTTTCTTTTCCTTTAGTCCCTCTTCTCAGGGAGGGAATTTCGGTTCTGCCAAGGACAGGCAGCACCATGCCCACAGAGAGAAGGTCAAAACGTTCAGGATGGCAAAAAGAATGAGGCAGATTTCCTGGACTAATTTTGGTCAATTCAGCTTTAAGTAAAGGCTGTCTTCTTTTACAGTGTAAGAATTTTGAAATGAATTTCCTATGAACACAATGCTGCAGCACCTACAGGACTTGGCTAGAAAATCAGAGTGATGTTGAATTCTGCCAATTCCTCTAAAAGGAGACATAAGGGTCTAAGCAGAACCAAGATTTCATACTTAGAGAATCAAAAAAAAGATTGGCTTAGTCTGAACCCTACACACCAGGCCCACCTGCATTTCAGCACCTACTGTATCCACAGCCAGCGTAACAGAATAGTAGACAAGAACTGCTCGAGCACTCCACCACCCAACCCACACAAGGGTCCTTGCTGTCACAGATGCAGTTCCCTCAATATCCAATCAAGCTAGAATAAAGTTAGCCCAGGGATAATCACACGATCACATTTTGTTCTCGGACCTCAAACCTGGATTCACAGATCTCCAGGAAAGCTAAAAAGCTTAATTTATCTCATAAAACCTTACAGCAACACATTTAAAAGTTGCCACTCAAAGGAAAAACAAAAAAGTCCTATAGCATGAGAGCTAGAGCTTAAGCTAGAGCTTAAGTTTGATGAGTCAAACACTGGAAAAATAAGTAAAATGAAGTTCCTAGTAAAAAAAAATTACCTTGCTCTGCTACATCTGTCAGTTTCAAATGCACATAGTCTATACAAAAGCAATTAGAAAATAAATAAAGTTGACCACATACCCTGATATACTCTATTATGGATGGTGTGCTCTGCTAGATGGAAGTAAAAATGATGACTTGTAAGAAGATGAAAAAGAAAGTAGATTGTTTTACAAAAGAAATGGTGCATCTCTTCCCCTCTCCAGATATTTTTCCCCCCTGTTATGAGCTGGATCCCTGGAGCTGGACTCCACAGATGATACTTCAGATTAAATTATATGAAAGTATCTGCATCCCGAAATGCAAGGATCACCAACCTGTCCATGCCTATTTGGCACAACTCTAGAGGAAAGGTGAGAAAAAAGAGCTCCCCTCACCCCTGACTGCAGTTTCAAAATTTGAGCCTTTGCTAAAAACGTTGTGAATGCTTTTCTCAGCAGTGGTCACACTGCATGGTTAAAGCAGAATTTTAGTCTGACCCACCATAAAGTTCATCTTCCCACAAACTGAATGTAACAGCATATGTCCTAACAATGTTAATATTTGTGATATAGCTCCTTCTGCCTGAAGTAGCAGAAGGATTCGCTAATGCATGCCATTTTTCACTAGCTCCAGCTGCCTGAACAGTTGAATTACAAAATACAGACACATCTGGCAGAACAACAGTTAAAAATATAATTGCATACTCATGGATGTTCTCTTGAGCCACTTCAAGCTCACCTGCTACAACCTTGCAGTGCTCATCAGGAATGTGCGACTTCACGGGATGGCTTGATTTCGTGGATCGTCTCCGCCTGATGAAGTGTTCTTTTCCACTAAATGAGGTCTCTGATGTATTCACTGGTTGTATTAGCATTTGCTCTGATCCAATTTGGATATAGCCAACCTGTCCACCAAAGAGAACAAAAAAATCCCATCAGTTTAGTATCCTAACCTTGCCTATCAACCCCTAGACCATTTCACTGCCCTCATTATTTAAGTGTGAGGAAATATAAAGTGATTAGGACTTTATGTTCAATCTCCTGAATACAGACTAAAGAACTTCATCTGCTTCTTATATTTATTTTTTATGTCACTGAGTACTGTTTAGAAATATTATGTGCTGTACATGTACAAAGAAAAGGTAGGGGGGTCTTGTCAACATCTTTCCTTTCCCTTCTTCCTCTCCCTCCAGCTACAGCACCACTCTAGCTGGAAGCATAGGTAAGTATGTCTTATGAGATGCTCAGCTCACATGAGGACAAATAAATTCCATTAACAGAAAAGCTTTCATAATCACCTTTCTAATTGCCAGCTAGAGCTGCATCGTTATTAAATGGCATTTATTACCTCAGTAGAGCAAAAGGGTGAGATTGCCTGCAAACAGAAGACTGCCTGTGTACATCACTCTGGCAAACAACAGAAAGTGAACTGAAGTGATGTCATAAGTAGGGCTTGCAGAGCCACCCATGCTTTTTTGTATGGGGACCGAATACCTCTTCTTGACTACAACAGGGGCCACACAGTAAGTACTGCTCTCCCTGCAAGCCATGCTTTTCAGAGGTCAAGCTGAGAATAGACTGTTGTCCAGCTACAAGATTTTCCATCTCTGGAATAAGTAACACAAAGAAGGCAAAGACCTTGTCTATACAACAGTAGACTCCATGGACTTCAGAGCACTAAACCCCTGCCTCTCTTGCACCAAGTCCAGATCTTACACCAGGGCTGGCAAGAACATCTTTGGAAGGCAACTTCTGCCCCAGGAAAGCCCTCCTCTACTTGTAACCCAGTGTTTTAAAGGTTCTCTTATGCCTTTTCCACTCCTTTTCTGGCACGAAAAAGAGAGAGTGAAAGCAAAGATATCACCCTAAAATTTAACAAAGCCTCCAGCTTTAGTAATCAACACTGAGGTTATAACACATTGGAGAAAATGAGTATGCACAATGAGTGCTTCTTACTTACTTTTCATTGTACTAATCCAACAACTATTTATATTGCAATTAAAGTCTCTAAATACAGATCTTTGGCGACTACTCCCCTGAGAGAACGCGGGAGGTCTGACCCAACTTCTCCTTCTAGCACCAGGAAGCCTCAAGAGGCATCAGATGGTGTCTGTGGTACATCTTGGAGGTAAAGGACTCACAAAGGGGTCCTGCTGGGTTGTGAGCCTCTAACACCCATCCTATACACACAAAGAGAGACCAGACTTTTTTTTTTTTTTGCCCCTCCCACTGTGTTCTGTGCCAGCCAGGCAACCATCCAAATAAATGCTCTGCACGTACATGCAAATACTATATATTCAACAGCTGACTGTACTAATATGATTTATAATATACATTACATATATACTGTATATTGTACATTTCCACACCTCCCTGCCAAATTCAGTTCTCACGTACACCCAGGAAATCCCTTTGGCCTAGTACTTCCAGCAAGAGGAATTTCTGCTAACAGAAATGAGAGCTATCCTCGTTTGACAGCCGTGCTGACTGAATAACGTTCAGGGGAAACCAGGATCTCTCAGAAAGGGTCACTAATTTCAAAAGTGTACTTGGGAAGGGAAAAAAAAAATATAAAACAATCAGTGTCTCTATTTGCTATGGCTGGAAAGCAAAGCGGTAACAATTAGTCCCCTGCCTAAAAAGAGACTAGAGACACCTCTTTTGAGGCTCTTTCAAAAGAGACCTTGACCTTTGGGCAAGGTCACTGATTAAGTATAAAATGCCCTCACACCTCCCAGAAGGGCTCCCATGTATGAAGAATAATTGACTTTATTTCTTTGCCCTACAGAATGCATACCTGTTTACAAGAACCACTCTGCCCTGGAGTTTCCAAAAGGGCTGCCTCTTCATTTAAATTACAAGTTGGGCTTTGTCAGAGTGTCAGCAAAAGATCTAGTGACTTATTCTTCCAGCCTCCTTTATGATGCTCTCCACTACTTCCCTTCCTTGTTCCAATCTTCCAGCTGGGAGGTAGCCCCAGCCCCCCTTTTTAATATAGGTTTTAATTATTTAGAAGAAGGGTTGTAAATCTGGTGCCATGGTACTAAAAGCCACACCAGAGCTCCTGAAAGACTGCCAACCATTTTTGTTGGTGCCAAAAATATGTAAGAAGTAGTCAGTTTCATCACCACCCGACATTATCCCAACTTTCTGGCATCAAGTGTGAAAATAATTTAAACCATTGGAAAGGACTTATGTTTCACATTTGGTTTGGAATTGTGAAACCTATGGAGTGAAAGAGCCATGCGTCTTCACCCTGGAATAGGTTAAGAAGCAATCTCAAGTTCAATCTGACAAGCCAAGTAGAGTTTCAAGCAGGAAGGATTTGCAGGATTGGGCCTGTAAAGTATTCCTAGGGAGTTAAAATTTTCCCCAAACTTGCCAGTTGGGTTCTAAAGAGTCCTCAAACCTGTTGGCCCAGATGAGATCTTTTGGACCTGGTAACCTCAATACTCTGGTCATTATTTTGCTTTTTCTGTAAGAAATGCATTCCTCCTGTTGCCTCCCTCAAATCCTCCAACTACCAGGTACTATGTTGTGCTAATCCCAGCGTGAGATAGATATCAGACATCAGCACTAGACAAATACTCTGTGCTTTTCTTCTTTAGTCTGTGTGATGTTCAGGGACAGCAGAAAGCTGGATTTTGAAGATAAAGAAGTAAAACAGAAGACCACGTAACTGTCAGAGCTATTTTTCCCATATCTCTGGAAATCATTCCAATTAAATAAAATGCTTTGGATCTGCCAATTCCTGTTTGCCTGGCGAGATGCATATCAAAAGCTGGGATACTCCCTCTCATCCTTCTTTCACTGCAAGAGCCCATATGAACAGGACCTGCCACTGTGTCAGACCCCACTATTGTTTAGTGTCCAGGAAAGCAGCTGCTGCCCAGTCCCACCATCCCAGAGCACCTGAGACACAGGAGCTGTCAGGAGCTCAAAAATTCAGAGGGGCAGAGAAGTTCATCATCATCTGCATTATTAATCTAAACTGGATTTTACAGCTAGTATGACAGGACCGTGCAGCTGACAGAATCACACAGCTTGGCTAACAGGAAAGCCTGGAATGATTTCAGCCTCAAAAAGGCAGGCAACCAAGCTGACAAGTTGATTAAAATAAACAATAATCCACACTTCCCACTACAGCCCCACTCACCACTGTGCTTAACAGTGGCTGTATCTTTCACATGAAGGATATTTCATATCCTTAATTCAGAAGTCAGCCTAGCGTTGTTCGTTAGCCAAAAAGTCCCTTTTCTCTAAACCACCAAACCAAAATATTCTCACATGCTCTTATCCAGAGTTTTACACATATGTTGGTCACTCAAGCAAACTGCTCACTCTCTAATCCACTCTTGTGCTACCAGTAGTTCACTCTTCTTGTACACGTTATCCTCCTCCTTGCCACTGGGGTTTTTCCTCAGGAGGAAGGTTCTCACACCCTATCACTGGAATTACAGTGGTAACAACAGGACTGTTAGTGCTGGCACTCAAACAGCATTTGTAATCACATCGTCCTGCTCCGCTGGCTTCACTCTTCTGTCTGTCCCCTGGTAGTTACTGGTGGAGCTACAACAGCTCGAGGGCTAACTCGGGACAGGAATCCAAATCTGCACATGGTTCTGGACCTTCCCACACGTTAATATTCTCCAACAGTTACACTGTTTTTCCAGCCCTTTTTATTTTCACAACATCTTTGAAGGAGATCTGTGAAATGCTGAATCTTTAACAGATTTTTCTTTTGCTCCTAAGCGTTCATTAGTTACACACATATGAACACACTGAAAAGAGAACAGTTTTAAACATCTGACAGATTCCATTCCCTTCTCGATTTCTCAACTGTTACAATGTAAATCTTAGCTTAACCATTTCCTCAAAGTTAAAAGGAAGTCGATATTTAAAGTGAAGAACAAAAAACAACACAAATACAGTTTTAATAAACTTCACATGGCTTTTAGTCATGTCCTTATTAACCAGGCTTCAGCTCTAAGTTTGTTATCATTTACAAGTGCAATTCAAGCAAATTTAAACCAAGAGCTTTAACTGAGGAACTGCTCCAGTGTCATTTCAGATTTACACCCGGTTATGAGAGCAGATCACACCCCAGAATATCTGGCTCTAGATAGAACACAACGTGCTCTCCCTTTTGTCCACTGTGGAAGGGGAAAGAAAATCCCAGCACAAAGAAACCCAGCACGGTAATTTGAAGGGGTTTAACTTTTCAGCTTGTGGACCAGCTGTGGATACACACCAGACAGCTCCTCTCCCTGACAGGAGAATTCAGCAGAGCTGAAGGTTTCCTCAGGGGATATGGTATCATTTTATAACCCTGGCATGCCTGCACTGCCCTGCTTCCCACAGCAGCAGAGGCTCTTGCAGACACCTGAAGGGCAGCACCATTCAGTTGCACAGATTAAACACTCACTACCACTGGACAGGGATTGAGCTCACCAAACTTCACACATCTGCTCTAAACCAGGCATCGTCTCCCTCTGCAGCCAACGGAGAAAGGCAAAGACCTCCAAAGTGACTATTCACCAACCTAAAGTAACTAAGCAATAGGACAGACCATCAGGGGAAGTGCTCTTTGGAAGTGCCCATTTTTTATCACTCTCTCCCCCCTTGATAACCAGAGTCAAACTTAAAACTAAGAGTCTGGGGCTTCTTCTGCATTCTCCTTCTTTTTCCCCAAGGACAGAGCAGACCTACCCTTTCACTAGGAGTCCTTTGAGTTATTAATGCTCGTTCCCTGGAGGCTGCAGTCCAACCTACTCAGTTCTCTTTGCCCTGACTGGCCTTCTATATTGGATCCAAAACCACACTGAGACATCCTGCGTAGGCACTTACACCACCTGGAAATCAGTGGGAGTTCAGAGCCCCTAGAAGAAATTATGCATCCAAATGTATTTCTTATGGTGCAGCTTCAATTACTCCATTCCATCCTATAAACAGCACCGTGCTCATTCCATGAGCCCTGTATTGTGCATCATCCACTTCCACTGATCCCGTTTGCACAAGGAAGTCACACTGACTTCAAAGGAGATTAAAATGTGGTGTGAAAAAGTTAAATGAATGAGCCTGAACAGGAGGGAGCCACAACCTCTTACCTCACTTGAGAAGGACAATCCACTTTAACTAGAGACAGGTCAAAGAGCAGTCCTGAACCCGAAGTCAGAGATTCCAGATTTCAAAATGAAAAAAGAGAAGTTACTTAGAATGAAACCTCTTCCTCTAAATGTATCCCAGTGATTTGCAGATCAGGTTCAGGAACCTTCAGATAAGGTTCCTGAACAGACAAGAGTTTTCAAGCTCATTTCCAAGTCAAAACCTAATGCTCATTTTAACAGGAATCCATGACCCTCTTAAAACTGTAGCTGTTTCAAAAAATTTAGGTACAAGAAATATGAAGTTAGCACCAGTTATAAGGTACTAATGTTATGGTCCAACAGATGGCATAGCAGTCATAACTTCAGTGTGTGGAAGTGACACTAGTACAAAAAAAAAAAAAAAAAAGTAAATTAATATATTAAACGAAATCTTTGTGAATCCCACATTACAATTAGGGAAGAAGTCTGCCCAAAAAGGCACAGAAACAGTCCTCATGTCTTGAGCAAACGAATTTTCTTGCTGGAGGGAGACCTAACAATATGCCATCCAGGAACTGATCTCCAACTTAGAAGCAGAGACCTTGGTTCACTACACAACTCAATTCAAGGCAACACACAACTTTCCAAAAGAGAGGCAATTTCCTGAACTCCCTACTGTCTTCTGGTCTTGGTCAGATGAATTGCAGAACTTTGCTCCTGCCTGTGTCTCCCCAACAGCAGGGAGACAGTTCAGTCCTGCGGTGTGGTCAGAATCCAAGTATTTTCACAATTGCATGTCCCAGGCGGGATACAGTCTTGCCAAGCCGAAGGCAGTAGCGCTTTTCGGGAACATAGTACCTCTTGTCTGCACTGCAACTCCCAGGCTGTCAAAAGGAAGAGGAGGGTTGGAGTGTCCTCACATGCAGTATTTTAACTGTGCAGATGAGACCTTAGGAACACCAGTCCTAAACGTGCTATGGCCTGACACAGCTACAAGGGTATGGCCACCCTTCTCCATGCAATTGCAAGCTGAGCAGGAAAACTACAACAGATCACATAGCAGTTAACAGCAGCATCTGCAAGCAGAGTTTAAAACACAAAACACAACCTTTAGGTCCCACACTGGGAACCCAGTGTCACTACCAGGAAGTAATTGCTCAGTCTGATTGTAGCTCAGTTTTCATGCCACCGTGTCAGGGTTTTTGTTTGTATTAGAACTCCACTTGCTCTGGTCATTTTATATAACATTTTGTGTAATTTATGGCATAGTTGAAGAATATGATTACAACAAAGTCCAGGCCAGCTGGAGATCAGGATACAGTATTATTACCTACTCTACCTCTTAGCGACCAGCTTTTCCAAACAAGGTGTCCTGACCATCCAGTTTGAGTCCAACGAGCACTCCCATGCTGGAGTTTTCAGGAAAAACTGGACTGCTCAGGAGACAAATGCCAGGATAAATAGGCTGCAAGGTTTCTGCTACCAAGGTCTTTCTTCTAGCCCAGCATGCAGGCCTTGCCCACATCCCCACCCGTGAAGCTGTGCTGCTGCTGAGGACAAAGCCTTATCCTTCCTGCTGCAAACAGTGATTAAGGAAGCAGCAGGAAAATTCAAAACCCTCTGTAGTGATGGTGTCAGTATTTTAAATTGCCAGAATAGGAGGCAACAAATTTAGGCTCGAGAGTCACCCAATCTCAGTTCCACTCATGGCAGATTCAAGACTTCCTAGATTATTTGAGGCAAATTTAATTCTTCTGATCCCAGAAAACACCTTGCCACTAACTGGCATAACTTCCACTACAGGTATTCTGATGTAGGTGACCACTGCAAAAGGCTGTGTAAACACTGAAAGCAGGCTAAGATCCAGTATGTTTCACATTTAAGAACAGACTTATGAAGCCAAAAGGTCCATAAGAAGGTCTATCGACATGGTCATGTGGATTAATTTAATAAAACCACTTTAAAGTTAATGAGGTTCATCTTAAGTTTAGGTTTATCCTGAAGACACGTCAGTTTTCTGTTCCCTAATTTTGAGTTCACAAGGCTGTTATAAACCTTAATGCTCTCATGCCCCTGCTTTTAGCCCTTTTCCCATTCCTGGTAATTATCTGAATGAAAAATAAATGAACATATTCCCCTAATAGGAAAGGAGCATCCCAACATGCAGAAACACATCCACACACACCACTCTCAGCACTGCCAGGACCAGATCCACAGGCAAAGGCGACCTGAGCTTTACCAACACTGTCACTTGCACATGTGGTAGTATTGGCCTTGGTCCCCAAGAGGTGCCACGAATGAGCAGCTTTGACACCTTTAACACTTTTTGATCCCAAGTTCATCTAGCTGGGTTACATCAATCTAGTCGCTTAGAATTCATATGACACAAACAGGTATCGCGATATTGTGGCTCGTATTTGCAGAGTAATGAACAAAGACTAACTAGTCTTGTTTCTTTTCCAACATTTCTACTGGGAATATCGCCAATCTTTTCCACTCCCCCTCCTCCATTCCCTGATCTCAGGCAGTTAATACTGTGCCTACAACTACATTCCTCTTTTTAAAAAGGTTCCTTCTCTGCCTGTTTGTGCTTTTCAGCTCTGCTGGAGTAGGTACCTTTGGAAGCCCAGCACTTCATGAATGGGATTAACAAAACATGCCTAGTGACAAAAGCGTAGAGCTGTTAGTGATTTAAAGCTTGAACTGGAGATATCACTTTTAAACTCAGAGAAAGCCCTTGGTGTACAGCTCAATTTACAGAGCCACTCAAATACTCAGCATCTCAGAACCACTATATTTTTTTTTTCCCCCCCAAACCTGAGGCACAGCGCCCTCAAATGGTTCAGGAATGAAGGCCTGAGCCCCAAGCACAGAGCACATGAAGTGCTTTCTACTGCAAAGTTTAAGACAAAATCTCTATCAACAGGTCTGTACTAAGAAGTTAAGCACACATCCCAGTACGCTTAACACCCCGGTGACTTTCTGAAGTGCTTTCAAACTATCAACAGTAATCACAAACTAGCCATCATCCTAAGCATCTAAGTCTTCACCACTGAGAAACAGAAATGCTGTCCCGTGCAAGATCATCCCTTATCAGGATGCTCAGAGGAGACCCCAGGCCCTGCAGAGCCACCTGAAAAAGTGACAACCTCACATAGAGAAATCCTGAGCCCTGAGGTGGGAAAAGCATCCCTGAGTGGGATGGTTCTTCTGACCATGCCGGAGAACCAGGTGTCCCTACACTGCAGCTCCCACAAGACACCCTCACACACCAAAACCAATTACACAAGCCAGGTGGAAAGAGCCTGAAGAGCCGAGGAGCTGCAGGAGTGAGCCAGACAGGTAGGCAACCAAATCCCCCACAGCGGGGCCCAGCCACCAGCCAGATGGCAGGGGTACAGCGACAAGTGGAAGGTCCATCAGCCAGGCTGCTCCTTCACAGCATCTCTAGGTCCTGCTGCCCACCAACAGCAGACTGTGGCTGAGATATGTCTGAAGATGGGGCAGCTCTCACAGTGGAGAGATGGGGCAGACAGAAAACACACAGTGGGTCAGCAGCCATGCTCACCAGGGCCCGGAGAGGCGAGGGGTCGGGCAGGGCAGCAGGGGAGCGGGCAGGAGGGGCACCGCGCTGAGGTGAGG
>BJBW01000004.1:472-23203 GCA_004320125.1 Scolopax mira
GGGGGGGGGGGGGGGGGGGGGGGGGGGGGGGTGTCCCGGTGCCGGCCTGAGCTCAAGCACCGCGGCGGGGATCCCCCGGTACCGGAGACACGGGAAAGTGGGGGGGGGGGGTACTCGAGGCACCGGGGTGAGACCCCCGGGTGATGCTGGGTCTGCCCCGGGCCCGTTACCGGGGTGGGCACCGTGGGGGTGGCACCACCGTCCCTACCGTGTCCCCGGCAGACGGGCGAAGCCGTGAAGGCGCTGCTGCGGCGGCTGCAGGAGCTGCAGGCCGAGCGGGCCGAGGCGTACCGGCTCTTCGAGGAGTGAGTACCGGCAACCGGATCCTCCCGCCCAATTTGGGGGTTGGTTTTTTTGGGGGGGGGGGGCTTGATTCGGTGGGGGGTTTTTTTTGCATCCTGACGGGAGGAGGCTGCCGGGAGGGAGCAGCGGCCGTCGGGGAGGCTGATGAGCTCCAGCTGGCAGCGGGGGGGGGGGGGGCGGGGGGGGGGGGGGGANNNNGGGGGGGGGGGGGGGGGGGGGGAGGGGGGGGGGGACACGGGACACCCGCACCGGACACCTGTATCCTATTTTAGCATCCGACAGGGGACGATGGAATTCCCGGGATGCGGGCTTGGGAGGGAAAGGGGAAAAACAACAACTCCCCCCCCCCCCCCCAAGCTTGTCCTGTGCCAGGGGTGAAGCTGCCTGTTTGTGGGGACTGAGATTTGCCCCATTGGGGCAGGAAACCCCTCCTGCTCCTGCCTCTGGGGGGGTGGAAGGGGACCTGGTGCCCCCCCCCCACCCCTCCGGTGTGGTGATGGTGGCTCTTCTCCCTCCTTTCCCCCCAACTAGGGGTCACCGGGCGTACCTGAGCAGTGCCCCCCACTACGACTTCCCCCGTTACCGGCAGCTGGTGCACGAGATCACACTGGCCTTCAGCGGCATCTCCCGGGAGGTGCTGCTCATCGCCGGCCGCCTGCGGGACCAGCTCGCCCGCCCCGACCTGGCCCAGCACCTCGCCCGCCTCCAGGAGTGGGAGCAGGAGAAGCTGCAGCTGGTGGGTACCAGGGATGGGGAGGATGGATGGGGGTGCCACCCACGGATGCCTCGGGGGTGCTTTGGTGGGGGGGTGTCCCAGCTCCTGCCGTGTCCCCACCGCAGACGGCGCAGCTCCAGCTGGCTCGGCAGTGGGTGCAGGACCAGCCCGAGGTGGACATCCATCAGCAGGAGGTGCGGGAGCTCAAGCACAAGTAGGTGGTGGCCCCACGGATGCGTGTCCCTCCCCATTTTGGGATGGCGGCGTCCCCTTCCCCCTAGCAAGGCTAGGAGCCCCTTCCTCACCATTCTCACCCCCCTCCAGCTCAGGGGGGGGCCCAGTTGGTGCCTCCAAAAGCACCAGGGAGGGTTTGGCAATGCCGCCCGGCCACGGTCCCCTCGGCCTCCCCAGGCTGAGTGTTTCATAAACAGCGCGGGGAAGGCGAGGCGGCCCAGATAATACGCTCCATATGGACTTTATTTATAGTTTCCATCCGCTCTCCTAGGCTAATTAAAACCATTGAGGCAATCAGCGAAATTCTCCAGGACCTCAAGTACGATTCGGAAGAAGTCGAGTGATGGGTGTCCCCGTGGGAACGGCTGGAGGGGCCGGCTGGTGGAAGGGGGGCCCCCCGCTCAAACCACCACCACCCCCCTCTTCCCGGCCTCTAACGCAGCCCCCCGGGCACACACACCAACCCCAGCAAGGTGGGCGTCCTCCCTCCCATCCCTTCTTTTTGAGCATGAGCTGGAAGGCGTGGAGAACCCCCTCCCCAGGACCAGAGGGCCCCCCCCGAATCCTGAGCATCCCTAAGGGGAGGGGGCTGGCATGGGACTCCCCCTATGGGGTGTAGGGGGGAACCAGCCAGACACACTTTGCCTAAAGCTAAACCATGACCCGCAGTGCCAAGGGGCTGCCTTGTGTCTATCCCCCTCAGAGATTAAGCCCTACAGGCAGTAGCCCCCCCCAATCCCCCCTCTCTGAGATCAGCTGTGCCCCCAGCCCCACATCACCTCGGGTGCCCCACAAGTGCTCTTTTTTGGTTTTTTGTGTGTGTTGTTTTTTTTTTTTTTTCTACAGTCATTCCACAATAAATTTGTGTCCCCGTGGAGCTGGCCCGAGTCCTGTGGTCTAAAGGGCTTGTCGTCCCCCGCCTAGTGCCACCCTCTCCGTGTCCCATGGGAGGGGGTGACGAGGGACAGGGGTCCCGTTTGGCTGCCCGCTGCTTCCCCGTCCCCGCGCGCCGCTGCTGCTCCGCTGACGCAGACCCCGGTGGGGTTTCAGAGGTTTATTGGCATTAAGCTTAAATCTGTTCCTAATTGACTGAAATGGAACCAAAATAAGGCTGGTTTGAATCAAAATTGGAGCAGGCACTGGGCAAACCCCAGCAGCCTCAAAAACCAGCCCGCATGGCTCCCCGGGGATGGACACCCCCCCCCGTGTGCTCACACGTGGGTCCCCGGGGCCAAAACAGCCAAAATTGCTTCCTGGGGTTGGGGGGACACCCAGGAAGCCCCCACTGACCCTTTCATCCCAGAGGCTGCTCTGGTTGGCGGGTAAGGAGCAAAGCCTCCCTGCCCCCCCCCACCGAGCGATGTTGGGGGGTCCCCTCACTGCCATGGGGTGCGAGCAGCTCAGTGGGGGGCTGTGCTCCCAGGGGGCCGGCGGCAAGTGAGGGGCTCCCATGGCTAGCCCAACCCACCCCCCAAGCCTCACCCCATCCCGTCCCGGGGGGCTGCGGGGCCACGCTTCGCCCCGGCCACCTTCCTGCTCCCCCCTGGTGGGCCCAGGGGGGGGTGGTCCCGGGTGGGCACCGGGCGCCCCGTGTCATCCTGCCGGCGCTCCGTCCCCCGCGGGCTACAACTTATCGCCGGGAAGAACCTGCAGAGAGGAGCAGAGCCCCACGTCGCCGCCGGCCACGCGCCCCAGGGTCCGTGTCACCCCACCTCCCCCCCTTTCCCACCATCCCTAGGGGGTCATTCCCCCCCCCGCCTTATCCCAGCTGGGGAAAAAAAAGTGCAAAAAAAAGCTCCTTACCTACCTGGTTGCGTGTTTTGTGGGATTTCTGCAGCCACACGCGCCACTGGTCGTAGAGCTTGATGCCGAGGTTGGAGCAGCCGTAGGCGTGTTTCTTCACCCACCCAAAAAACTGCTTCAGCTCCCGCCGCAGCGTCGTGTTTTGCTCCCCACCTTTGGGGTCGCAGCCCCCCGCCGCTCGCTCTGGGATGGAGGGGTAGGGGGGGGGGGATGGGGAACACGACACACATTACTCACACCCCCCCCACACTCGCTAATTAATGGTGGGCGAGAGGAAAAACAAGCGGTTTTTGGCTCCCAGCTGGGAAAACTGAGCTCTAAGAAATCCAGGTGCTGGGCACGGAGTGGGGAAGGGACCCCACCACCATCACCCCCCCTTCCCGGCACATTCTGTGTGCACAGGGGAGGGGGAGCACGGCACCAGTACCCCCTCACCCCTCCCCAAAAGGGTGCTCACCGCTGCGTGGGGTGGAGGCGGCGGTGGGGTTGCTCCAGTCGCTCCAGATGCCGGCTTTTTTGGAGCCGTAGATGCCGAAGGGGTTACAGCGCACCTGGACGAAGTAGACGGTGCCGGGGCGGAGGCCGGCCAGCCGGCAGGACGTCTGGTTGCCCACATCATCCACCACCTGGGGGTGAGGAAGGGAGGAGATGGCAGAGCCCCCCGGGGGAGGTGGTGGTGGTGGTGGGGGCAGCGGTTGGGCCGTCCCCCTCGTCGCCGGGTGATGGTCACCCAACCTTCCACTCCGAGCTGTCCTCCACCCGGTACTGGATCTGGTACTTGGCTTGGAAGAGGAAATCCTTGAGTGCCGGCGGGGAGCTCCAGCGGACGCTCAGCTGGTCCTCCAGGTCGCCCACCCGGCTCACGTGCACGTCCGATGGGGGGTCGGTGGTGACTGTGGGGACAGGGCAGGGGCCGGCACAGGCAGCGAGCGCCGTAGGGGTTAAAGAGCCACAGATGCAGGAGGTGGGGGAAACAAACAAAAAAAAAAACCCCAACCCAACTCTGGAGAAAACAGCCTAATTCAATTAGGAGCAATTCTGCTCATATATCGCCCATTTCCTGCTGCCCTCCCCCCCCCAAACACCCAACATCCCACTGCATGAACCCATTGCTCACTCCATCCCCACCACCACCTCCACGAGGTCACCAGCAGGGTGGTGACATCCCAACCCCCACCCACGCTGAGGATGTCCAACATAACCATGTTGGAGACAAACACCCCAAGCAATTCTGCTGACATATCGCCCATTTTCTGCTGCCCCCTCCCTGCAACACCCAACATCCCACTGCTCAGTTCACCTTCTCCCCACCACCACCACCTCCATGAGGTCACCAACAGGGTGACCCAACCCCTGCTGCTCACCCACACTGAGGATGTCCAACACGAGGACATTGGAGATGGCCACTCCAAGCAATTCTGCTCACATATTGCTCATTTTCCCCCAACACCCAACACCCCACTGCATGAACCCACTGCTCACTCCATCCCCACCACCACCTCCATGAGGTCACCGGCACAGCGGTGACATCCCGAGCCCCACCACTTACCCACGTCGAGGATGTCCAACATGACGACGTCGGAGACGGCCACCCCCAGCCTGTTGGAGGCCTCCACCCAGATCTCGTAGGGTGTGAAGAGGGCCAGGTCCTTGGGGATGTGGCAGGAGTAGGGCCCGGCCGTGTGGTACTCCTGGCACGTGTTGTCTCGGCCATACCACCTGTGGGCAGGCACTGAGTGCCAGCACGGGCACCACCACCCAGCCAAGGATGCTCACCCACCCCCAGAGGATGCAGCCATTCCCAGTTGGGGACTGGGACTCATTTATCTCCCACTCAACACCCCCAGCATCGCGCTGGCCAAGCGTTGGGCTACCAGACCCCATGGTTCATCCTGGTGACTCCCAGCTCAACAGGAGCTTCTCCTCACCATCCTCCTCCTCCTCAGCACATGGCCAAGACCCGAGGAAACTCATTACATCCCCACACAGGGGCCAGCCTGGAGGCATCGGGCTCCCCAGCTTCCCCACTGCCCCCTACGCCTTTAAATAAATAAATACCAGTGGGGGATTTTTTTTTTTTTTGAAAGAATTGTAGGAATTAAAGAGGGGCAGCCCCACCTGAGCTTGTACTTGAGGGTGTAGTTGGTGTGCAGGAACGTCTCCCCCTCCGTCCCCGGTGCCCATTTGCAGGTGAGGTCCTTCATGTTTTTGGACCAGCAGGTGATGTTGACCGGTTTCTCTGGGGGTACTGGGGAGAAGGAAATTTTAAATAAATAACTAAAACCCAACAAAAACCCACAAAACCCCCCCACAAATAAGAGGTGGAGAGGGATGAAAAGGCGAAATGCAGCCCCGCTGGGGCCATGCCACCACCGTGGTCCCCACTGGCCCCAGGTTGCCAGCCCCGTGGCTGCAGAGCTGTTTGATGGGGAGGGGGTTTGGGGGGGGTTAGGTTCCTGCCTGCCCCTGCCTACACCCGGCCCTGGAGCTGTTTTCTTTCAACACCAGCAACTCGAAAAACAAATCCAAGCCGTGTTCCCAGCGAAGCCTCTGTATTCCTCAGGACGTCGTCGCATCGTCCTTAAAATAGCCCAAGATAAAAATCTTACGGTTATTGATTCGGACAAGCGCGATTTTACCCCCGGTTTGCCAAAAACCAGCCTTTCCGCGAGCGGGAGGCAGCGGCTATGGGCGGGCACGGGAAAAAAAAAATACTAAAAAAAAAAATTAAAAATCGAGTGACCATTGCAGGGTTTTTTTTGGCAAGAGCTGGGGTGTTAATCCCCATGGGGATGGCTCCCACGGCTCTTCCCCCCCTCCCCCCAAAAAAAATAAACCCCCCCAGCGGGCCGAGGGGCCCGTGCGAGCGCGCCGCCGACCTACGTCCAACGTAAAGGCAGGAGCCGGCCAAGATGCCACCGTCTCTGCTGTGACACACCAGGTTGTCCCCCGACTGCTGCTTGGAGCCGTTGAGGTGGGCGAGGGCCACGCTGAGCGTGGTGGGACCCAGGGTGGCGTAGGAGGCAGCGGGCAAGCGCCGGCCGTTCAGGGTCCAGTACAGGTCCTCGGCTTTCAGGTGAGAGTCCGGGCTGACCGTGCAGGTGGCCACCAGCGAGGAGCCGATCAGCAAGGTGGGGTCTTGGGGGGAAATCACTGCGGGGTCTGGAGCCAGAGAAACAAGAGGGGAGGAGGGTGAGAAAATGAAGTTATAGAGGATTTTATATGTATCTCTATCTTAGATAGACTTAACATTTATGTGACACCTATTTCTATCCATTTAAACATGAGTTTAGGCATATATCTCCCATTTCAATGTGTTTTTCACCTATTTCTATCCACTTAAACCTGGTTTAGGTATATATTACCCATTTCGATCTGTTTTACACCTATTTCTATCCACTTAAACCTGGTTCTAGGTATATATTGCCCATTTCAATCTGGTTTACACCAATTTTTATCCATTCAAACCTGTCTTTAGGTATACACTACCCACTTCAATTTATTTTACACCTAATTTTATGCATTTAAGCCTTTTTTTAGGTATATATTACCCGTTTCGATCTGGTTTACATCTACTTATATCCATTTCAATCTGTTTTTCACCTATTTCTATCCACTTAAACCTGGTTCTAGGTATATATTACCCATTTCAATCTATTTTACACCTAATTTTATCCATTTAAATCTGGTTTTGGGTATATATTACCCATTTCAATCTACTTTATACCTATTTTTATCCATTTATACCTGGTTTTAGGTATATATTAACTGTTTCAATCTATTTTACACCCATTTCTATACATTTAAACCTGGTTTGGGGTATATATTACCTATTTAAATCTATTTTATATCTATCTTTATCCATTTCAATCTCTTTTACACCTATTTTTATCCATTTAAAATTTAATTCTGTGTATGTACATATAAGAAAATAATCTCTAGTGATCTATTTATCACGGCTCAGCTCTCGCCCTCCTCCGAGGCAAAGGCAGGAGCACACGAGGCTCGGCCACGCTCTCCCCGTGAGCTCAGGGGCTCCTCGGCAGAGATGGGGAGAAGGTTTTGGGGGGGGGTTTCAAGCCAGGAAGCGCCAACAGCCTTCAGGGAGCTTTCTCAGCACCAGGCTTGGAGGGGGGGGCATGGGGGTCTTGGCCAATGCTGTGGTTTCTCCAGGGTTGGGTGGGGGCTGGGTTGTGGCTTTGGAAGTTTTTTGGGACAAAAGGATTTCAAAAGCAACTATGGAAAGGGTTTGGGGTTTTTTTTGGGGGGGTGTGTGTATTATTTTTCCCCTCCCTCCCTTTTCCTGACAACGCTGGCCAGCAGCCCCCCCATGGAGGATGTTGGGCAACGCATGTTCCCGGCCGACACCGGCACTGACCCAACCCTGGCTGATCCCCACCACGTGCTGCCAGGATTTGCCAAAACCCATCACCCCCACCTCAGACCGCAGCCCCTACAACCAGGACACCCCGAGGGACCATCCCAGGCCCCCTCCCCAAAGGGTGGTCCCTCCAGGAACCCCCTCCAGGATGGAAACCAACCCCCCCCACTTACAAACTCTGCTTTATTTCGAGACCTTTCCACCACGAGGCTCCGAAGAAAAGGCTCCCCCCGACCCCGCTCTGGGTTTTTCCGTGTCCATCAGCCTTATCGGCTCCATCCGCACGCGCCAGGCTAATATCCCAAATTACCTCCCGGAAAACAGCGCCGCGACCTCCTCTCCCCTCCGACCTCCCCCCCCTCGCCAGCCCCTGTCAGCTTTCAACGCCGCAATTAATGCTCAAAAAAAAAAAATAAAGTCCTCCTTACCCTGGAGATATCTTAATTAGCGGTGCCCGCCGTGGCTCAGGGGGGTGGGTGTGAAAGCACCCGGGAGATGTCGGTGCTGGGTACCCCAAGGTGCCCCCCAGCACCCCCCAGTGATGGCGTGGATCCATCCCACCCACCCCCAAAGCAAACCCTTCCCGGGGAGAGGGGGGGGCTCAGCCCCATCCCCCGGCGAGGCCTCCCAAAAAAAGCCCCCCCAGTGCTGCCAAGCAGCCCACCCAGCACCCTCCCCTCCATTATCCACCTCCGCCGATAACAGACCCCGTGCTCCGGGCCCTAATTCTCCTAAATCTTAATCTAAACAGCACCAGAAACACACACGAGCGCCGTAAAACAGACACGTTTCCCGTCCTCCGAGCGGGACCCTCTGGAGGGGCCAATTTTATATATAATATTTTTTTCCTGCAATTTTTTCCCCCCTCCTCCTCCAAGCAGGAGCCTCTGGAGGGACCAATTTTATACCTATATATATTTTTTCTTTTTTTTTTTCCCCCTGCAATTTTTTTTTCCTCCCTCCGTGCAGACCCAGCGCCGAAACATGTGTTTTAAAAGGGAAAAGTGTGAAGTTTTCAGATCGGAGGGGAAAGGGCCGGAGAGACACAGGGAGGCTGTGGAATGTGCAAGTCGCAACGAAAAAATACCTGCTCGGGGGTTTTATGGCTTTCCTATTAAAAAAAAAAAAATGCTGATCAGGTGCTAAGTAATGCTATAAAGTAAAACCACATTTCCAAGGTGTCGGGAACGTTTATGCTTTTCTTCCGAAGGGCCGGATTTCATTTTATTTTTATATCGGCGTTTTAAGGGGCTGGGAAAGAAAAGTAAAACTACTCTGCGATAAGTGGCGGAGATCACGCAGTTAAAAAAGATTTATTAAGATGTGCAGGGGGTTAAGGAAAAAATAATATAAATAATTGCCCTGAAGAACAAAAGGAAAAGTTGGGCAGCTCCGAATTCTGCAAGAAAAGGAAGGGTTTTTTTAAAAATAAATATATTTCGAGCTCTTTGAATGCTCAAGTGACAAGGTTTGCAGCCGAAAAATGCTTTATCCCTCTTTTCCACTATCTTTTTCCCCTTTCTCTGCTCCAAGTGGCATTTCTCGTGCCCATCCCTCAGCTCGAGGAGGGATTTATAAAAAGCCCAGGCATTCCAGCGAGCGCGACCGAGCTGAACCGAGGGGAAACATTCGCTCTCTAAAAGGAGATTTGGCTTCGCCTTTCCCCAGCGCCGCACGTCGAGGGGCCGCAGGGCGAGCGCTCGCCCCACTCGGCTACACCAGACCCCCATGGAGGGGGGAAAAAAACGGGGGTCCCAGAGGGGGGAAAGCAGCTGCGGGCAGCACCAGGCATCCCCTTACCGGGGTGAACCGAAAGGTGCGGGGTCAGCCCCTACAGGGGTCCGGCCACGGCCCCACTTTGATCCTGGGGGGATTAACCCCTCCAGCCCCCGGGGTGGGCACCGCTCTGAGCCAAAACCTGCTTTTATTTAGAGGCTCCTGTTAAAGCTCCTAAAGTGAGTTTTGGAGTGGTTTGAGGTGTTTTTTTTTCCCCCCTCCTTTCGCCACCGCTTCTGCAATTCCCGCCCCGATTATTGCCCCGCTAACGAGACGAATGGGTCACGAGCTCTGAGACCCGGGTGGCCGGGCCCCCGTGGCATCACCGGAGGCGGGGGACACGGGAGAGGTGGTTTTTCTTGGCGGGACCCGTTTGTGCATCGGAGCGAACATCCATCGCCTCGAGAAATTCCCATCACAGGGAGGAAGCCAAACTTCCTGCTGCGGGAGCGGGATCTCGCCTCCCCTTCGCTCGGCCCGGAGGGAAAGCAACGAGGCGACAGGGGGGACGGAGGCTAATTGGGGTTTAGGGCTCTGTGGGGATGGGGGGGGAGCCCTTCCTTGTAACCACCCCCCCCCCACCATGGCAAAGGGGGACCCCAATCCCTGCGGGGCTGAGGCCGCCCACAGCTCAGCCCACAGGTGGCACCTCCCGGGGCTGCCACCGCTGGGTAGGACCCCCAAATGGGCATCATTGCAGAGCCCCCCAGGAGTGGTATTTTGGGGGGGTGGGTTAAGAGTCGGGGGACTCATTGTTCTCCGCGGGGGAGGGAGCTCCCTATTGTTCTGGGTGGGGAAAAGGGGATTCATTGTTCTCTGGGACAGGGGGGGACGGTTCTCCGGGGGGAAGAGGGGGTCCCCGTTGTTCTCAGCAAAAAGAGGGGGGTCTCAGAGGCTCGTGGAGGGGGGGGGGAAGGGGTCATCGCTCCCGGGGGTGGGAGGGGGTCGCGTGGGGAAGGGGTTCGCTATTGTTCTCCAGACGGAGGTTTCCATTGTCCTGGGTGGGGAATGGAGCCGCATTGTTCTCCGGGAGGGGGGGTCCTGCACGGCGGGGGTGGGGGGAAACACGAGGACAAGTGGGGACCGACCCTTCTCGGGGAGAGGGTTCCTCTTCCCCACGGGGAGAGGGGGCACTCGCTGCCCCCCAGGGGAGGAGGGGGGTTCCCTGCTGCTTTAGGGGATGGGGGGGAACACAAAAAGGTTCCTCTATTGTTCTCTACGGAGAGAAAGGGGGGGTCCCAACTGGGCTACGGGGAGTGAAGGGGGTCCCGGTTGACCGCCGGGGATAGTGGGGGGGTCCCGGCTTAGCTTCATTGGGGGGGGTCCCTGTTACCCTGCGACGCGCAGCCCCGAGGTGCGCCCGGCGATGCCCCGGCTCCGCGTCCCGGGGGAGAGGGACGGGGGGGGAACATACACGACCCGAACACAGCCCCCCGGTATGGCCCGGCACCGCCCGGCCCGCAATGAATGGGGGAGCCCCAGGGGGCTCCGCGCAGCGCCCGCCTCGGCCCCGACGGGACCCCCCCCCGCCGCCCCCCCCCCCCCCCCCCCCCCCCCCGCGCCCCCCGGCCCCCCCGCATCGCCCCCCCCCCCCCCCCAACACCTTGCGGGAGCCGCCCGGTATCCCCGGTACTCACAGGCGAGCGGCTCGGCGCGGAGGAGGCGCAGGCAGAGCGGCAGCAACGGGAAGAACAGCGTCAACGGCGGCATGGTCGGCTCCGGTGCCCGTCGGTGCCCGGGGCGGCGGAACGTACCGGCACGTCCGGGGAAGTCCCGAGCAAGTCTGAGCAACCCCCGGTTACCAAAGCCCTAAATGCCGCCCTGGCCCCGCCCCGCCCGGCCCGGGCCCGCCCCCGGGGGGGCAGAAAGCCACCGGCCCCGGGGCCCCACCGCCCGGTCCCGGTCCCACTCCCGGTCCCGAACCCCCGCCCCGCGGTGCCCGCCCGGCGGCGCCCGGTGCTGCCGCGGGATGAGATGCTGCCCCCGTTCCCCGGGGCCGGTGTCCCGCTCCCCCCCGAGCCCCACGGAAGGTGAGCCGCCCCGGGGCCGCCATCCCACGGGTGACTCATGCGCGGCCTCCACGGACCCTCCCGTGCCCCCGGGGCTGCTCCCGCCGCTGCACCGGCGGCCGCCCCCCCCGCAGGGTCCCGCACCGCCCCCCCCATCAAAAGAGTCTTTAGGAAACCGAAATCTTCTTATTACTTTTTTTGGTTTTTTTGAGGGAGGGGTGTTGCAAATGGCAATATCTTTCTGTAAACCCCGATGTTTTCTGTCAAAACCATCATCTTTCAGTGTCGTGTCCCCCCCCCCAAAAAAAAAACAGCCCAAAAGGTGGGAAAAAACACCCTGAGTTGGCTCCAAGCCCCCGCGGGGTTGGGGCTGTGTTTGTCCCCAGGGGGACATCCCCGGGGGTGGTGGCGTGTCTGGTTGTGCCACCATCACCATGACAAAGCTCGGGCATCACACTCCCGTCCCGGTGCCTCCCCCCGCCCCCCCACCCCGGGACTCGGTGGCACCAAGGGCTTTGCAGACCCCCAGGCAGGTGGCAGAGCCCTGGGACAGCAGGTCCTGGTTGGTGGCAAGGCCACTGTCCCCAAGAGCTGGCTGTCCCCAGCTGCGCATCCTTTAGGTCTGTCTGAGCCTTGGGGTGCAGTGGGGGACCCTGAGAGCTGGGGGGGTGCCTGGGTTTTGTGTCCCCTCCCCAGCAGAGGGGACATGGAGGGGCACAGTGACCCTGACCCCAAGGTTCGGATGGGGCTGGGAGCCACGGGACCACTGCCATTGCTGAGTTTTGTGGGTGACACTGGGGGGGGCGGGGGGCATTTCCAGCCCCTGGGGACATTGTCTGGTGGCTTTCCCTGTCCTTTTATGCATTGTCCCACCTCTGCGCCCTGCTGTGAGGACAGGGACATCGCTCCCTGCAGGGGACAGAGCGGGGGGGGACAGAACGGGGGTGACAGGGGACACTGGGGTGGCCCAGGGTGCCTCTCCTAAAGGGGGTGGCTCCGTGGCCATGTGAGGACAGTGGGGACATTGTGTGAGAATCACGGCGGGGCTCTGAGGTGTCGGGCACCAGCCGAAGGGACTGCACGGATTAGAAAATAAAATTTAAAAAAAAAAAAAAAAAGAAAGAAAGAGAGCGGGAGGGAGACAAAACAATGCCTTTTTCCCATCGTCCTGTTTTTTGGAAGCTTCTGAAGTGTTTTTGTTGAAATTTCCCAAAAATGTCAGGCTCCGGGAGCCACCCAGCCTGAGAAACTTCAGCCCCAGCGGCCGCAGTCTGGCCGAGTGAATCATGGCCACCCCGGGGGCCAGCGGCCGCCCGCGCTCCTGACCCACTGCCCGGCTCCCCCCCCCCGTCCTGGGGAAGCCACCCTGGGGTGGGGGCCAGCCCTGGGTGCTGGGGGGCGGTGGGGGGGGAGGAGAAATCACCCCCCTGGGGTGGGGACCAGCAGCCGCCCCTCTGCCCACCTGCGCCACCCGCACCGCCCCCCCATCTGCCTTCTCCTCCTTCCTCAAGCCCCTTCTTCTTCATCAAGCCCCTCGGCTTCCACCCGGAGCCACCATAAACCAGGATTTAGCGTGGCTGTTTTGGGAATCAGGGATGAGGGGGGTCCCGGGATGGGGGGGTGACACCCATCCTGGCACTGGCAGAGGGGACGTGGCCAGCTCCAGCAAAGGCATCATCAAAAAGTGGTTTGAGGCTTCACCAGGGGGGTCAAGGGGAAGGTGAGGGGGACAATGGCGTTGTGAGGAGAGAGGGGAGTGTGTCAGTCCCCACCGGTGTCACCTGGGACATGCCCATGGTGTCACCCCCGGTGGCTTGGGACATTCGCCCTCCCTGACCTCACGGCAGCATCCGGACCCGGTGCCGTGGGATGGGGACAGGGTCAGGGGGGACAAAGCCAGCTCTGAGCGAGCCCTGCCGTGCCTGGGGTCCCCCGAGCGGGGGGGTGATGGCAGTGGTGGCGGTGACAAAGCCACTCTCCCGCTTTCTGAGTCAGCGCCTCGCTCCCTGCGGACGAGTCCAGCGCTGCCCTTTGACCGTGACCTTTAAAGGGCTGCTCCCTCCTGCCCACGAGCCACTGGACTTGTGGCCACTGGAGGCCACAAGGAGCCCCCCTCCGACATGTCAGCATCATGATCCCCTGGGGCTGGGAGGGAAGGGGGGTGTCCGGCTGCCCCCCCCTCCCAACATGGCCGCGTTCCCAGGGCCTCTTTGCCCTGTTGTGGTGCAGGATCTGGCCGTGGGGCCCAGCTCCCCGGCAGCAGGACCCCCCCCAGCTCTTCCCAGGCAAGATGTGGTGCCCCCCCCCCCCCTCCAATTGGATTCAGGACCCCGGGGTGGCCCTGGTGACGTCCCCAAAGCCCCACTGGGCATCCTCGGTCCCGCTTCCCACCAGCCACCACCTTCCTGCCAGCCCCCCATCCTGTGTCACCGGGGCCGGGCCCAGCACATCTACCCCCAATTAATCTAATTACTCCATTTCCCAGCCAGAGCTTGCTCCATAAAGTCCTTGGACAGAGACAGCATCTGGCTCAAGGGGCCGGGGTGTAAAAAAGAAACAACAACAACAAAAAAACCCCCCACACACACATGCACAAAAAAAACCCCAAACAACACCAAAAACCCCCAAACCCCCAGAAAAGAAGCGGGAGGAGGGCCGCAGCGGAGCTGCCTCCGACTGCCTGCATCCTTTTAAAGTGACCTGGGGGAAAAATAAAGAGGCTAGAAATGCAAAGAATCCAGCAGTCAAGAGTTTTCTTTCTATTCCTCTCAGTCACATTTCCACATCCATGGGTAATTTATAACCCGCTTAACCCCTTCCCTGACACACCCCCCCACCCCAACCCCCCCCCGTCCCCCAGCACAACCCCTTCTCTCAAGAGCATCCTCCCAGCGAGCGGCTGCACCTTCCCGCCTCTGTTTGCTTTGGGAAGCACAAAAAGTCCCGGGATGGAGTTTGATGATCTCTGGAGGGGGGGGGGGGGCATGGAATTGATGTCAAAAGGGTGCTTGAGCACAAGGGATGGGCTCTGGGGGGGTTAGGACATGGGGTGACGCATCCTCTGGCCATGGGAGGACCGTGGGGACACCCCGGGCAGCGTGGGGGGGGGGAGCCTGTGGCTTCACGAAAGGCTCCGGAGGGGGGGGTTGGAGAAAAAAAAAAAAAAAAAAGAAAGGAAAAAAAAAAAAAGTAGGTCAGTAGTTGATAAATGCAAAAGGCATCGAGTGTCTCTGGAGAGGGGAGGAGGGAGGGCAGCAAATATTTGCCAACTGGGATATTATTGCCTGGGAAAGGGTGTTTTCCGTTAAAAGGTGAGTGGATGGAGCGTGGGCCGGTGCCAGGCGCAGCGCGGGCAGGTGCGGTGGGACCGGTGCCCCCCCCGGCCACACAGCCCCCGGCACGGTGTTCCCGGTGCTCCCGGCACTTGATCCGGTGGGTTTAGGTCCCTCTGGGGCTGGGGGCTCCGTTCCTCCCGGGGCGATGGAAACCTCACCTGCGGCGCCGTGATTTACGGTGACAGCCCCCAATCTATCCCATTTACTTGGCCATTTGTCACCGGGGCCGGACACGAGGCCGAGGGGCTGGAGGGGCTTCAGGAGGGGGGAGAAGGGGGGAGTGGGGGGGGGGGAATGGAGCCGACCTGGCAGCCCCGCCAGCCCGGCCGGAGCACATTTTCTCCCGGCCCTGGTTTGATTAACAAGATGAATAAGCTGGCGGAGCACAGCGGGGCGAGGAGAGGCCCCGCTCCCTGCTCCCCGGGGGGGAGGGGGGGAACGGGACACACGGGGCTCCCCCGAGGAGATCTGGCCACCCCCACCCTTCTCCCCCTACCCCAGAGCACGGAGCACCCCTCAACCCCAGCTGGGACGGGGAGACACCCCCCCCTTTCCCAGTGCCGGGGTCCTGCCATGTGTTCCCCATTAGGGCTGGAGGTTAGTAAAGCCCCCAGCCCTCCTCCTCCTCCTCCTCCTGCTCTTTCCCCCCCCTCCCCGGTCCCGCTTTGGGGTGCTGCCATAAATAAGGCTAATGGGCAGGGCAGCGGCGCGCGGGGCCAAGCCTGTGCCTTTTATGTCTTTTAAACCCTGGGAAATCAAAGCTGTAAATCTGGGGTGTCAGGGAGAGCCCAGCGCCCCGGCTGGGAAGGGGCCCTGCGGGGCCAGGGTGAGGGGGGGGGCACAGGGAAGCGAGGTGGGGAGGGCCCGAGGGCCCTGGAGGGTGGCACATCTGGGGCTAAGGCTGGTGGGGGACAAGGGGCTCGTCTCCTCCCGGGGGGATGGTCCCTGTGGGGGTGCTGGCCCAGGGGGCAGGGAGGTTTAGGTGCTCCCAGTGCCAGGGCAGCCCCTGTCTCTCTGTGTCCCCAGTGCCAACGTGCCCCCCCCCCGTGTCCCCCCCACTCCCCCTGCTCTCCCCAGCCCCTCTGCGCTGCTGGTGTCAGTGGGGGTGCCCCCATCACTCTGTATCCCCCAGTGTCCCCCAGTCTCCCTGTATCCCCCAGCGTCCCCCTACATCCCCTGGTCCCTCTACACCTTCTGGTCCCCGTGCATCTCCTGGCCCCCCTGCATCCCCCCTGCCTGGGCATCCCCCCGTCCTCCTGCATCCTGTGGTACCCCCGCACCCCCCATTCCCCCTGCACCCCATGGTAGCCACTGACCCCCCAGGGCCCGAGCATCCCCCCAACTCCCCCTGTCCTCCTGGTACCCCCATAGTACCCCCGAACCCCCCATTCCCCCTGCATCCCCCGGTGCTCGAGCATCCCCCAGTCCCCAGCCCCCCCTCCTGCCGCATCCCGTGATACCCCCGCACCCCCCCGGTTCCCGTACGCCCCCCGTCCTCCTGCACACCCCCCCCTTCCCCCCTCGCCCCCCAACCCCCGGTGCCGCTGGCGGGGGCTGCTGGTGCCGGTGCCGGCGGAGCTGCGGCAGGCTGCGGCGGCTCCCCCCGCCCCCGGCTCCCCCCGCCCGGCGCACGGCGCGTCACGGCGGGGCCGGCGGCGGCGGCGGCGGCGGTGGCGGTGGGTGCGTTCCGCTCCGCGCCGCTCCGCGCCCCGCGCCCGCCATGGCGGCCCGCCGCCACCGGGCCCTGCTCGCCCTCGGCCTGGCCTTGGTCGCCGCCGCTGTCGCCGTCGCCGCCGCCTCCGCCACCACCGACCCCTTCTCGCCCCAGCTGGGAGACACCGCCGGTTGCCGCGGGCAGTGCGGCCGCAGCCTCCCGCGCCGAGCCGCCGCCGTGAGTCCGGCCGGGCGCCGGGGGGGGGGGTGGCACCGGGAGCACCGGGGGTCCCGGGGGCAGGGGGAACATCGGGAGCATCGGGAGTACCGGGAGCATCAGGGGAGACCGGGAGCACCGGGGGGATAGGGGAGCATCGGGGGTACCGGGAGCATCGGCGGTACCAGTATCATCAGGAGTACTGGGAGCACCGGCGGCATCAGGGGGGACCGGGAGCAGTGGGGTCACCAGCCCACCCTGCATGAGCATCCCCACGCACAGCCCCACACCAGCCCACCCCACGGGGAGCACCCGGGGGGGCACCAGGAGCACCGTAAGGGGGCCCCGGTGGTCTCCTCCAACGGGGCTTTGGGGTGCCCCCGGTGAGGGCATCCCCTCGGTTTGGGGTGCCCACAGCATTTACACCCATCCCAGCTTTGGGGTCCCACCCACGCTGGGTTTGGGGTACCCTCAGTGGCGGGTTGAGGGTGCAACTGGTGAGTGCCAGCCCCCCAGCTGCCCTCCGGCACCGGCAGCGTGGCAGAGCCATCCCCGGTGGCACAGGAGCAGTGGGGCTGGGGACAGGGGGTGCCACCCGTGGTGTCGGGGTGGGCCAGCACCGGGCCACGGCAGCGTGGGTTGAGATGGAGCCGAGCGCTGGCTGCGGGACCCGGAGCATCACGGAAAGCCCCGGATCAGAGCTGCCAGAGCCGTGCCGTGGGCCGTGTGGTGGCACCCGAGACCGTCCCCAAGCCCCCGCGGTGGCAGGGGCTGTATCTAGGCCAGTGCCTTGGCAGGAGCCCCCACGGCCCCCGCTGCCGGGGATGGAGCTCTTTCCCCATCTGGGCTCAAGCTGCCTCCCTGCCAGCCCTGCCCACGCTCCCCCGTGGGCACCCGGACCCCCCGCTACCCCCCGAGCCTGTGTATGCAGCTACACACAGTGCCCCCCGCATGCATCCCCCCGCCCAGGGTGCTCCTGGCCCCCCACTATGCCTGCCCCCCCCAACTCCCCAATGCACACACACCCCAGCAACACCCACCTCCTGCCAGCCCATGCCAGGGCCTGGCTGGTGCCAAGTGCCCCGACAGAGACCTGCCACGAGGCCACGTGTGAACCCCACCGTTGGGTGCAATTTTGGGGGGGGTGGGAGGGCAAAGGCAGCTCTGCCTCCCCCAGCGATGCCATCGCCCCAGGTTTGAGGTGCCAGCCTGTGGTCCTGCGGGAGGGTGACAGTGCCTGATGCCCCCCAGCTGGGTGTGGGGGGGCCACGGTGGGGGTTCGGTGCAGCCACCGGGCTGAGCTTGGTGCCAGCTCCACACTCTCCTCCTCCTCCTCCTCCTCCTCCTCCTCCTCCTCCTCCTTGCAGGATGCTGTTCTCAACGCCTGTTACCGGGGCTGCCGGCTGTTCTCCATCTGTCACTTTGTGGATGCGAGCGCCGAGCTGAACACAACCAGAGCCGAGTGTGAAGCAGGTGAGGAGCCGGTGGCCGAGTGGCCCCTGCGCCCCAAACGCCACCCTGGGGGGTCCCCCACAAACCGGCAGCACCATCGTGACCATCCTGCCTCCGCTCAGCCCCATGCTCTGCCCCAGGGCCGCGTCCAGACCCTGCTGCAAAACAAGCGGGGTGCAGATTTATGCCCACGGGGTGTAAATCAGGAGGGGTAGGGGGTTCCTGGGGTGGTGGGGCTCATCAGAGGGATCGGGCACCCCCTGATCTTGACCCCCCTTCTTTCCTTGCAGCTTGCGCTGAAGCCTACAGCAATGCAGAGGAGCAGTTTGGTTGCGTGACGGGGTGCCACAAGCAGATGCCTGAGGTGGAGAGCAGGAAGGAGAAGGTGAGGGGCTGGGGAGATGGAGAGCCCCCATCCATCCATCCATCCATCCATCCCTCTCTCCATCCATCTATCCATCCATCCCTTCATCCATTCATCCATCCACCCATCCTTCCATCCACTCATCCATTCCTCATCCATCTATCCGTCCCTTATCCATCCATCCTCCATCCATACCTCCATCCATCCATCATCTATCATCCTTCCATCCCTCCTTCCTTCCCTTCCACTCTCCCTCCCTCTCTCCCCAGCACAGACATCCAGCCCCATCTCTCCCCTTGCTCCCTCCTGGACACCCCCACCTCATGGCTTGGGGAGCCCCAGCCCCGACCCCCGGCTCCCCCCGGTGCTTTCCCAGGGTGGATTGGGCCCAGGTGTGCTCCCCACGTGCCAAAACCCACGCTGCAAGCTGTGTTTTGCTTTATTTTACCTCCCCTGTTACCCCTCATGCCCCTGTGGATGAGCCCATCACCAGCCCATCGTGCTGCCTCCCCCAAAACACCAAACGCCAACTAAGGGGGCTCACCCACACTTGGGCCATTACACACAATTCCCAGGGTGAGAGATTCTGACCAGTGAATGTTACCAATTCCCCCAGTTTCTCTCTGTTATCCTTCCCAGCAATTAGCAACGCTCTTTCCTCCTACATTTGGTTAATTTAGCTCTTGCCCAATTAATTAAATTAGACTTTGGCCCAAGGTAGAGGCTTTTGGCTTCGTACGCCTGTGGAGGAAGATGAATTTGTGCTGTGAAAAGCTGCAGCTCCTTCAAAAAACCTCTTTGCAGCCTGATTTTAAGACCCTCCTGTGTCTTATCCCATTTCCCAGCCCCTCTCCAAGGTCGGGGACGAGCATCAGGGGGTGACCAGCCACCGGGGAGGGCTGTCACCCCCTTCACCCACCCAAAAGCATTTTTCCTTCGGGTTCCCAGACAGGCAGGCAAAGCAGATTTAGCATAATAATTAGATACAGAATCTGACCTATTTATTTCCTGTTTGCTGGTTTGACCGTGCAAGGGGCTGTCGGAAAATGTTCGAAGCCAGTGGCAGGAGCAGCCAAGCGGATTCCAGCAGGGATGCTTTAAAAATAACAAACCGCCGCGACGGCCAAGAATCCAGGGCACGGAGAGGCTGCCAGGAGAGAAACGCCCTCGGCATCTCGGCCCCTCTGCTCCTATTGTCTAAAGGGCTGCTGCGAGCGAGCCGGGGGGCTGCCGAGGGGCTGGGTGGTGGCCCCTGGGGCCGGGTGGTGGTCCTGGGGCTGGGTGGTGGCCCCGAGGTTCGGTGGTGGCCCTGGGGACCACGGCCCCAGGCTCAGGATCTCCTCCTGAGGCTGGATCACGGGTCCCGCACATCCCCAGCCCTGGGAGAAGCAGGCTGAGCCCCAGATCCCAGCATCCTGCTCAAGCCCAGCCACGTCCTCAGGGTGGGATGTTGTCCCCAGGGGTGGGTGAGGAGGGAACGGTGGTGACGTGATGTCCCTGCTCCTTTGCAGAGCCCGGAGCTGAAGGTGCCATCGTTCTCCATGTTGGATTTGGTCTCCACCTTCTGCAACGACATCGTCAGCTCTGCCCAGAGCTTCATCTCCTCCACCTGGACCTTCTACCTGCAGGCGGACGATGGCAAAGTGGTGGTGTTTCAGGTGTGTGTGTGGGAGGGGGTTCCCGTGTCCCCTCTCTCTCTGCTGGGTGTCGAGAGGGGTGGGGACCCCCTTGTTCACCCCTTTCTCCCTCTTTCCCTGCCGACCCACCAGTCCCAGCCTGAGCTGGAGTATCCGGTACCCGAGGTGCAGGAGACCCCACCGGAGCGGCCGGGGACCAGGACAGGACCAGGGTCCAGCCCCCGTGTCCCCCAGCCCCACACAGGTGTGTGGGGGAGGCGGGGGGGGGGGGGGCGGGGCTGCCGGGGGGGTGGGGGGGGGGCGGGGGGGGGGGGGTCTGGGCTGCCGGTGGGATTTGGGAGGGGTGTTCAAGAGCCTCCGAGCCCTCCTGGCTCTCATCCGATTTCTCCAGAGCTAAACAAATTACCCGCTTCTTGGGTCTGATTAAGCTTCCCACACCCCGCACCCAAACGGGGGGGTGAGTCTGGATTCGGGACCCTCTCCAAGAAGCTGCTGGGATCCTCTGCCCCCACCCCCTCAAACGCCCCCCCCCCAGGGTGGGGAGAGGGGATCACCCGGCACCCCATCACCTGCTGGCATCGGGACAGGGAGCGGGGCAGGCATGCCCACAGTGGGGTGCCCAGGCTCAGCATCACCTTTCCCCCCCCCAGGCTCCCAGGTGAAGGGGGAGAAGCCCCCCATGAAGGAGCCACGGGGCAAAGCCAAGGCGCAGCACCCGGACCCTCCGCAGCCGGAGCACGACTTCCTCGGCTGCATGTCCAAGTAGGTGCAGGGGGGGCTGCGTGGGGACCCTGGCGGGGGGTGACCTGCCAGACACACCAGAGCAGATGCTCCCCCCGGGCACGGAGCAAATTCCCACCCCGTGCCCTGCCATAAACTCCTCCTTTTTCTTTGGCGGGGGGCGGTGGGGTGTTACAGGCGCTCGGGCCTTCCTCGCTGGATCCTGGCCGCCTGCCTCTTCCTCTCCATCATGGTGATGCTGTGGCTGAGCTGTGCCAGTTTGGTGACCGCCCCCGAGCAGCACGTCAAGACCCAGGTACGGGGTGAGCACTGCTCAGTGCAGCCCTTTGGGGGGGTCCAATGGGGGTTCCCCACACCCTGGGTCTCCCCATCATGGCTGGGTGAGCCTCGAGGGGCTGAGATGTGGCTGCACGGTGTTTGTGGTCCCCTGGCCACCATGCTGGGCTCGCCGGCATGTCCATGCTGTGCAATACGTCCCCAGCCAGCCCCACAGTGTTCCCAGTCTGGGGACAAGGGGGTCCTGTCCCCTTCTCCGGGACTGCAGGGTCCCCTCTGCCTCTCTTCCAGCCTCTGAGCATCAACGGGGACAAGGAGTACCTGGAGGACCTGGATGGCCCTGGCACCTTCCCCCTGCCGCCCGTCATCGCTGTCACCCTGTGTCCCACGCCTGGCGGCGAGGACGCAGGGCCACTGCCCCTCAAAGTCAACCTGGACAAGACCATCCTGTAGCACTCCCAACCCCTTCCTGTCACCTCCACCCCACCTCCCTGTCACCCTCCCCACACTATCGTCCCTGCTCCCACTCCGCTGCCCCTCCGGCTGCCCCATGTCCCTGGCTCCTGGAGGGGCATCTCCAGCTCCGGCACGGGGAGGGGGGTGGGAACTGGGGGTACAATCTGTCTGGGTCACCAGGGATGGCCGCTGCGGAGGAGGCTCCTGGGAGCCAGGCAGCAGCTTTGCCTCCTCCGTAGATGTGCTGGGATCCTGGTTTCCAGCTCTCGAGAGCCAAGAGAGGAGCTGCCAGAGTGGGGAGGCCGGGGGGAGCCCGTCCTCGTAGCGGGGCGGTCCGTCTCCTCCCGACCGGAGCCCCCGGGGCCCCGCAGCCCTCCGGGCACGGGTCCAGCACCGGGCAGGAGGGAGCCGGCTGCGGTGGGGGATGGAGAGTCTGCAACGATCTGGGCTTTGGCTCGGCACATCCCCGGCCTCCCACCTTGGGCTGAGCCTCCAAGGCGCCGTCTCCGGCCCTGGGAACTCCCTTCCGCCGGCCGGAGCCGATTGCCTTGGGGAGCCGAAACGTGGCGAATGGATTTGGCGTTGGCAGCCAGAGAGAGGGAGCGGATCTTGCCGCCTCCGTGCCCACACCAAGGACCCAGCCGGCCCCTTCCCGGGGCTGCGGAGGGGGCCCCGGGATGGTTCCTTCCCCTCCCTCCTCCCTGACGCCTTTTGGGGCGGCTGAGCCCGATGCCAACGGGCTGGGAGGGGGACCCACAGGGGAAGGGGCAGCGGTTCCTTGTGTCCGAGCTCGGGCAGGAGGTGGGAGCTGCTGGGATGCCTCCGTGCTGGGCTCAGCATCCCTGCCCGATGCCGGGAGCGGCTCAGCCTGCGGGGCTGTAGCTGATGGCAGGACCCAGCAGCCTCTGGGCCTCCAGGCTTGCAGCGCTGCCCTGGAAGTCGGGGGGGGCATCCCTGGGGTCCCCCCTTGGCGTGGAGGGATCCCCTCCCTCCTCCTGCTCTCGTGCGAGCTGAGGCATCTCCCCTTCTCCCCTCCGTTCTCCATCATTTGACTTCGTGCGTCGTTTCGTGGTTTGATTTTCACCAGCATGTGGTCCTTCGGTCCCCGTGGGGACACTCCTGCGCTCAGGGAGGGACGGCTCGGCGGGGGCGGTCCCTTCCATCCCCACATCCACCTAACACATCTGTACAGATTAACTTATTGCCCTCGAGTCCCCACCCCTGGGTTTTTAGGGTCTCTCCCCAGCACTGAGGGGGTCTCGGGGGGGGAGGGGGCGGCCCATGGCGTGGTGGGGATGGGGGGGCTCCTGTCCCCAACCCTGCTGGTTTTGTGCTGCTCCGTTATCACTTTCACCTGTGCAACATATCCGGGCTGGGGG
>BJBW01000004.1:23296-94731 GCA_004320125.1 Scolopax mira
CCCCCAAGCTGTCCCTGTCCCCGGGGTGCCACCACACCGGGCTGTGAGCTGGGGGAGAGGGTGGCCACAGAGTCTTCCCCCCCTGGCTTCACTTCCAAAGGGCAAACCCAGCCCTGGGCTGGGGGGGCAGCGTGGGCAGAGGGGAAATAAAAAGGTTTGTACCAGAGCTGGGTGAGTCGGTGGCTTCACGGGGTGCCCCGTCACCAAGCCCGGGAGCAGGAGCCCCCACGTGAGGCCAGTAGGAGGACACAGATCTGTTCCCAACTCGCCATCCCGCCTTTGGAAGCTGAGCTGGGATGAAACCTCCAGGAAATGGGTGAGAAACCCCCAGTTTAGGCTGTTCCGTGCAGAGCCACAGCGATGCTCCTCTCCGCTGCAGGCTGCAGGGCTGGCATGTTCGCTGGACCAAGATGCATCAAAGCCTAAAAGAAGATGCTGCCTTCCCTGGGGGGCTGGTACCAACACCCCCGGGGTGGGTGGGTGCTGGGGTGGGGTGGCCAGGGGGGCTGGGCACCCCAAAACATCCACCCATCAGTGGCAAGGAGGAGGAGGCTGAGACACAGCAGTGTGGGGGGGGCTGTGGATGGAAAGAAGGGCTGGCGAAGATGGGTTTTTTCCCACTGAAAATCACCCGCTGACACCCCCGGGACCCTGTTTTGAGGAAGAAAAGGGTAAATCGGGCCCTGTGGGCGTGTGACACGGCAGCGTAAGCCGCCCCGGGCTCGAGGGCTGGGACGTGCTCACACGTGCGTGCGCCCACCTTTCCCCCGCGGCCTGTGTTTTTCCTGGCCCGGCGCCCGCATCCACGCCACAGCCGAGCTCTCCCCATGCCAAGCACGGCACAAAAGCTCACGCAAAGGGCCTGGAGGCTCGTTTTTAGCACTTCAGTAGCTCAGCGGGGTCCCGTCCTCCGAGCCAGCAGCGGCACGGGGCCCCCGAGGAGCCCGGGACAGCCCTGGCCTCGGCTGCTTGTTTTCTCTGGGATGCGGAGCCGGGGATGAGGAGGTGCTGCCCGACCCCAGGGAAGGGCTGTGGGTGGATGTTGGGGTGTTCGACACGACCCACAGCCGAAGAAGGATCTCCAAAGGGGGTGCAGAACCTGCTGCCAGAGCGCGGCCCCCCGCCTGTCCCTCAATCAGGGGTGCGGTGTCACCCCCACGCAGTGCGGCAGTGCTGGGTGATGGAGGGGGATGCTGAGCTCTGCTCCTTAAACGGAGGGGCTTGGCTCGTTAAATGGAGGGGCCCAGCTCGTTAAATGGAGGGGAGAGGGATGGTGTTTTCAGCTCCAGGCTGTGCAGCGGGCAGGGAGCCGAGCGGAGGATGCTCCGGGCCAGCATGGGAGGCAGAGCGTGTGCCACGGCCACATTGCCAGGGCCATGGGATTTGGGGGCTAGTCCTCAGCAGCACACTGGGTGCCTCGGGATGCCAGGGTGGGCAGAGGGGTGCCGGGAGGGCAAGAGGGAAGGGCTGAGAGATGGGAGCCCAGTGCTGAGCAGCCTTTGGGATAGGCAGGAGCTGGTGACCCAGAGGCAAGAGCCCCCCAGCCAGGGTTGAGCCACTGAGTGCCCCCCCTGCCCCAGGCGGTGTCTCAGGGGGTGTCTTTCTCCAGCATTCTCCATACAGAGCCCAGAGTTTCAGCTCTGAGTCAGGGTGCTGGCAGCTCCCGGACACCCTGCGGTGATGGAGCAATGGTTGGGAGCAAACAGGGAAACCCTAGCTAGGATGGTGCTGCCGGGGGGGCTGAAACCCCCAGCTTGGGGGTCTCTGTGTCCCCCTGCCTCGGGCTGGTGCAGAGGGAGGTGGCAGGGCATGAGATGGGTGCAGACAGCTGGCAAACCCTGCCCACCGCGGGCAGTGGCTCCAAGCGGGTCCCCTCCTGGGTTGGGAGCCGGGCTACAAACCGTGGACAAGCTCCTCGCCTTTAAACTGGAGTCAGATTCCTTCTTGCTGGCTCGGGGTGCAGGGAACCCTGCCCAGGAGCAGGTGAGGAGGGACCCCACTCTAACAAGAAGGAGACGCATGAAATTAGCTGGTTCCACTCCCCCCAGCAGGCAGCCGGGGTGTTTTCCACCCGACGCCTTGTCCTTCTCGCTCCCTTTTTTGTTTTTTTCAAGGGGTGGTGCGGGGGGAGAAGGGGAAATTCACAGTGTGTGGCCCCATTAGCAAAGAGAAGAGCAAGGGGTAAGTCAGCCCGTGGTGGAATTGCACCCTCCAGCCCGTGGCCGGTGGCAAGGACGTGGGGGACCACCAGCCCATGGCGGGTCGTGTCCTCGTGATGAGCATCTGGGGGCTCACGCTCGCCTCTCCGGCCACGGGTCAGCGAGAAATTGCAGGCCGGTAGGTGGGGACTGTTAGCCACGCTGTGGCCAGAAGAGGCCTCAAAAAGCCAGGGGGAGGCCAGTGAGCTGTCCCCTCATGCCCCCTGGCATCTCACGGCTTGTGCGATGCCATCACTTGGCCTCCAAGGGTTGCAGGGGGGTCTCACCAGCTGCAGATGGGGTCGGTGGCCCCCCTGGCCACTCTTTCTGTGGCTGCTGTTCTCACCTCCAGAAAATGCCCCTTCTTTTCTTGCCCCCCCAGTAAAATCTCAGCTGCCGGGAGCTGGCCCGGGCTCCACGGCCACTCGCACACTCCAGCTGAGGAGCTGGACCACGTGGCGAATGCATTTGTGCACGGATTTCCCTCCCCTCTCGCTGTCTGCTCCCGATGGCATCGTTCTCCCCTGCCGAGGATGACTTCGGGAGCCCTGGCAGGTCCTTGTCCCACTGTCCC
Organism: Scolopax mira; assembly: GCA_004320125.1. NCBI lineage: Eukaryota > Metazoa > Chordata > Aves > Charadriiformes > Scolopacidae > Scolopax > Scolopax mira. Next base: position 26,069 of record BJBW01000004.1, read on the forward strand.
CCTGCGCCGTGTCCCACCGGGACGTCTCCACTTGGGAAGAGCATTGGGGTCCACGGCCGGGGGATGTCACACAGGGTGGAAAGGCCAGGGCTGGGAGAGCGGGGTGGGGGAGGGCTCTGGGAAGCCCCTGCCTTGCACACATGTGGGTGCCAACCCCCCTTTTCGTGGCGTGTGACCGTTTCTCCCAGAGTGGAGATGGTGTGGGTCCATCTGGGTCTGCACCCGTCGCTCCCCTTCGCTCCTTCCCGCTCCCATCCAGGGAAAATGCTGCTGGACACAAAGCAGCCCCCGGGGAGGATGGGGAGGAGGTTTCTTCCTCTTGTCTTGTGTTGGAGGAACGAGGGTCTTTCATGAGAAAGCACAACCAGAAGGAAATGGGGTTTGGGCCTTGCCAGAGCTGGGCTTTTGAAGAGGATGGAAAAAGAGCCTGGGCTCCTATCTCAGCTGGGGAAAGGATATTTTCTAGCAGCTCCAGCTGCCTCTCGCTGCCCCTGGCCCGGCTCCTGCAAGCACATGGCTGCAATCCGGGGCTGTCCCGACCAGCACGCAGAGCCGTAAATTCAGCCTGAACCCCGGCAGAGGCAGGTCTGCACACCCAGAGATGGAGCGAGGATGAGGATGTGGGGTGGGCAGCTGGATGGGGGTTCAAAGTGAGCTCCAGCAATGCCTCTGGCACCGTCCCATCCCATCCCAACCCAGCATGTGGGAGCTGAGCCCTTGTCCACACAAACACTTCTTTGGACCACACCAAGCACCATCCTGGAACTGGTAGCAAAGCTCACGTGGCCTTCAAAGATGGAAACCTCATGGTGGTGCCGAAATCGGGCCTCTGGGCCGGTGGGGGAGCATCACGCCATGGACACCCACCTTGGAAACCACATCCATGGCTTTCCTCTCCCCGTCCTCCTTCCTATGACCTACCCCAAAGAAGCGGATCCACGGGTGATTCAACAAGAACAAAACCGAACGAAAAACAATCTCCTCGTGTTAATGGGATTGGTTCTGTCCCTACCACGCACATTCCAGCCCGGCTCGAGGGACCGCTCGGAGCTGGGGAGGCGGGGGGGGGGGGTGGTGGATTTGAAGGGGAGGCTAACGAAGCCAAATTATTCTCCTTCTTCAAATGTCAGAGTTCAGCGCGGTGCCGCTGGCCGCCGGGCCTGGCGCAGCTGCTGGTGCCGCGGCGATGCCGGGTGGAGGCGAAGCACCCTCCGGGCAGCCGGCACGCAGCGCCTGCGCGCATCCAGCCCAAGGCCAAGTGACATGCATTTTCCATTCCCTGGGCTTCATTACTTCTTGGAACGCAGACCTCGCTCGCCGGGGCCGTGAGGGGCTTTCGCTTCCCTCCGTGTTTATTTTCGGCTGCCGTGTGTTCTTTTGCCAGGTGAGGAGCGCAGCCAGAGCTGGTTGGGGGAAAGCGGGGAGGTACGGTCGTGGTTTTTGGCCGAGCGGGTGGGAATCGGGCTCCCTTAAGCACCAGGGCAGCACCTTTGGGTGCAGGAGACCAGCCCCCCCAATTTCACGGGGGGCAGCAACACGTGTGTTTTAACCCCAGCACGTGCAGAGGGGGATCTGATGGATCTTGGCCTCGCACTGGTGACGAGCGGCGCCGGGGCTGGCCAACACCTCCCGCCAGCTCCCGTGGGTGCCGGCTGCGTCAGCTCATCCCGTCACCCGTGGGAGGGGAAGGAGCCCAAGATTTGCCAGGGAAGGTGTCCAGCCTTCAGCCCGTGAGGCTCCTCTCCCTGCTCTCCTGCCTGTGCCCGCTCCTCCCGCTCGCTCTTGGGTGCAGGACGTGGCAACATCTGCCCCTGCGTTGTCTGCGTCGGCACCGCTGTGCCACGGGGTGGGTAACGCTGCCCAGGGGTGGGAGCCCAGACAAAGAGCCAGGTCCTAGAATCATGGGATGGTTCAGGTTGGAAGGGACCTCAAAGACCACCCCATCACAACCCCTGCCCTGGGCAGGGACACCTCCCACCACACCAGGTTGCTCCAAGCCCCCTCCAGCCTTGGACCCCTCCAGGGATGGGGCAGCCACAGCTTCTCTGGGCAACCTGTTCCAGGCTCTGACCACCCTCACACCAAACAAGTTCTTCCCCACATCTCATCTCCCCTCTTTCAGTGTCAAACCCTTCCTCCTCCTCCTAGGGCTCCCATCCCTCATCAAGAGTCCCTCCCCAGCTTTCCTGGAGCCCCTTTAGGGACTGGAAGGGGCTCCAAGGTCTCCCTGGAGCTTTCTTTTCTCCAGGCTGAATCACAGGATCACATGGGGTTGGAAGGGACCTCCAGAGATCATCTAGTCCAAAGCAGGTCCACCCAGAGGAGGTTGCATAGGAACTTGTCCAGGTAGGTTTAAATGTCTCCAGAGAAGGCGACTCCACTGAACACCCCAACTCTCTCAGCCTGTCCCCACAGCAGGGAGGTGACACAGCTTGGCTGGTGTGTCGTGCTAGAGCCTTGGCAGCAGCTGCTGTGTTGGTTTGGCTCTGCAGCAGGAGATCAGGGACTTGCAGGTCTGGTCTGTGCCCCAGGGTTGGGTGGGAGCCTATAGACCTCCCCCTGCCTGTGGGGGGCTCGGGTACCACCTCGTCGATGGGTGTCCCACATCCCCTGGGGCTGGTGGTCGGTCTCAGCCGTGGAGTTATCTGTGGTGGCAACTGGTAGGTGCTGCTCAAGGAGGGAAGGAGAGAGCATCTCAGCCTTCCAAGAGAGACCAGTAACATCTCAGGGAGATGAAACATCTCCACGACTGTGGGGGGGATGCAGGCAGAGTGTCCTGATGGGGCAACACAGGAGGGAAGGAGAAGGCCCAGCTCAGGGGATGCCGTGGCCCATCTTTACACGGAGAGGCCCAGCACGGCCAGCGCACACGGACGCACCCCGGCCCGCAGGGGCTCACACGCTTGCCGGGATTACACAGGGATTAGCAGAGAGCAGTCCACCAGAAACCGAGGGAATAAACCCAGCCAGAAGCACAGGCACCAAAAAAAAGCCCCCAGCACCCCTCCAGCCCCGCAGGAGGAGCAGGAGACGGAGCAGCACCCGCCGCTGCCTTACAGCGAGGGAGGTCACTCGCAGACTCCTCCATAACAACAGCAAATAAAGGAACGGGGGAGGCTTTGTTGTGCTGGGGAAAATCTTGCAAGAATTGGGAGGGAGGGGGGGGGAGGAAAAAGAAAAAGCAGCTCCTTGCGGCCAGCTGTCCATCCGCCTCCTCCACCCAACGCCAACGGCGCGGACCGACAGCGCGGCGGGGAATTCCTGCCTTCTGAGCGCTGGCAGGATGAAAGCAAAGGTCGGAGGAAAAGGCAGCGCTGCCAGCTCATGATTTTGTCATTAGTCTCACAGCCTCGGACGCCGATTTTTTAAAGCCCCAGCTGTGGGAGCCGTGGGATCCGCGAGAGCTTGGCCTGGGGCGGAAGGTACATCGCTAAGACCTCGTGTTTTATAGAGAGGGGGGGAAGAAAAAGTGAAAATACGACTCAAATACATCCCGACGGCTTAAAACGAAGATCAGAAAGAAGAAGAATGTGAATAGTTTGGAGCTTATTCTTTTTTATTTAAGGCAGCAAGGTAGGGTTGTGATTTTCCAGGCCCGCTCTCCACGGTAGGAATACCAGCGCTGCCTTGATACACGGCCTGCACGGGATAAATATATTAAAGTTGTGCGAGTCGCTCAGATGCTGGGGTCGTAAAAATCACCTTAGATATAAGGCAGGCTCCTTGGGGAAGGGGCTAAGTGCACTCAACAAATAATGAATAGAAATAAAAATAAATATCAAATGGCCCATAAAATCAAACAATAATAGTAACTAAAAAGTTCCTGGATTTGCTGCGAGAGATAAAATCCCATCAGCGGTATGAAATAACAAAAAATACCCCCTTTTTGCTTCCTCCTCCACATGACACAAGTCAGCACGCCTGGTCACCAGAGTGGTTATGGAATACATCTTCCTTCCAGCCTCTTATAAATGCATTTTTCATGCTTTGAGAGACCTTCTGGGGTTCCATTTAACTGGGATCTGGGGAACATGTGAAAGGCATTTACAGCATGCGGCACAGCCCGGTTTTTCCTGCAGGGGAAGCAGAGGTGTAACGTTCACAGCTCCCACCCGCCGTCCCACCTGGGACGGAGAGGTCGGCAGCGAGCGGGCAGCCCGGCCGGCCCGGCCATCAGCAGGGCTGCTTTATTGCCGTGCAGTTATTGAACCAAAATAGATGGGGCTTAAAATAGCCACACGGCCCTAAAAGTAATAAAGGCCGAGAGTTTATTTTAAACTTTTTAAAGCGCGCTGGAAAAGTTAAAGCTACAAAAAAACAGCCCCAGGAGAAAGGGGAAGGTATCAAATGAAGCAGAGCCGGTGTGTGAGGAAGTCGGAGAAGCGTGAGGAGGTGGGATGGAGGGGCAGGAGCCCCCAGACAGCAGGAAAATGCACAGAGGAATTGGCGAGGTGGGGGGAGAGCAGAGGAGGGAGCCATGCTCGCCCCCCCAGCCCCCAGGCTGGCATCAGGGCTGCCCAGCAGAAAGGGAGAAACGCCGGGGCCGGGGGCTCTGCCGATGACTTACGGCGTTAACTGTCATCCACCGCCTCTCCTCCCGCTCTCCCCACGCCTCGGAGCGCTGACATCTCTTCTTCTGCAAAGGTCGGGTCTGAAATAACAGGGCCCTGAGGTCCTGGCTGGGGTCTCTGTGCGCCGCAGCAATACAAATAGCAAATTAATAAGTACTGCTTCCCTTTCTCCCAAAGGTTTTACGAGGCTTAATTAATGAATGTCTGTAAAACGCATTTGGAGCTGGGAATGAAATGTGCTGTGGAAATGCCAAATATTTTTAATGCTCCAGCAGATTTAGAAGGTTTAAATAAGAAAAATACACAGCTTTGCCTCTGAAACAGATTGCTCTCCTTGAAGCGGAGGGCTCCAGAACATGAAGTTTTCATCAGGCTGACTTGAAAGAGTATTTTTTCACGGCTTTCCAAGTCCGTTTATTCTCATGTACGAATTCCCCCTTTCCCTTATACAGATGTGGACACTGAGGCATGGGAAATCAAAGAAATTTACCCCCGGTCGTTGGCAGAACCACTGCTATGAATAATTTCCTGATTTCCACTGATGACTGGAATGCCCTCTAGACCGGCCGCTCTCTCCAGATGTGTGCCGGCTTTAAAAATTACACGGATCCCGCCATGCTTGGCCTCATCTCCGCTGGTCGCTTCGGGGAGAGCCGGGAGCGACTCTGATGCCGACCATGTGTGGGGACGCGGGGTGGCGAAGGCATCTCTGGCACCGACGACGGAGAGCTGGGATCTCTCGACGACAAGACTGCACCCTCTGGAGGGTACTGTTGCTCTTGCACAAAGCCCTCATGGCAATAAAACCTGGTCCATAATCGTGCAGGTGGCGTGGCGGGTGGCGTGGTCCCCAGGGTGATGGGGAGCAGGGCTGTCCCCGCAGTCCCAAGCTGGTGGCACGCACGGTGGTTCCTGCAGGAGACATTTAATGTCACAGGTTTCCCTGAGGGAAAGCATCAAGGGCTTGGATTCAGGCTGCAGGCAGGGGCTGCTGTTGGATAATGGTCAGCTGGAGGGTGCTGGCATGAGGAGGTCCATGGTGACCTGGGCAGGGGGTGACAGACCTCTGGGACCCCTCAGCTGTGAGGTGGTGACAGACCCCTCTGAAGTCCCCACAGCTGTGGAGAGGTGACAGGCCCTGGGACCCCTCAGCCGAGGGATGGGGATGGCACCCCAAGTCTTCTCAGCCATGGGGCAGGGACATCCCCCAGTGACCCTGTAGCTGTGGGGAGATGAAGGACCCCTGGGCTCCAGAGCTGTGTGGCACGGACAGACCCCTGGGACCCCTCAGCTGTGGGGAGGTGACAGCCCCCGGGGCCCCCTCAGCCAGGGGGCAGTGACAGACCCTGGGCCTGCTCAGCCATGAGAGGGGGGAAAGACCCCTGGGCCACCCCAGCCGTGGGGAGGTGACCGCCCCACGGGATCCCGCGGCCGTGAGGCGGTGACAGCCCCCGGGGCCCCCACACCCTCGGGGCGGTGACAGGCCCCGGTGGCGGCGGGGCGGCGCCAGGCCCGGCGGGAGCAGCGCGGCTTCCCCGGTTCCCGCCGCGGGCCCCGCTCGCTCCTGCGCCTTTAACGCGGCGGCTCCCGCCGCCTCCCAGCTCCGGGCCCGGCGGCGGCAGCGCAGCGAAGATGGCGGAGTCCGGCGGGGCCGAGTTCGCCGCGGAGCGGCCGAGCAGGTGAGCGGGGCCCGGGCGCGGCCTAGGCCGGGGGGTCCGGGCGGGGTTGAGGGGGGGCCTAGCCCGGTTGGGCCGCGGCGACGAGCGGGGGCGGCTGGGCTCGGCGGCCACGGGGTTTCGCTACCTTCCTCCGGCGCCCACAAGCACCCGTGTAGTCATTTATTTTTTCCCTTAGATTTTTGGCGTTGCCGCTCCCCGGGGGTCCCGGTGAGGCGGAGAGCCCGGCCCGGTGTCCTGAAGTCGGGGGGTGGGGGGTGTTTCCTGGGCAGGGCCTGGCAGCTTAGGGTTCTCTGAAAGAGAATGCTAATAATTAATAATAATGCTTTCCCAGGTGGAGTTTATGAGAAGGAAGGCAGAGGTTTGAGGGAGGCTTTAAAATAGAGCATATAATCAATCACACCATCACACCTGGACCCCGCTTGGGTGGGGTTTGTAGAGCTTTGTGGGTTTATAGAGATACCAGGTTTATAGCTTTACAGGGATTGAGTTTTTGGTGTTTTAGGTCCATTCTGTTGGGCTGTGCCCCCCTCAGGCTGCAGACCCCTCTCTGGTCCCTATGGAGTCCCTCAGCCTTTTGAAGGCATCATGGAGCTGGTGGTGGGTCTCAGGGTGGTCTGGGGGGGTGGTTGGTTGGTGCTGGCACTTTTCCTGGCGGAGTTTCTGTTCCCAGGGCTTTTCTGTCTGTCCTCATCCAAAAGTTGCCGTGTTGGACAGTGTTCAGAAAGTTGTGTTGTCTGTCTCTGGGATGTTACGCTGTCAACCTGTCACTTCGCTTCAAAGCATCGTTTATCCTCAACTTAACTCTCTCCTGAAATAACCACCCTCTGTGTCACGCCGTGGAGAGGGAAGCTCTTTCAGCCATTGTTCAGCGCTGGAGAAGCCTGCCTGAATTCTCACCTTATATATGGTTTTGTTTTTTTTTTTCCTAATGACCACTTCTGTAAACTATATGCTGCATTGCCTGGGGCTTTTCATTTTTATCTTTCTGCACCTCCTTTTTTCTTCCTTTTCAGAACAGGAACAACAGCACTTCTTTCACACAGTTTTGGTAGGGCCGCACACTCCCCGCTTGGGAGTTTCTCGGTGCTGGGTGTGTAGCAGTGAGAAATGGAAGTAATTTGTTTTAGGGCCACGATAAATCACCCTGACTGGAGCCACAGCAGTTTTGTTCCCTGAGCTGTAGATCCATCGTTTTCCCTATAGCTGTATGTTTATTTTCTTTGTTAATTTTAAAGTAAAGCTCGTTGAAATTTGGAAATTGCTTCTTGTTGGTCGTTAGTCTTCTGTTTTAAAGAGGGGATTTATGGGAGAACACCAGGAAGAAAACCTGGTGTGGGATGTTGGATATGCTGTATGGGCTCTATAAGAGTGAGAGGAGAATTTCAAAGGCATTCCCTATCAACAAGGGTTCCTTGTTAGGTTCTTACACTTGTGACTTTCTTGCACTTACTAAGTACTTACTCTCTAAGGCAAAAGGACAAAGTCCTCTCTTGCTGTTACACACATGCCATTTCAGTGGTGACTGTTGCTCAAACAGCACGGACAGAATTTCCATCTTTGGAAGTGCTACTGCGTGGCTGATGCTGGGTACCCATAAGTGTGCTGGCTTCCCCAAAGTGAGAAAATTAACTTGTCTGCTGGGAATCCTGTGCTTTCATTCAATAAGGAACAGGCTGTGCCAGATGGTTTGGACAAAAGGCTTTCAACACACTGATGGCACGAGATAAGGCCATTGCTTTGCATTGAAAAGCAAACGGCCCAAATCTTCTAGTTTGAAATAAACTTGACTTTTTTTTTTTTTTTTCTCCTTCCCCCACAGATAGGATTTCATGAGTTTCAAATGGGTTTCATATTTTACTCCCAGCCCTCGGTATCGTGTGGAGGGAGAGTTTCAGGCTGCATAATTCATGTTCCTGAAGATACGCTTTGAGACTGGTGAGCAAGTAAATAGAGAGGAAATGGTGAAATCCATCGGTACCCTCGGTAGGAGAAACTCTCTGTGCCTCAGACAATGAGGCCTGTGAACTCTGCTGGAGTGTTGGTGAGGTAGGGTGACAAAGATCTAGGAAAAACATCTTTTCAGATGTTGGAGAGTTGGTTACCATTCAGGCCTTGAAGCTGGAATTAATTGGGTTGTCCAGAGAAGCTGTTGAGGAGAACTTTGTGTCTTTCAAATTGGGAATAATCCCTTGAAGACAGGAAGGCAGCCGAGTAGTAGAAACAACTTTCCACAAACCTCCTTAATACTGTTAAATGCTGGTGTGTTTGCTGAAAGTGGTCCCAGCTGTCAAAACCAGAATGAATGGGTGAGGGAGACCTGTGGGTCTTCCTTATCTCAAAGTAATTAAGCCTGGGTTCACGTGGAGAGAAAGTTGACCTGAACTCACCTAACCTTATTCCTTCTGAAGAAAATGGTGGCAGAGAGAGCAAATCTTTGGGAGGATGGAGTAAAATCATGTCAGGGGAACACAACGATGAGGGCTGTGAGTCTTGCCTTGCTTTTGTGCTCCTGTAATCTTAGATAGCTTCAGTCTTCAATTAGACCTTGAGCTTTGTTTTTTTCCCTTTTGAAACTGCTCAAAGTTTAGTTTTATGTGGTTTCTATGTTCCGTACTCTGCCACATGGCAATTTTAAAACAGATTTAGTTGTTAGATCTGGTAGACGTGGTGTAAATGTTTATGCTCTAATTGAATCACTGTAAAAATAACTGCTGCTTTCTTCTCTAACATCAGGAGACTTTTGAGCTGGAGGCTTTATTAAGACCAAAAGTAAACTTCAGTGATTTTTCAAAGGTTCCTGTCTTGCCTCCATGTGTTGTGTAGCATTAACTGCTTTGTAAAGAAGAGCATTGCCTCACGGGACGATGGCTAAGGCATCTTTCCCAGTTTCTCATTTATCCAGAAGATAAATGCTGAACTTGCGCAGAAATCAATTTTTTTTGGAGGAAAAGCTGTTGCTGCACTTCTGGGGATCCCGGGTGAGGCTGTTCAGGTGATGCAATGAGGGTGACACAAAGCCCAGTTGAGCTGTCCGTGGGGCTGGGAAACAAAATGGGATGTTTGGGATGGGCAGGAGCCTGTCAGGAGGTAAGTGCAGAGGATTTAGGTAACGAGGGAAACGGGCTACGAGCGGCGCAAGAAGATTTGACCCTGGAACCCTGGAATTGGAATCGCTGTTACGATGCCAAGTGCCGGGGCAGCTGTTCACATCTGCTGGAAAACATGATTATTTTTTTTTTTTTCAGTTTGTGTTAAGGGGATGGTGTGGTTTTTCTCCTGTTGTCTGCTCTTTTCATCATTTTCTGTTGTTTTGCCTGAGATGACTCGTTGCTCCGAGGCAGGAATGGGGAGGGTGGAGGCCCAGGGAGCGGAGAGGTGTGCTGCGGGTCACTGCATGCTGTACAACCTACTCCCTGTAACTACTCCTGTCGTTTTTATTGCAACACTGCCCAGAGGATGCAATCGGATGCTGCAGAAACAGGCTGAGACAAATGCCACTCTGAGCACCTCCTAGTCTGAAACTGAAGTTTTTCCTAAGTTTTTTTCCAAGGCGTGGAGCAAAAAGCCCGGTATGGTTGTGTGGGAGAAGGTGGCAGAGGGATTTGTTTGGTGGGGAGAACTTGCTGCTGGAAGAGCTGAAACGGGCTGTCCCCAGCAGGAACACCACCCAGCCATTGCTGAGCTGTGCCGAGCTGGGAGGTTGAGGCAGATCCTGGTGGATCTTTGGGTGAAGGTGGCCATAGCTGTGCCACGGATCAGCTCAGCTCCGTCTCCGAAGGCAAAACCGCGGTGCTGGGATGGGTTGGATGGAAGAGTAGGGGTGGAGGGAAGAGCTGGGTGGTATCTAGAAGGCCAGCAGCCAAGGAGTGTCACTTTTGGGGTGGCCTTGGTGGCTCTGCTGTGCTTCCTGACACCACTAGGTGCCTCTCGGCCTTTGCACAGCGGCTCTGCCACGGGTGCTGCCGGGAGAGGGGGTGGCGGGCGCAGAAAATACCCACTGTGGCTTCTGGCTGCTAAAACCCCCCCCTCTGCTGTGTTGTAAAAGGATGTTTCTGCTTTTTGAATGCTTCATTTTATTTTGAATCCAGCCTTGCTGGAGTTTTCCCTTTTTTTTTCCAGAGCCAGGGGGTTGGCAGGGTTTGACCACGAGGGCATATGGCGAGGGGAAATGTGGAACTGTTTAAGGCAGCGCTGTCAGCAGGAGTATCGAGTGTATGAAGAGCTGTACTGAGCCGTGCACCTTGGATACACAGGCAAATTTTACGTGGTGTAAAATCCACCATCCTTCTGGGGGGGTCCTCGTGTGGCAGGCAGGGCTCGGGAGCTGATTTCTTCATTGCTGTGATACTGCCTGTGGCTGCCGGAGTAATTTATATGCTTAGAGTGATTTTTATATTTGCTCAGGTTGTTCCTGGCTCAGGGGGATTAGGTTTGAGGCTGACAAGAATATAAGCACGGTAGAATTGGGGGGGGGGGGTGGGATAGTAGTGTCTTCTTGTTCTCTGGTCACTGGAAAAACACAGGTTGGGAGGGTGGTAGCGATGGGTGACGTGTGTCACTGCTGCCAGAGGGGGTTTGGGGCAAGACTGAGGGTGCCCCAGGAACCCTCTTGTACAGAACAAGATTCTCTCGCACTACCCATGGCTATGGGCAGAGGGAAAAGAAATGGCAGATCCTGCTAAATGGTCTTCTCAGTCTGATCTTTTGTGCTCCCAGTGCTCCCAGTGGGCAAATTTGGGCTCCCAGAGTCCCCACCTGAGAGTTGCGTTGGCCACTTCGGTTGATGAATGAAGAGGACCAAAGTGCTTTCTGCATTTGTCCCTGCACCAGCATAAAGATGTCTCTGGCTCGGTGACAGAAACATTTTTAAGAATTTTGTTCTTTCTTTTTCTTCCCCCCTCCCCCCCCTCCCAGTTTGTGCTGGGTACAGCACGTACTGCCCAGTCCCTCACGTTGAAACTCCATGAGGTGGCACAGAGTTTAATGTGTTCAGATATTTCACCCTCTACTTTTTTTTTTTTTTTCCTTGTTCCGTGCTCCAATGCTCCTTTTTACCAGACCAGCCAGCTTTTTGACAGACATCCAGTTTTATTAGTGCTTTTAGCAGAAACCAAAATCCCACCTCTTTTGGCTTGCGAACAACCTACCGATTGAAGCCTGGGAGCAGAATGTATTTGTGTGTGTGTGTGTGTGTCTGCTGGGCCCTGTGTGAGTCCAGCTCAGGAGAAAAAAAAAAAAAAAGAAAAAAAGAAAGAAAAACAGAGATTTGGAAATGTGTCTGGGACTTCTCGGGGGAGAAAAAATAATATTAAAAAAAAAATAATGATTGAAAAGCCTCTTGCTTCAATTTGCTGCCTTACCGTTGGGTTCCAGCTCAGGGGAAGTACGATGTGAATAAGCAAATAAGAGGGTCATTAGGGCCTGGTTCAGAAAGTATTTCAAAATTGAAACATTAAGGTACCTCCTGGCTTCTGTGAAATGATGTCTTTAATTGCTGTTTTCACTAAGTGCAAGGCTGAATCAGATGTGGGTTGTCCAGTGGTGCCCAGTCCTGTCCCAGTGGTGCCCAGTCCATCTTTTGAGACCTCGGTTCCCTCTCTGTGAGAGGCACGAGCCTCTTGGGTCCCTGAAAGACAAATAAAGAAAAAAAGCTTGGTTTGTTGGGCTTTGTTCTGTTTTAAAATAGTGAATGTTATTTGTTCTTCCTTGGCCAAATGCTAACTTTCCTTAAATTTTGAAGTGTAAAAGACCAACTTCACCATTCAACTTTAGGCATTTCACAGAAGACCATTTTTTTTTTCCTCACAAAGTATTACTCTTTCTGAAACTCAGAGCGATTTATAATCTCTTTATTTGAGCACTCCAAATCGCAAGTCGTTTCTAAATAGAGATATTAGTTTCAGGCTTTCTGCTTGTATTTATTGCCTTTTGATGCAGGAGAAGGTGTCAGGAGAGGGAAATGAGTGGAAACAGAGGAGAGAAATAGGAGAAATTAAGGGAAGGAGGTGGAAAAGGGAACAAAGAAATCGATTAAATCATTTTGCTTGCTTATCTTTCTCAAGGATGATTATGTTTCTCTGGAAAACCTCCCCTTCGTTCGATGTGTTAATATTTAATTACTTGCTGGTCATTAAGTGCTTATTGTTGGTGCTAATTTGGACAGGGAAGTGGTGGTGGATGTTGTTTCTGATGGGGAGGGGGTGGTGATGGTCGTGCTGCTGGGAGCATAAGTAGGTTAACAGGGCAGGTATTTTTAAGTCTCATCACCTGAGCATCCAATCTTGTGCCCAAACTTCAAGGAAACCCCTTGATGCCTTTTATTGGGGGGGGGAGGGGGTTGCAAAGGCCATGGGAGTGTTGTCCGAAAATCCCAACAAAAGTCTGAGAAACAGCAAATCTGCAGTAAAGGGTTTAGCCTTTTTGCCCTAATGTAACATTTGCGTGTGTGAGGTGCTGAAAACTCATTTTCATCATTTGGGCATGTGATATAAAGCCTCAGGATCTGAAATATTATGGTAACCATGGCTACCAGTGACTTATCTGAGGGAGTTTGACTTTTGTTTTGATTTTAAGTGTCTTAATTGTAGTTTAAAAATCCGAATCTGAATGTGTTTTTTACTTAGGCGTGAAACTAAAGGCATTAAATAATTTGCATTATTAAAATACCTATAATGCTGCCTTTCAAAGGTCCTTAATATTCATACCCTACCTTCTAAAGAAAGTTACTCTTCAGCTTTATGTTAGTTCTGCTGCTCTCGCCATAAAAATTCTCCTCTCCTCTACCCCAGCCATGCCCCGCAGGCTCCTACCTTTAGAGCTTGTGTTTGCTGGAGAATCTGGCTCTTGGAATTTCGCCCTGCTTAGAAACCCTGCCAACCCCCCTCCAGTTTCTCCGGTATGAAAAATTACTGAGCACCACCTGCCCAGAGAGTGGGAAAACGTGGGTGGATATTAGCAAGGATGCTGAACTGGGATGCAGAAGGAGCCTCGCTGGTGCTCAACTATCCCTCCTTGGAAGGAGGACCATGTTAGGAAAGAAGAGGAGGAAGATGACAGGCAGTTGTGTAGCAAAAGATTTTTCTTATTTAATTCAATCACTGAAATGTTATAATCTAGCCAGGTTTAATTCTCTCCATTTGTGCTTGTGCAGTAGTTGCAAACATGCTGAAATATGAACTCATGCTTGGTAAGCCTTTAATTTCAGCTTTGATGTTTTTAATCATCAGTACAGATTTGGTAAAAATGATTCATTAGCCTGAAACGCATCTTGGATTACACGTGACGTTGCGGAGATTCGAGGAGGCAGAGACAGGGGACCCTTGTTCTTCGGGATGTTCTTTGTGCTTTATCTGAGCTGATTCTTGAAGAATGGCCCTGAAATCTCTCTCAGTCCGGCAGCTTTAGAGGCCTCTTGAGCGTCCAGATGCCTCCTCGCTGCATCTGTTTCTGATCAAAAAACCTCAGGCAGTCCTTGCTCAGAAAGGTGTGGGCTAAGGATGTGGTCAGCCTGCTCGGGGCAAGGATGAGCACGTGGCCAAGCTCCTGCAATAGGTGCAGGAGGAGAATTTCTGGCCTTGTTTGCCTTCCCTGCCCGCTGTCTGCCTGGAACCACTCCCTTAACCCTTCCTTTAACTTTTTCACAAGCGCCTGCATGGTTTTGGGTTGATTTTTCCCCCACACCACCATCACATAAACCATGGTGAACTCTGTCCCGCGGTGACTGGAGAGGATTGAAAGCAATCTGGCTTCCCAGCAGCAGCTCGGAGACAAATCCTCAATCCCATTACTTGTTCCCTGGCAGTCCCCTATCGAAAATGGGGAACCAGCGATGTTAGCAGAGTCTGTGAGGCTGCTGCCCAAAACAGATCCCTTTTCTGCATCAACGTGTCTGTGGAATTCCAGCTGCCCCCACCATTCGTGCTGCGAGCACAGTCACATGAATATAAAGATGCCTTTCACCACTCCAGCTATTTCCGTATGGAAAGTGGGATTTCTGTTCCACTAAAATCACCTTTACACCAATATATTAATTTTGGAGGCCCTGATGTTGTAAACCTTGTCAGATCCCCTTGCAGGTCACTGTGGGATGTGCTGTGGAAGCGCTGCTTGATGTGAATGTGATTTTTTATATATATATATATATATATTTTTTTATGTTTTACATTTTTTTCCAAAGGATAAATTTGAGTGGGTGTAGCCAGGCTTCACCCTGTTCTGGGCTAAGGTTCTCGGTCCCTGCCGAAGGATGCTCTGGCCACAGAGACCTCTGGAAAGCCCTGCAGCAGGGGAAAGACATCCCTCAGTGCTTTTGAAGACGAAGAGGGGGGAAAAAATGAGGAAAATTCCAGCAGCTCTCTCCAGCCCTGCCTCCATCAGAAAGGGAAGGGGGAAGGAGCAGAGTAAACACTTTCTCACTATTGTGTGATGAAAGGCTTTTATCTGGAAGGCATGTTCTGAACTGCTGGGGAGTGGATGCAGCTCTTCCCAAGTTTGTCTGCGAGGCTGTTTCTCCTGTAACAAATTGTTAAGCAACAAGTACACGGCATATTCAGATCCCCCGAGAGATAGGGACGGCCTCACAAAGGCACTTTCAGATGTTCAAGGCTTCCTTTTGTGCCTTCCTCACATCCAGCCGCTGGCTCTCCTCTCCCTCTCCTCCTGATGTGGTGAAGGCAAGGCCGTGCCACCTCTGAGCCAAACCTGCTTTTATCACACATCCCTTTTTTTAACCCCTGCCCCGCAAACAGCACTTGGTGCTGGTTTCTCCCTGCTTGTTTGTTGGTTTTTGTTTTCTTTTCTAAAGTCTCTAATTTCTCATGCTTTGTGTGGCTTTTATTTTGCTTCCAGCTTATGCGTTTCTTCTAACGTGGATGTTATCAGCGCTTCTCTTACTGTTTGGGTTTGTTTTGTCTTTTTTTCCCCCCTCTGGAGGATTGTGTAATCTTTGGATCCTTTTATTCGATACCTGTAAATAGAGAAAAGAACTAGTACTGGGAGTTTTTCAGGGGTAGCTGTTCACAATTACCCCCTGAAATGAATCACACGTGCAAACATGTTTATTTCCAGCCCAGATTTAGTTCTCCATCTACTTTAAACTTAGAGGCTAGTTCTTAACAGCGCCTGTAAAAGTTAACTGAGAAAAAGGAAAAGAGGAGGAATGTTTGCTCAGGTAAAGCTTATTGTTTGAAGAGACGCCCGCACCGGGAACGTTGTGGTTGTAGTGAAAGCAATCCTAGATGGGTGCCCTTAGGCTGGGAAAAGGAATACTTAAAATTGGTATGAAAAGAAAACAAAACACTGAAGAAAATTCCCATGAGAAGAATCCGGCAGGAGATCGAGTCTGATGAAGTTACGGTAACTCGGGAGCTCCCATCTCCCAGATGAGCTGCCGGAGCTCTCTGTGTGTGTTTTTACCTGTCCAGAGTGAAGCAAAATGGGTTTGCTGGGTGAAGGATAGCTGTGCTCAGAGGTGAGATCGTTTCCTTGCCTGTGCTCCATGTTTCCTCCAGCGAATCCAAGCCATTGTTCCAGAGAGGAGAGTAAAATGAGTTTGACGTGATGAATATTCATGGACTCGCTCCCTCCAATCTCCTTCCCCTTTCGCCATGGGAAGAGCTGGAGTGGATAAACATTTCTTGGCTTACGGAGTAATGGATAAAGGTCTTGTCAGCAAGTAACTTTTTGCTAATCCTTTTTATTATAGAAAGAATGTTGTAGCTGGACTCTGCTCTCTGAACTAAGACTTTTTAGCGCGCTTTGACTCTAAAGTAGGAATTTCAGATCTGTGGGACAGGCAACCCAGCTGTCACTCAGCCCAGTAGGAACACACATGAATTTGTGCTCCCAAACCTGAGGAGTTTTGAAAACAGGCTGCAAAGATTTGCTCTCTGCATCCTGCAGCATCCCAAAGAGCTCCATCCAGAGCTCCTCTCGCAGGAGGTGGCTGCCCTCGCTGTGCTCTGATGAACATCACAGATTTCCCCTCCCTTGTCTCTGCTGTAAAAGCTTGCAGGAAATTGCAATGCGATAAGTTGGGCAAGTAGCAAGTCCTGTCCATTGTTCCTTATTGTTCCAGGATTGTTTACATCCCCTTTTTTTGTTATCCCATCTCCCTGACTCTTCTCTGACCTTGCCGACTTGTTTCGTCCATTGTGTGTGGCTTTTGTTGTTGTTTAGGTAGTGAACACTTAGGGACAGTTGTTAGCAAAGGATGGGATTACACAGCCCCCAGCACACCAGGACCTAGTTTCTGTACTATTTTTTGGGCTTTGTTGCTATATTCTACCTAAATAATAATACTACCCTTTAAACACAGTACTAAGTGCTTGGGGGCAGGTGATGTAGCCTTCCAGATTTGGTATGATCTGCTTGGGATTTTTTTGTATAACACTTCCATAAAATATTTCTTAAAATGCATAGACCAAGTAGCAGGATACCTCTGAAAACATAAACCCAGAACCATAGAATTGTCTGGGTTAGAAGGGACCTTTGAGATCATAAAGTCTAACCATCAACTGAACTCTGACAACCATCACTAACCGTATGAGCTTTTAAATCTTTCCAGGGATGGGGCCTCAACCCCTTCCCTGGGCAGCCCATTCCAAGGCTTAATAACCCTTTCAGTGTCAAAATTTTTCCTAATATCCAATCTGAGCCATCCCTGGGGCAACCTGAGACCTGGTCCTGGTGAGTGTTTTCTTTCCAGAAGGACTCGCATCTTGATCCTGAAAGGTAGTTCAGGGTTGGATTAAATTTGCAAATGAATTTAGGATTTTATGCTTCTGTTGGCCTGAGTGGATCCCGTTTGGAAGGCAGGGCGTGTTGGCTCAGAAAATCTGCAGCACAATGGTAGTTACTTTGGGAGGAGTCTTGTCCACTGGTGGTGAGATACTGCTGATGTTCACCTCCGAGTGCGGCCGCCTCTGACAAGTGCATCTGAGGCCAAGTGAACCCAAGACCGGCGCTCCCCGCGCTGGGGAACACGTGCAAAGAGGCACTGGGAAAACCAAGGAAATATTTAAACTGGGAGGGGACTGTTTACAGCTCAGTTCAAACAGTTGACGTTATTTAGAGCAGCCAGTGCTATGTAATATTTTTTGCTTTTGCTCTTCTCATGAGGGTTGGGCATAAGGAAAGGATCAAACGGGGCCGTCCTTGGCCGGTGTGGAGTATCTCACAGCTGCACTCGGGATAGGTGGTGAGAAGAATAAGCAAGTGTGACTCAGTCTTGTGGTTGAAGTCAAGGTCAGGGTGGACTCCGGGGTAGTTGTAGTGTGGGGACACCAACGTTCGTTGGAGATGTTGGAGATGTTGGCCCCGTTAGTTGGTGTTTGGATGGTCTCTGTAGCCCCCGTGTGCTGCAGCGCGATGGGCTGTCGGTGGTGTGAAAGTATCATTTAAAAATTTGGAAGTCTCTTTTGCGTTGGGAGAAGGGAATACAAGTGAGGTGCTGATGTCATGATGTTCTGTGTGGCTGTCGAGCTGGGAATTCGTGTTCAAACTGCTTCGTGTTACAGTATCTTCCCCAGCATGCTTTGTAGGTAATACCACATATTGTTTTAATTTAAAACCAGCCTGTCTCTCTTGTTCTGTTTTTAGCATGGCTGACAAGAACAGCACCCTGAAATGCACGTTCTCTGCTCCTGGCCACAGCACCACTCTACTGCAGGGACTGGCCTCGCTCCGAGCTCAGGCTCAGCTGCTTGATGTCATCCTCACTATAAATAATGAAGTGTTTCAGGTTCATAAAGTTGTCTTGGCTGCCTGCAGTGACTATTTCAGGTGAGAATCCGATAGGGAAGCAGGCATATTTATTTTACTTTAATTTTTTTTTTTACCTTTCCCATTGGTTTTTCTGTTTCCCGGTCCTCTCCCCCACCCCATCCTTCCCACCACACCCCAAAATCACACCCAGGCACAGCCCTCCGGAGGGGTGGTTTGCCCCACGGATGCCCGTGGGGTTACCTGCAGGCGTGTAGAGGCTGGGAAGGCATTCCCTCGACGGCTGCTGGGCCAAGAGGCAAGTTCAAGCCAAGGTCTTGAACCCACCTCTGTGCTCTGAAGGAAAGAGGCTTTTGCCCTGGAGCTACTCGAGCTGATTGGGAAGAGGCAGCGAGGGCTCTGCAGTGAGTCATCCCATTGATGGTGCCCATTGTAAATAAAATACACTCCTGTTATCTTTAAATACCAGGAATCTGTCTCCAGCACTGGCTGAAGAGTACCAAGCATTTTTGTGTGCTAATTCCCCAGACCCTGCCCAGGGAGATAGGGGAGAATCATCCCATCTTGTGTGGGTAGGAAACTGAAGCGTGGAGCCAGCCAAATTAATACAGAGTGAGCTAATTGCAGAGCAGAAATCTCAGGCTTAAGTGAAAGTATGTGTTCGTCTTGCCTCTGTCAAACTCCTTTGTAATGGTTCTCTGACTTAGAAGGACTTTTGAGTTAGGGATCTTTTCTGGCAGCACCGGGACGTCAAGCGAGGGACACGTTGGAGGCAAGGGGTGTAGGGGAGCTTCAAAACAACAGAGAACTCAACCTGAGCGTTGTTCCAGGCTGTAGGATGTGGCAAGTGAAGGGTGGAGAAGTGCCATCTGGAGGGGTTTGCAGTCCCTTGACGTGTAGGTTCCTTCCTGACCCACACAGATTCCTTTGCTGAGGAGGTAACCGAGAGCCAGGGACTTCATTGTCCCCTGGTGCATCTCCTGGATCCCTTCACCCATTTCTTCAGCTGCTCCGTCGATGTCTGTCTTGTGTATGCACATATTTTCTGGGCTGTTCCCTTCTCTCTCCCTTCGGTAACATAAACCTTCCAAGCTTCTCACTCTCCCTAACAGGCATGCAATTAATGATGGAGCTGATCTCCCACCAAATGCTAATAGCACTATTTGTATTCATAAATGCTGTATGCAGTGCCACTGCTAGTGTGTTTTCACTGTCGAAATATAATTGCTGAGTAGGTTTCTTGTTATAACTTCTGTGGTGCTAAGGAAGGTTGTCCTGGGGAACAATGGCAGAATAATCTAGCTTTTGAAAATACTCTGGTTTTATGCAGGAAGGGGGAGGGAAAAGAGTGAAATTGAGGCGTTTATATAATCAGCGGTTTAGAAGCGAAACACTTTTCAAAGGAATCGCATTCTATTTGATGATTTGTCTTCATCATGGCAACAATAATGCTTTTTTCTTCCCTTCTGCACGTTGGGCTCTCTGTGGCTAACGCAGGAGCACACACGTGTCTGTGTGTCCTCTGGGGCACGGGCTCAGGGCTCTCCAGTGACATGGGATATGGAGGGGATTTCAGCAGAATTTCTGCTACAGGGACACAACTGCCAGCAGCATTCCTGGTCACTCGGTCACAGAAAGCTGATTTCATATGCAGATATTTCCTTCTTTAGGTCATTTAGGATTTCTTGGGTTTATGCTGGATGATGGCAGCAGGTTTTTTAGCCTGGTTTGGACGGGAGACTTGGAACTCCTGCCTTTTGACAGCGTTCCCAAGATATTCCTTTTATTCCTGCGTTGGTGCAGAGGAGCAGGGTTTATTCAGCATTTTTGGGGACTGACTTGCACCTTAGAATCACTGCAGCTTCTTAGGGCGGCTCTAATGACACCGGGCCCCTCACAGGGATTTTACCTTTCTGGTGGGAAAGAGTAGGTTATCGATGGTGGAAAAACCAGCCCCAGATGTGCAGGCAGCTGCCAGCAGTTTAAAAGCTCCTTTGTAGGACAGTCTGTGGCCTCGCTGTGATGTGTGTGGCAGTGAACGGTGAAACACCACGTCCTCTGTTCCTCCAGCAACCTGTTTTGGCTTTGGCTTCCCCAGAACCGCTCTGCTACTGCTTCTTGAACACTACAGAGCACAAACCTTTGCCCCCGAGCTACCCATATGTAACAAAACCTGCTGAAATTTAATGTAAACGTATAAAAAAGAAAAAACAACCCCAAAAAACAAATGTGCAGTTATGTCCCCATCACACCCACAGGCCCCGGAGCTGGGAAAAGCAGCGCTGCTCTACAAGAGCGCTTTACGAGATGGCTCTGCGCAGTCCTTGGCGTGGTATGTGCTTCCTGTGGAATTTAGAAGCCTCCCAAGGAGGTGATCTAGGGCCTAATCTCTGCGTGGCCTGGTCAACTGATGTGCTTGCAGCTGTGCTGTAACAAAATCTTTTATTTTTTTTTCCTATTTTTTTCTCTTTAATTGCCTGTTAGCCCCCTGCCGTCGTACTGCAACATGACAGACTTTTTTCTGAAGTGGCTGCAACTCTTTATTTTCTTAAGGCGTTGGGAATGAACCTTGGAGGGGAGGTTCTGTTGTGATGACCAAAGCTGTTCAAGGAGGCTGAGGGAAGACTCTACAACCTGAAAGGAGGTTGAAGGGAGGTACAGGTCGGTCTCTTCTCCCAAGGAGCAGGTGATGGGACAAGAGGAAATGGCCTCAAGTTTCACTAGGAGAGGTCCAGATTGGATATTTGGAAAAATGTTTACACTGGAAGGGTTATTAAGCCTTGGAATAGGCTGCCCAGGGAAGGGGGTCAGGCCCCATCCCTGGAGGGATTTAAAAGCTGGGTTGACCTAGTGCTTAGAGACAGGGGTTAGTGATGGTTTTTATCAGAGTCAGGTTGATGGTTGGACTCAATGATCTCAAAGGTCCCTTCCAACCTGGACAATTCTATGATTTTATGTGTTGCATCTGCATTACTGAAGCTGGTTTGTAGGTAGCCTATGATATAACAGGCTGACTGAGATCTTTGTCTACGTGTGGTGCTGCAGACAAGCTCAGGGGATTACAGACCTCCCAAACATGGGTTTCTTCTGAAGTGTGTTCTTTCTTTGTGCTCCAAACTCTGCATAGTTAAACTCTTTATGGTGTGGTTACCAGTCTCCACTGGTGCATATCCCATTGCATCCTTTGGTTGTTGAATGTCATGGAATCATTGGTGTCCTTTGGCAGCTCTACCTGCCTCTAGAAGCTTTGTCCTGTGGTCCATGTCTTCATAGCTGAATGTCACTTCTTAGCACACTGTTGATGTCACCTTTATGTAAGTCATTGCATCCTCTATTTCTCCTGGCTTCTAGAGATTCAGCCTTGATTTATTCTCCCCCTTCCCCATCCTCTCTTAGAGAATCACAATTCAGTTTGAAAAAAATAAAATTTTGAAGTGATATAGCATTTAAAGGGGGGGGAATTCTTTTGTTTGTGTTTTTGACCTCCAGGGCTATGTTCACGGGTGGGATGAGAGAAGCCAGCCAAGATGTGATCGAACTGAAAGGTGTGTCTGCAAAAGGACTGAAACACATAATAGACTTTGCCTACAGCGCCGAAGTGACTCTTGATCTTGACTGCATTCAGGATGTGCTGGGAGCTGCTGTCTTCCTCCAGATGGTGCCTGTCGTGGAGCTCTGCGAAGAATTTCTGAAGTCTGCCATGAGCGTAGAAACGTGTCTCAATATCGGGCAGATGGCCACCACCTTTAGCCTTGCATCCTTGAAGGAATCGGTCGATGCATTCACTTTCAGGCATTTCCTCCAGATCTCTGAGGAAGAGGATTTCCTCCACCTGCCTCTGGAGCGCCTTGTTTTCTTCTTGCAGAGCAATAAGCTGAAAAGCTGCAGCGAGATCGATCTCTTCCGTGCTGCCGTCCGCTGGCTGCAGTACGACCCGGCGCGCCGTGCCAACGCCAGCCAGGTCCTCTGCCACATCCGCTTCCCCCTCATGAAGTCCTCGGAGCTGGTGGACAGCGTCCAGACCTTGGACATCATGGTGGAAGACGTCTTGTGCCGCCAGTATTTGCTGGAAGCCTTCAACTACCAGATCCTACCCTTCCGGCAGCACGAGATGCAGTCCCCTCGGACCACCATCCGCTCGGACGTCCTGTCCCTCATCACCTTTGGTGGCACTCCCTACACCGACAACGACCGCACGGTGAGCTGCAAAGTCTACTGCCTGCCGGATGCCAGCGGGCGCCAGTTCAAGGAGCTGACGGAGATGGAGGTGGGCAGCAGCCACTCCTGCGTGGCCGTGCTCGACAACTTTGTCTACATGGTGGGAGGGCAGCACCTGCAGTACCGCAGCGGCGAGGGAGCCGTGGATATCTGCTACCGCTACGATCCCCACCTCAACCAGTGGCTGCGCATCCAGGCCATGCAGGAGAGCAGGATCCAGTTCCAACTCAACGTTCTCCACGGCATGGTGTACGCCACCGGCGGGAGGAACCGCTCGGGGAGCTTGGCCTCCGTAGAGAAGTATTGCCCCAAAAATAACGAGTGGACTTACGTGTGCTCCCTGAAACGCAGGACGTGGGGCCACGCTGGGGCCACGGTAGGAGACAAATTGTACATATCGGGCGGGTACGGCATTTCGGTGGAAGACAAGAAAGCCCTGCATTGTTACGACCCCGCCGTGGATCAGTGGGAGTTTAAAACCCCAATGAACGAGCCCAGAGTCCTGCACGCCATGGTCAGTGCCAATAGTAGGATTTACGCCCTGGGTGGCCGCATGGACCACGTTGACCGTTGCTTTGACGTTTTGGCCGTGGAATATTACGTGCCCGAAACGGACCAGTGGACAACGGTGAGTCCGATGCGCGCAGGGCAGTCGGAAGCTGGCTGTTGTTTGCTAGAAAAAAAGATTTATATTGTAGGAGGGTACAACTGGCATCTGAACAATGTCACCAGCATCGTGCAGGTGTATAACACCGAAACCGATGAGTGGGAAAGGGACCTTCACTTCCCGGAGTCGTTTGCCGGGATAGCGTGTGCTCCTGTTATCCTCCCCCAGGTAATGACCCAGAGATAACTGGTGGCCCACGAAATGGCCTCGTGTTGCATGTTACCAGGATGCCGTGTTGTTTCTTCGTGGTTTGCAAATGGTTTTGTGCATTTTGGGGCTGAGGGAAGGAGAAAAAGAGCTTGCGTTCCCTCCTCCGTCAAGTCCCTCCTCCTCCCATGTAGTGTTCTGGCAAGTGTGTTTCAGCAGGAGCACTTGTCAGCTAGTTAGACTTAACAGATGTTACAGCTGGAAAAAGCTTTTCTCTTTTTTTTTCTCCTTTTTTAATTTTTTTTTTTTGGATGGGGGGGGTGGGGTGGGTGCATTTGGTCAACTTTTCATATTTTTAACGATGTTACACATTGCAAACATTGACAGCTCAGGAGTAACTCAGTACTGTGGTATGTTCAAAAGAGTTCAGGTGTGATTTTTATGAACAGCTTCAAAAAAAAAAAAAAAGCAAAACAAAACCCATTGTATGTCACTTTGTTGTTTTTTAGCAAACAAAAAGAACCAAAACCTGTATAACACACTGACCTCCAGAAGCAATAAAGGGACAGTGGGAGCTGGGAGAGCTCAGGTGCTTGGATTGTGAAAACATTGTTGATTTTCAAAGGTGACTTTTTTTTTTTTTTAACCCTTCCTAAGAGAGGAATTATCCCTCTGGTCTCCGTTTGTTCTTCATTTTGGATGACACTGCAATTCCCAGTTCTCTTCTTCACCCCCCTCCCCAGATGGCAGCACGATACCCCAGGCCAGAAATTCTCCCTTAACTGGGGCATCCAGAGTTTGCAACACTAAAGCCATGATTACAAATAAAGGGGCAGGATTATTTATTTTTCTTTTTTACAACTGGCAAAAACCTCTTGGCTTCACTGGCAACAAGAGCTCTGGGGAGCAGAGAGCACCCGGGGGGGGTCAGGGTTAGGACCCCACGGCCTCTGCCTGTCCCTCGGCTCCACCAAAGCACCTTCACCCAAACCCTTCTCGTACAGGGAAGGAGGTGGGTGCTGCTTCTTCATAGGCTTGAAGGTTTTCTGCCTTGGCTTGTAAATAAGGTACTCTGGCCAGTCGAAACAGAATGGGGTTTTTATTGTTGTTGCCAGTGAATATTTCAAATCAAGAGATTCATTTTAAGATGACTGTCGTTTTTGTAAAAATCCGTGTTTACTGCACAGAATACTGTTACTTCCTGAACTTTACTTTCCTCCAAGCCATCTTTTCTAATTAATTTGACTGATTAATGAATTGAAAGTTTCTCCTTTTATCAGGTATTCTGTTTCAAGGGCTTTGTTTTGTATCGGGGTCGGTTTGATTTCCATGTACTCACCCCTCTTTTTAGGGAGACCGTTGCATTCTGCTGTTAAATAAATACCCTGCTGTAACCTTCAGAAATGATATATAATGTCTGTTTGACTAATGAATCCTTGACCAGGTCTGTGTAAAGCATGAACTCCATACCTCAAGATTTGCTGAAAGAGGTTTTTTTTCCCTCTAATAATGAAAATCAAAGCACCTTTGGATGCGATAGGGGGAGGGCACGCGCTCCTCCGTCAAGCTCGTTGTTTGAAATTTTAGATGGAATGATGCAGAGTTTCATCTCTTCCTATCTTATTTGTTGGTTTGCCAATAATAAATTAATGAAAAGTACTTGTTGGTGTATGGTATGCTGAAGTCAGTGGGCAGGCTCTGCTTTCTAGCTCTTTAGGCAGTTAATTTTCTCCATTCTCTGCTCATTTGGGCTGGCATGGAAGCTCCGAACGCTGCAGAACAGGCTTGGCAGATAACGAGCCAATTGTGAAAAGATGAAATGTAACTCGAGACAAGCTTCAAAGTTACAAAATAATGGTTTTTCTTCTTTTTTTTTCTTTTAAGGCTTCCATATGTTTATGACAAGGGCACTTTCTTAGGTTGGTAACAAACGGAAGGTTACTCGCTCTCCTATTTGCAGAATATGATTAATCCTCTTAAGAGTGTGTCATTCCTTCATCCTTGCCTTCCTAAAATACTGAAGTAGTAGTCTCTATTTTATTTAAATTTTTCTACCAAAAGGATTTTCTGTGTCAGCAGTTGATGGGTTGGGTGTTCTCTGATAACTGGAGTTTCTCTGAATGTGCAGCTGTAGCACTCCTCAGCCCCACCACAGCAGGTGACTGGAGAACCCACGCGATGGCCGTTGCTGGCATCTCTTCCTAAGGAAATCATGCTTTATTTTTCCCTTCAAGCTTCGAAGGTACGTGTGTGTTTGTGTGTGTGTTGGGGAAAAAAAAAAAAATCCTTGAAAAAATGGAAACCCATTCCCTGGCGCTGCGGAGCGGGAACTGGGAAAGGTTTCCAGATTCTCTCCCTGAGACTCTCAACAAAGGGCACCACCTCTCTTTGTTTCTGGAATGTTCTTTTTATAGCAATATAAATAGTTATTTTTCATATTGTTGGCTAGAAATACTCTAGCTGTTCTAAATTTAGCAGAGGCTGGCTGAAATAGTTG
The DNA here is from genome assembly GCA_004320125.1 of Scolopax mira. Lineage (NCBI taxonomy): Eukaryota > Metazoa > Chordata > Aves > Charadriiformes > Scolopacidae > Scolopax > Scolopax mira. The sequence continues at coordinate 51,569 of BJBW01000004.1, forward strand.
TGGAAGTTCGTATCATTCGTATTGATAATAAAGTTTGTTTTACCCCTGGGCTCTGGGCTGTTCCGTCCATAACCTCTCTTTTATTACAAAAATAAATGGATTTGATTCATTTGCTGCCTTGCAACAACTTGACAGGTAGATGAGGGTCTCCACATAAATATCTGAGTGTTCGTGCTCCGTGGCTGGGCTGGAGAAAAGGCTTTATAGGATGCCCTGTAAGAAAAGCAAGTGGCCTGGGCTCCTCTCCTCTTCAAGAATGAGCAAAGCCAGATAAATGTTTGATTGCGCTCGGAGTCATTTATTAGTCTCAGAGCAGCAATAAACATTACGGGGGTAAACCTGATTTGGTACATTTTAAAATACCCTTGAACAGATGGGGAACAGTAAAAGCAGAGCATCATTAGTTCTAGGTATTTGCGGAGTTTGCACGTCCCATTAGGGACCCCTGTCATGGCTGGGATAATAGCTTCTGTCTTCTCTGATGTTTTATGGGCCTGAAATTGTACTTAAAACTATAAAGAAAGAAAGCACTAGAACTCTTGGCAGGGCGCGGAGTAGCTGGAGATGGGGAATGTCTGCATCCTATTAATGGTGTCATTGACCCTCTTCCAGAGGGTCTGTGGGCTCGGCGAGCCCACTGTCATCTCTGCCTATCCCAGAACCTCGCTAATTCGCCCCGACGTGGCCTAGGGTTCCTGCCGAGCTCTCGGGAGTTTGAGAGCAGAGGGAAAAGTTCATTTCTTTGGCTTTATAACGACTGAAGGCACCCCCCCCCCCCCCAGCTCTTTGGACCCTGGTGCTGATTGAAAACGATGCTACGCCCCAGAACTGCTGGGGACCTTGCATAAGCCACATCAAACTCCTCAGACGTTTCCACTTCCACGTCTGCGATAAGGTCTTTAGTTGCTGAAACTCTGCAAACTTTAGGGACATTTATCATGCCGGGATTATTGAAGCCAGACTACTGTCAGAATAAATAAAACATGTTTCCCAGTGCAACTCTAATTATGATTTTTAGCCAGTTGTGTAATGTGCAGAACTTTATTTACAATAAATCTTCCAGTTGCTTGCATAAATGAATGAGATTTCATCACTTGTGACTTAAGGACCAGGAAAAGTTAATGTGGCTGAATAAATTTAGAGTCTAGGCTGGGTGTGTTGGCGCGTCAGGCGAGCGAGGGAGCAGAGCTGGACCATGTTGTCTTCCTGAGAGGCCTTGGATACCTTGAATATCACCTGGGAGCATAGAGATATATATATATATACACACACACATATATCATAGAGACATCTCTCCCTTCAAGTTATTTTTTTACAGAGACAGCTTTGATTCTACTCTGCATTTTAATGGTGAGTAGGCACAGTATCATCCCACGGACTCCAGAACTTTTGTTTCTCATTCCAAACTAATAACTCGAGTTTCAGTAAAACCCAAGTTTGGCACTTTTCAGTTTAATATTTCAACCTGAGGAGGCAGTTTCACAGAGAAATTCTCAAAATTTATTTGTGGGGCGGGTACGATTTCAACTGCTCCCAACATTGAACGTTCCATAAAACGAAGATGAAATGTGCTTTCTGCTTGGAAACAGCTGCTCTTTTAGCTGCGCGACCCGAAATTAGCCTCAGATCCTAAGAGAAAGGGTAAGGATTTCGGAGGGAGCGCCGGTGGGGGCCTGCCCCAGGGCAGCAGAGGAGCAGGGTGTGCGCTTCGTAATGGAAAGTAGAAAAGCTGTTGGAGCAAAAAGTTTTCAGAAGGTTTTATAAGCCGGAGAAAGAGAGAATCAAAGGTCCTTGGCTGGGTCCCTGAGGCTTTGCAGTTGCTGTTTCACGCCCAGGCCCCTGTCACGTAATTAGCTCGAGCTCGTTTATATGGCTTCTTAAAAAATGAAAATCTTTTTTTGCTTGTTTGTGCAGGCTACCAGCCAGTCCCCTCCTGGCGACACTGCTTTCTCTCCTTTGAACTCACTGGAGCTGCACTGCGTTAACACCAGAGAACCTCCAGCAGAATTTCTCCTTTTAGCTGACTTCAGCGTTTTTGATGGGTATCCTCCGGTCGCAATGCTTTGAAAAATGTCCTGAAAGGTATTTTACATACGGTTACCTGATGGGAATCAGGCTGCTAATCTGTGTCTCCCTACAAAGTTTGCAGTTATTAGCTTTAAACTCATCCTGCCTTGCTTTTTCTTTCCCCTCGCTGTGGCCTGGGGTCTTGTTTAAAGGGGGGATCCTCCTTAGGGATGCAGATTTACTCCTTGGCACTATCAATACTCGCAGTCAGTCTTAATGCCTTAAGGACAGTGGTTTACAACTGGATTTGGAAGGAATGTATGAATTTTGCTGAGGTTTGGAAGAGGGAGGACGTGCCCCACGGTGCAGTGTGCGTGTCTGAACCTTAATTTTGCACGCTTCGAGGTTCGCGTGGGATGAAAGCTTCCTCGTGCCAAAAGTGTGTATTTGCTGGTTTTTAGCAAGAAAATCAGTGTTTACCGTGGGAGGGTTTAGTTCTTGGATGAGGAGAGGCGCAGGGTGGGTTTGCCCCAGGAGTTGTGGGGCTGCACCGGGCTTGAGGCCTTGCCTTGTGGGATCAGAGTCTCCCCGAAAGCCTGGTAGAGCCATTGCAGTTTTGGGGGGGCAGGTGTACGAGGAGGAAGGGACACCCCATCCTTCCTGCTTTTCTTGGTGGTGTTGACCTAGAAATGCGTCCACCCGTCGTACCGTGACGAGCGTGAAAGCAAACCTTGATCCCCGACCAGATGTTCACCAGGTTTCCAGCTGAAGGCTTCGAAACCTCCCATTTTCGCAGGGAAAACCAAATTCTTACATTCCTTCTGAGGCTTTTTCAGGACAGCAATTAGTTAGAGTTCGAGCTAACGACTCGCTGCTGCTCTCCAAGAGGCCTGAAAAGAACTTCTTAGAAATGCTCTTTGATGGAGGCACCGGATCCTTCATCCACAAAGCCCCAGAGCTCACGAGTAGCAGGAGGCACCCCGTTTTGGATGGTATTTCAGCCCAGTGTAGGGTCTGCTGTCAACCATATGCATATTTTGCTGAAATAGGGTATAACGAGGTGTTTGAAGTTGCCCTGGACTGATGCCTGTGCTGAACTGCAGCCTTCACAACAGCTACAGCTGCACCAGGTCTGTGCTTTCAGACTCTGCACGAGAAACCTACTCAGCCTCCCTGAAAAATAGAATTAATTTCTCCCCTGTTGAGTTGTCCCAGGTTTCTCACCGCAGCTTGTTTTGCTTCAGCAGCAGGAAGGGGGAGGGAGAAAAGAGGCACTTTTGCTTTGCCGTGTGGCAGGAGAGAGGAATTGGGGTGGTGGGGCACCCCCAACATTCCTGTCCCAGTAAAACCATCCTCGGGGAGCTGTGACCCGAGCTGTGTCGAGCACATCTCGGGGGCAAGGAGGACAGCTGGGTCCCAGAAGCCACAAAACTGGGATTGCTGTGGTGGGTGCTTGATCTCCTCCTGAGACATGGACCTTCTGTAACGCTCCTACTTGACCAAGAGTGAAATGATTCAAACTCTGGTCTGGTGTGCTGTGTTTGTCTACCTGTTCATCATCAGCAAAAAATGACCTGTACCTGCAAAAAAACCTGTGAATTCTCCTTCACCTGTAGGTTTTATATTTTTTAAATACCTTCAGCATGAAAATTAAGCCTTGAACTCGGAGGTAAACATCTGTCCTAAGGCATGGAAATAGCAGAGCTCGGGTTGTGTGGCAGAGGAGAAGACTCGGGGAGCTGCAGCCTCAGCTGAAGGTAACGGTTCATAGTCTTCTGTTTCTGGTGCTTTGTGTTTCCACTGGAGCACAGTAGGAAAGAGCAGGATGAGACCTGATCCTCGTGTGGTTTCACACCAGGGGTTGTCCCCTACCCTGGAGCTGATTTATTACACACAAGCACTTGGGAAACGTCTGCAAAAAAACTTTGGATTTTCAATCTGTCACACTTTTCTGCAGCTGAACCACGAGGTCTGAAAAGAAAACGTTTTCTGCTGTTTTCTATATAGAACATCACCAAATTCTCTGAACCCGAAGTTGACAGAAGAATATGGAAGGAAACATCTTGCTCTCTGACGTGCTCCTCTGCCTGATCTACAGTTCGGTTTGCGATGCTGTAATCTCTTTGTGGTAAAAAAAAAGAAAAAAAAAAAAAAGTATTTCCTGGTTTCCTGTTTGTTTCAATGAAACTCACAATTCTTACTGGTGCCTCTCTTTTCTTAGTGCTGATTGTGAATATACCCGTGTAGAGCACTGTGCCTTCCATCCGAGGGTTATCTTTGGAAAGCCATAAAGTGGCTGCTGCTTCCCCAGCTCCACACATCACCTCAGCGCCCCGGGAATACTGCCTGCTCCGGCGTGGAGTGAAGCCAAGCCTTGATTCTGGGAAAAATAACCGTAACAGAATCCTCTGTGTGGTTGCCAAAGTATTTCAGAGCAGCAGAAGATAGGGCTTGGAGAAAGGAGAATAAGATCTTTGAGCAGACAGCGTTTGCTTGCTTTCTGTCTTTTTTAAAATTTACAGGGAATGGTAAAAAAAAACGCAACCAAACCCTAAACTGGAAGGATGAGGAGAAGGGAGTGTCAGGCCAGAGAGCAGGACTGTGAGCTCGTTAGCTTGGACGGCTCGGCAGGTTTGATGAGTGGTGTAGAGAGGGGAAGTCAGGTGCTTTTATCTGTTCTCTGGAAACGAAACAAGTATATCTCAAATGAAAGAAACGGTCGCAAATTGCAAGTGAAGCAGGAGAATGTTTTCTCACTGGAAGCAGTTTGGAGCTCGGTTCAAAATAGCGTTGGAACAGGGGACGCTGTGGACTTCCCAGGGTACTCTGTGAGGATAATGGGAACATCAACGGGAACATTAAGTAGGAAGTGTGAGAGATCAAAATCTTTGGGTCTGCATGAAAAAAAACACAAAATCAGCTTCTTTGTCGATGGAGGCACAACCTCCTGCCGTCTGCTGTTGTGTGAGTTGTTCAACCTCACACCTTCCTCTGAAAACCTCTGAGGGAGAATACGGAAGTCGCTGGATCTCCTCTGCCAGAGTGATTCCAGAGGACCTGGAGGACAACAAACAAGTGATAAGTAAACACCAACCTCCTCCCTCCAACCCCCTGCATCTGCTCCAAGAAGCTACAGGTTGCTCGACGAGGAGTTGTTTGCAGCAAAAGCAGATGTGAACACAACAGCCCGGGCCTCCCGTGACTCTTTGTTTGCTCCAGAGCAAAGCTCCCTGTCTCAGTTACCACCAACTTTTTTTTTTTTTTTTCTTTTTCAGAACACGTCTGGAAGGCTGGGGGAGAGGGAGCTGCTGTCTCGGGGGATCCCACCGCAGCTTTTGAGTGAGATGGAGTTGTTCTCACGTGGCCCCATATGTGCTCAAGGTGAAGATGGCAGGAGACATAAATAATGCTTAGGGTATGAGCTCATCGTTTTGTCAAGCGCAGGGCATATCTCCTTCGGTGGGGGGAAGAAGGAAACCTGGCACCCGTCTAAATCGTCTCCTTGCCAATGCCTTAATGGAGTCAAGATTTACATTGTCTGCTGGGTCATGCACTTAGCAGCCATTCACATCCACCCACACCCCAAAACGTGGAGCTGTGAGTGGGTGAGAGATTCCAGAAGCCGCACGGGCGAAGGCAAAGGCCGTATCGAGGAGACGTTTCGTTACGCAAACGCCTTCAAAACCGGAGAGTTGGAGGAAGAGAAGTGGGGTCCAGGTTGGGCGCTGGAGTTCAATCTGATAAAGCTGCACAGGCCAAACAATAAGAAAAGGGAGGAAGTTGTAACACCCCCTCCACACCCCCCCCGGCCATCTGCGTTCCTTCCCTGTGAACCACCAGCAGGAGCAGCCGTCGAGGGGGAGATTTCACTCTCTTCAATCTCGGGAGAGCCAAGAGGGGAAAATTTATCAAGTTCCATCTCAGGCACTTCATCTGCAGGAGAGGCAGAGTGGCAGGCGGGGCTCTGGCTGTTTGATATTACCACCTATGGTATTAAATCCAGGTTAAACTCAACAAATTATTTATCATCGTCTCCCTTCTCCAGCAAAAACAATGTGGACAATAGGTATCTCCGTGTTAAATCTTTATGATTGATGTGCTTTTAGCATGACAGGCCAATTTTGCAGGTCGTTCGCTGTTCATGTACACAGCTAGAGGGTATTTTAACTCAATATGTAGGCGGGTTGTTTATTCCTGCTGAAAAATGCAAGAAGTGGTTAGACTAACATCTGTCAGGAATGACAGAGGAAGGGCTGATCCTGCCAGGGCCTGGATGCTCTTTTTAAATCCCAGCTCTGTTTTCTGCGATGGTATCTCCCGCCGCTTTATAAACTTTGAGGTGTGAGCTGGCAACTAGAATTTAGGGGAGGACGTGACTTTGTGGCCGATGCTAATCCTGACAGTGGCCGAACGGAGTTTCATCCATCCGTCTCTAACAGCCTCGCAGAGGGGGATAATTATAATCTCTTATTTTTACGTGGGCAGGAAATGTTTATAAATGACTGGTAAACTGACTGAACCAAGGCCACAAAGGTGATGGGGTGGTGGAAGTGAGAGCAGAGTCTCATTTTCTTTCATCTGATAGTTCAACCGTGAGAGGATTCGGTTACCAGAGTAAGGACCGTTCAGGGTCAGAGCAATGCACCAAAAAGAAAAACAAACCCAAAGGAGACTGTCCGCTTTGTAAAATAATAATAATAATAAAAAAAACATAAAGGGCAAGACGTGGGTGTTGGGAAACAGTCCTGTCAGGATTTATTGCTGCCTAATGCGTGTGTCCTGCGTATCGCAGTGCTTTGCACCCATCTGATGTTAGCACAGCTGGAATCAATGGCTTAGCAGCCTAAGCTTGTGTTTCCAAACAGCTGTGCTCCTTGGAACTGCCCGCTCCCGGCCCAGCAGGGTCAGCTCTGCCTCTCCTCCTGTCCCCCCGGGCAGCGACGCCGCGTCCCACGCACATCCCCGCCACCTCCGGGGAGGGGGAAACGACCCTCCGGCGCTGCTGACGTCTTGTTGGGGTTCACCAAGAAGTCTGTGGCCGTGGAATGCCGCCGGAGAGGGAGCAGGGTGGAGCTGGACGCGCTCGCAGGACTTTGGCAGCGAGGACGTGCTGGCGTGGGGGGGACCACACGGCCTCGTCCTGCGTAATTCAGCACGGAGCTGCCCCAGCACCTTCCGCTTCGCTGGACAACACGCCTAGAGGGACCAGGAAAACTGGGGAGACTTTCCCAATTCCTCAACCTTTGCTAGAAATTCTTTGCTCGGTGTGGCAGTACTAGATTTTCCGCTGTACGGGTATCGCCTGTCTCGTAGCTCTGCGGATCTTATCTTGCAGGAAGAGAAAGAGATCACAGAGGAGGATCTGTTGCTTATCTTAAAAAGAGTGGGTAATGAATGCGTAGCTTGTTTTCCTCTCCCTTTCTTTCCCGGCTGCACCGAGCGCTGGCAGGAGCTGACTCTCTTCTTCACCTCGTGCCTCAGCAGAGTCCAGCCCAGTCTGCGTGAGATGCTGGAACAACTGGTTTCTTCAGGAAATTCTCCCGCCTCCGTTTTCTGAAGTGGGGGGAAAAGCCTCTCAGTGACTTCAGACAGAAGAAAATAAATACATCGAGGTTTTAGGTTTTGTGGTTAAAAAATACTTGGCTTATTAGAGAATTGGGATTTACCTCCCACTTCAGGGTAAGGTCTTTGCTCTTTGAGTTCAGCCTGGAGAAGGCTCTGGGGAGATCTTAGAGCCCCTTCCAGTCCCTCAAGGGGCTCCAGGAAAGCTGGGGAGGGACTCTGGGTCAAGGAGGGGAGCCCCAGGAGGAGGAGGAAGGGTTTGACACTGAAAGAGGGGAGATGGAGCTGAGCTGTGGGGAAGAACTTGTTTGGTGTGAGGGTGGTGAGAGGTTGCCCCGAGAAGCTGTGGCTGCCCCATCCCTGGAGGGGTTCAAGGGCAGGTTGGAGGGGGCTTTGGGCAGCCCGGGCTGGTGGGAGGTGATGATCCTCCACCTGGGTGCACTAGATGGTCCTTAAGGATCATCTTAAGGTCCCTTCCAGCCCAACCCATTCCCCGGTTCCTGCCGCGGAGGCCACAGAGGGCACGAAGCCTTTCGGCGGGAATCTCCCTCAGCCGCGACATGCGGGGCCTTCCCGCCCGAGGCAAGAGAGAGCCAGGGATGCCCGCAAGCTCCCAACCGAACCGCCGCCCCCGGGAACGGCCAACGCGATGGCGGAGAGACCCCGGCCCCCTCCACCATCGCCGCCGCCTCAGGGCGCCCCACCGGCCCCGCGCACGCGCTCCCCCCCCCCCCTCCCCACGCACGTCGCCGGGGGAAGCCCCTCTACCGCGCAGGCGCGCCGCCTCCCGCGCGCGCCGCCGGCCCGCGGCCGCGCATGCGCCCCTCCGCCCCCTCACCGCCCCCTCCCGCCCCGCGCCGCCGCCGCGCAGGCGCCCTGGGGCTCCCCCCGCCGCCCGCCCGGTGGGCCCGCCCGGCGCATGCGCCTCGCCCCCTCCGGCGCGGGGAGGGGGATGCGGACGGGGGAAGATGGCGGCCTCGAACAACCCGCGGAAATTCAGCGAGAAGATCGCGCTGCACAACCAGAAGCAGGCGGAGGAGACGGCGGCCTTCGAGGAGGTCATGAAGGACCTGAGCCTGACCCGCGCCCACCGGGTGAGACGGACCCCTCGCGTCGTGTGTCGTGTGTCCCCCCCCGCCTCCCCGCTCGCCCGCGCGCGCCCCCGGCCTCCCGCCCGCCCTCCGCGCGCGCCCCCGGTGGAAGCGGAGGGGAGGGGGGGGGGGAGGACGAGGAGGAAGAGGAGGAGGAAGAGGAGGAGGAGGAGGGGCGGTGGCGCCCCCCACGGAGCCCCTCGGGCCGGGGGCAGCGGCGGCGGGCGGGGCGGCGGGCAGCGCCCCCTGGCGGGGGCGGATGGCGCCCTCGGTGCAGGGTGGGGGCCCTCCGCCCCCCTCTTCGGTTTCCCCGGTACCGGAGCATCCTCTGGAGAGCGGCACCGGAACGGGCCTGGCGGGAGGGATGGGGGGGGGGGGCGAGTCCCCGGCCCTCCCATCGGAGGGGGGTGCTTTGCTTTGGGGCAGCCCCCTCATGTCTCTACGGGAGCTGGCCCGCTCGGGGGGGGCTGCTCTGGGTCGGGGGCGCACCCCTCTCTCCTGGGACGGATCTGAGGGGGCCCCGGTTCTTCACCCTGGGCGCGCCCCGGTGTGAGGGGAGGGCCCGGTTCCTCACCCGGGGACAAGCCCAGTTTTGAGGCGGGGGGGGGGGGGGGGGCCCGGTTCTTCACCCTGAACAGGCCCTGGGACTGCGGGGGGGGGGTGTCTCCTGGTTCCTTCACCGGGCCCTGAGGGGGAGCCTCGGTTCCTCACCCCCGGGACAGGCCTGGATTGGGAAGGGGGGGCCCAGCCTGGTTTCCCCCCGGCCCGAGGGGACGGAGCGCTTCCCTCAGGGTCCTTCAGAGCATCCCCTGCCCCTGAGGTGCGGAGGGCTCCTGCCCCACAGAGCCCCCGAAAAGCCCCGCTTTCCCCGCTGTGGGGGGACGGAGCAGAGACCCTGAGGGAGCTGCTGGACTTGGTGGCACTAATGTTGTTCCTGTTACACTCCCCCCGGTTGTCGCAGGTGCAAATTGCTGCACTTCCAAATCCTCCCTGGCTCCTGATGGCTCTGCGAAGCCCATCAGCAGAGACTCAGGGCGTAAGTAATGCGCTTTCCCACCATCAGATGCCTTTTATCTGGTGTCGGTGCAGGGATGTCCGAGCTTTTCTTGATGGTTCTTGCCTCACCTGCTTGTGTCAACATTTTTGTTTTTCTTTCAAACCGTCTAAAGAAAAATTTACGATCTTGGTCACGGCTGAACCTTCCGCAGGAGTGGGAACAAGAGAACCTACGGTTGGATTTGCAGCCAAATATTTCCTTTTATTCCTGGGTGTCGGGACAGGGTAAACATTTGTTCTGAATTGGTGCTGCTGCTGGTCGGACATAAAAGAAAGGCTCCCTGCTGCTGTCAGCTCCTGCTGGGGAAGGCGTGAGGCCGGAGCTTTGGCCGTGCTGAACTATTTGTTGGTGTTTGGTAGAGGATGCTGTTAAGAGTTACTGCTGGAGTTCGTTGAGAGCAGCGTGAGGACAATTTAGAGAGGTTTGCTGTCGCTGGAGTCATCTTGTTTCTCACACCTCTGTCATGTAGCTCAGCACCCCGGGGTTTTGCCTTTGGGTGGTCCATCGGCCGCCTCTTGAGAGCGGGGTATTCTTGAGAGTTCCTGAGGTCTGCAGTTACAGGTTGGCCTTCGATTAACTCTGAGGTTTAGCAATCACCTTCCCCAGTTTAAGTGGGAATCTTAATTCAGTTTTTCACAAATCTGAGTGTTCCTAACCCAGGTTTTGCAGATGGAAACCCATCTAATTTAAAAGGAACCTGGTATTGAGAAAAGGACCCAAGATGAATAAGTTTTCTGAGGATTCTGGGTACTGAAGTGATGGAAACACTGACCAAATAGCTGAGTAAAATGTCTCCTTTGTAGACTTTTTCTTCTAAATTCCATGATTTCATCTGGGTTTAAAATGCAGTATAAAAGCAAAAAGGGGTTAAGCACAACTTTGCTGTTTGCTCTCATTTTCATTTGGCAACCAGCGCTTTGCTGTCAGTTTGAAAACGCGTTACTCAGTTGGTGGAAGCAGCCCAAAATTTCTGCTGCCTTTTCATTATTAGTAATTGTCTTTTTTTGCAATGTTTACCATCTTGTCTGTTTTATTGTTAGTTACTGGTGTAGCAGAGGCAGGGAACTACTGTTCCACCATTTCTGGTGCATACACGCGCTGTTTCTGAGCTTGCTTTCTGACTTGGTAACATTTTACCTATTTATGCTCTTTGGTCCATCTGAGATTTTTAAGTTATGATACATTTTTCTTGCCCAGGATAAAACAAAGCATGATATTAACAATATTAACTCCTTCTTTTTCTCACCATTCGGGTGTGTGTGTTGGGGGGAGAAACAAAGGAAAAAAAAAAAAAAAGAATTATTTTGAAAAGAATTTGGTTTCAGAAGTGTGGCTCCTGAGAGCAGGGGAGCAAAGTCCTGTCTTTCAGCTGGCGAATTTAAGGATGTGATTTAGCTTTTGTGGGGGATGCAGCCCTTGCTGTGGGGGTGGGTGGCCGACAGAAGCGCCGGAGCCGCTTAATTGTCTTGTGAGTGGGACCTTCGTGTTTATAATCCAGAGATTTCTGCCAGTCCCATAGTAACAAAGTGGGTGAGAGGAGGAGGAGGAAGGTTTTTTGTTTCTTTTTTCTTCTCTGCGACAGTTGACTCCTGTATTTTATGTGTGGTTTTGCTGCTTTCCTTTTGTTTTGGTGTGTGTTTTTTTTTTTTCTTTTTTTTTTTTTTTTTAATGCGAAGCATGAAATTTTAGAACTGCACCAATTTTTGTTTTAAGGACAGGTTGTTTACCAGGGCCTACTCTCAGTTTCTGTTATAACACAGCCTGGTGATGCTCCCTCGCATGTATTTACTCGTACGAGGCTGTCACTGCCCTTTAAAATTGTAATTAACAAAACAAGAACATGCAGGATAACACAGAGAGTGCAGAGCTCTGCGAATGCTATAGAATGTTTAGATTTTAAGGAAAATTTGAACGTAGTTCATGACTTGCATTTTAAAGGTGGTTCTTGCCCAGTTGGTGATGTTCCCCACTTTCCAGGGTTGTTTTCTGAATATATATTGTGAAAATCACTTAGTTTTGAGGGATTTCAGACAGAGCTGTATTTGAGCTCCCTCTTATGGACCTTGCAATCTTACCTTTAAAAAGAAAACACCTCCCCCAAAAAAACCCTAATTTTGGGAGTGCTGGCTCCCAGCCTCACCTGCCTGGAGACCTGTACTGATGTTGGTGTTACTGGAGTGAAAACAGGGAAGAAAAACCAGGTTAATGGTGAAGTTTGGAAACATGCAGGCAACTTGCAGGTGTCTCAGTGAGCTGCTGCTCACAGCACTTCTCAAAAAGAGGATCTTTAGAAATAACTTGTATTCCTCAGTGACACCAAGTTTATTTTCCACACGTAAGTCAGTGCTTTGTTGGTCCCTGTGATGGTGCCGTGACAGGGTTTGCTTGTGGATTTTTAGGTGTGATCAAAAGTGACATGTGCCTTTCATTCCTTTTTTTGTGTTCTTGAAAACTACGTGAAGTGAAAAGTTGGTGTTTATGTTGTAAACCTGGATATTTTTAATACAAAGATCCTGTTTTATTTTATTCAAGCAGAGTATATTCTAATGGCATAGCTATGCATAGGTGGCCATTTGGCTGAAGTGAAATCAAATAAAAATCAAGTTAAAACCCCCCGGTTTGTGTGTGTGTAAAACACATACACAGGCACACACCTCCCTGTAACAAAATTTGTGTTGATGTATGAGACAGTTACTCATTTACTTGTTCCTGGGGGCTGGGGAAGAGATCAAAATGTCTCTTTGTACCTCCACAGATCGTCGTTTGATGTAGATAGTATGCAAAACAGTATTTAAAAGCTTAGTTAAATCAGGAATGCTAATCTGTGGTTTTAAAAATGCGAAACACTAATGATGATGACACAGTGGCGCAATGTTTCCTAATGTCTCCAGCGTGTTTCTATTAAATAATTTCATTAAAAAAAAAAAGAAGTTGGTGACTACGTAATAGTATTTACAAACGTCTGAGAGATATTAAAGTAGTGCATCAAAATCAGGCCTGAGCCCTCCAAAGCATGGAGATTAATGATCAGTTTCATAGTATCATGAGTTTCTCTCAAAACAGAAGTGTTAAACCTCGGCTTCAGGGTCTAGATGGTGGTTTTCTTCTTTGTTACTTTCCCAAACACAGGGTTTCAACCCTGAATCTGCACGTTTCCAGGCCAAGAACTAGGTCGCTTGGGCATCATCCTCGATCTTCCTCTGACTTCTGTGATGGAGGAGGAGGAGGAGGAGGCAGAACCGAGTTGGTTGGGTTCCGTACCACCCTCCTCCTGACAGACACAGGCCGGGCCAGTAACTGCAGTGAGAGGTGCTGGGAGAATGCTGTGGTGCTGCTGGTTCTTTGAAAGAGTGATGGTGATCCAGAGAGCGAGGGGCAGCAGGTGAGCTCCCTGCCCTGAGGGGCACAAAGGATCTCTGTTCTTGAGCAAGCCTGGGTTTCCCTGGGCTGTCCAAGGCAAACTCTCTCCGATGTGCCATGTGGAGACTCCCCTCCTTCAATCAGCAGAGTCAGGTTTCTTCTGGTAAACCCAGGCAGGTGGGTTTTTTTGTTGTTGTTGTGTGTTTTATTAGTTGTTTGTTTTTTTTTTAAGGAGACAATGACTTTTTTTATTATTATTCCACCATCACCGCGTGTTACAGCTGCTGGCCTCAGCTCTCAGGCAAGTCTTTTTCTGTCCAGTGGCCAAGTCCCTCTGTTGTAACAGAGAGATAGCAGAGCTGTGAAGGACCTGGGTAGCAGAGCTGTGGAGGACCTGGGTAGCAGAGCTGTGGAGGACCTGGGTAGCAGAGCTGTGGAGGACCTGGGTAGCAGAGCTGTGGAGGACCTGGGTAGCAGAGCTGTGAAGGATCTGTGGGCACAGGAAACTTAGGATTGTGCAACCCCTGGATTTCAGTCTCTTCATTGTAACTCATGGGATGAAGGTGTGGAACTCAACTCAGCGTGTTGTGTTTCAAAGTCTTCTTTAGCTTCAGCAGCAGCGAAGTTTTCGGGAGCTTCAGCAGAGAGCGTTTGCCGTAATTTGCATCTAAAGAAGCTACTCATTTAGTAAGAGAGTGTGTTCTCAAGGTGTTATGTACAGTCAGCTCTTCCAGCTCTTTGAGGGTGACTTGGGGTTTTCCCTCAAAGTGAATGACTGAGCTCCAAAGCCGTGTGTGCGGAGGTGAGCTGTGCCTGCAGTTAAGATCCTGAAAAGTTTTAGGTCTAGTTACCGATTTTCTTGGTTTTGTATTTACAAACGGAAGGATGTAGTTTTTGTTGTGAGTTATAGCTGTGAATACAGGAGCAACAAACCTCCTGTTGGAGTTACAGATGTGGTGAAGCCATCAGTCGACGGGAGGAGTTGATGCTGTGTTAATCTGAATTACGTGCTGGCACCGGTGGAAGGGCAGAGGTGAAGGGGCATTCTCTAGGAGAAGCATTAGACCAGTAAAAACCATTAAAGCAGTATAACAGGAATCACTCCTTAAAGTATTTTTCAAGAATACGTTGTACTGAAAAATTATGTGGCTGATGTGCAAACTCTCTTCAGTTCCTGCTAGATGAAACAGAAAAGAGCTGTTCTTTACATAGCACATACAAAAAAAAAAGGAGGGGGGGAAACCCCTAAGCCCTGGAAAGCCCATAATGTGATTGTGTAAGGGCGGCGTTGGGAAACCTGACTGCAGCTCAAAATGGGTTTCAGATGACTTTTTATTTGATTTTTTTTTTTTTTTAACCACGCAAACAGCATTTTTCTTTTTCTAACCATCTTAGATTACCTGTGCTGATTTGGAAACGATGTTTATTTTAATCTGCTGTTCATCAAACTGCTACTTCTACCGTTAACCACTTATTTTCAGTTTTATAATCAATTTATTGATGATACTGCTGTTTAGTTATGAAGTGTTTTCTGTACCTTATCAAGAAGAAGACCCTGGTTCTTTGCTGAGGCAGCAACATTGCTGCTTGTAGAAGCTCATGTGTTTTTTCCATCTTGGTGCAAGCTCTGGCATGGCCAGACTGGGGTTGCATCAGGGATTGACCATGTTAAACCAGTGGGTTTGGGGTTTCTTTGAGGTGAGTTTTAGCCCCGGCAGTTTCTTGCTCTGCCTGGGCCTGTAAGTTGTTTTGTAAGAACTTACTGAGTATTTCTAGACACTTTCATTTTAGGGGCAATTAGATAATTTGGCAAAAAGTAGACATCTCAAAAATGATCGATAGGGCTTTAAACAAAATGTCTTAAAAGCTAAATATTTGTCTCTGGTTTCTCTTCTCTCTCTCTAATTGCAAAGGAGAGTTTTCTTGGGCTGCATTAGGGCGATTTTGTCGCTCTCCCCAGCAGCATCCATCAGTCTCTAACGGTCTGTTCCGTGCTGGCATCCATAGCTTTGTACCTAATGCAGGATATGAAACTCAAGTGTACTTCAGGGCACTTTCCAGCAAATGTGATACTGCATCTTAAAAAAAAAATATAAAGAAAATAAACTTTTCTTTCTCAAAATAACATTTCTGGATGCGTTGGCTGGAATTTTACCCTCTTTTTTATAGATGTAGCCATCACTTTGTAGCTGAGACTATGTGGTTGCTGATGGGATTGGAGTAATTGGGTGAAGAGAAGCAAACTATCAACATTTGGTAGATTTTTGGTGAATTATATTCCCCAAAGCACTTGTAGCAGTGTCTGCTGTGTGACAACGACTGGTTGTGACCTCGATGCCACTTCCCTTTTTTTACTTTGGGTCTAAACTACTTGCATTTGGATAAACAAATGCGGTCCCGAGGGCTTCGGTGTGAACTTGAGGTGGCAGCCAAACTCCTGAGTCTTCATTAAGTCATTAGCTAAGATTGGCGTATCTGATAGTGCAGAGGAGTTAATATTTAAAATGTTGCTTTAATTTGTCTTAAATGGTTTGCTTAGCCTGTTTAGTGCCCTGTAAGTGATAGCCAGCACTAGGATTTCTGTCAAGATCTCCACTGGTACTTGTTGAGCCAAATGAGTGTTGCAAAAGTGCATGTTTGTCAACCAGGGCTGTTTTTGTATGATCTCATTGGTACTTTATAAATTATAAAGTTGTAACTGAGTGTTGATAATAGTCTTGTTTTGCAAATTGTTTCTTGGGAACTGAAAATTCTTCCCCTTGTACCAGAACAATCCTTTGCAATAAAACAACAACAACACACACCCACAAAATATGAGTCTTAAATAATGAAGTAGAGGAGAATGAAATCTCCTGGCTCGAGGCTTCAGCAGTAATTCTACAGCTCTTCCTGATCCTTGTCTGAAAGGCAGATTTTCTCAATGTGTATTTTACTTTCTTGCCTGCTTGGTCTGTCCCTTTTCTTGACTTCTGGGAAGAGATGCTCAGGGATGTATCCCTGCCGAGCTACTCGCTCTTGTTTTTTAGTGTGGTTCCTGATCACTCCGTAGCAGTGAGATGTGTTAAAGGCAGCCTGTGGCTCTGTTACGTGAATTTTCAATTACTATTTATGTTAGTATTCTTTTCCTTGGATGGCTGAGGTCTTGAAGGGGAGGGAAATTGAGTTGATTATCCAAAATATATATATTTTGGCCTTTGTGTACGTTGGTGCCTCTTTAGACCTGTTGGAGAGGCAGATCTTGCAGCGACATGAAGCTGTGCACAAGATTTTTCCAGCTCTGGAGTCCTTACACGGCGTTTTGACATCCAGAACCTGGATTAAGGGGGGACAAATCCCTCAATAGCCAAAAAGGAAGGCAGCGGTTGTTTAATTTATTGATTTTTCACCTTTTTCTTTCCTTGCAAAGTCTCATGTAGATTGTGTTCATGGAGCCACCAGTTATTGGAGTGGTGTCACCGGCTTTCTCTCACCATCTCTCCTGATGGACAGGGATCATCTTTGCAATCTTTTATACACCTTTCTGTGAGACCCTGTTCCCCCTCGGTGACGTTTCTCCACTAGTGAGGGAAGAGCAAAAATAAGCTCCTCAATAGTGCCCAGGTTTCCAGCAGCCTCCTCAGATTCCGATGCCTTATTGACCTTCTCATTGTAATTCAATTTTTGTCTTGTGCAGGGGAACGATTCCATTGTACGAGCCTCTTTGCATTCCAAGAATTTTGACTCTAATTGGCAGATATTTTTACTACGTGGAGACTTGTCTGGTGCCTCACCTTCCGAGAACCATTTCAGCAGGAGCTAAGTGACACCTTTATTCTGTACCAGTAGGTTTTTAATGTCACCTGCAGCGGTTGGGGCTGCTGCCAGCGCAGATTTCGGTGCTTTCCCGATGGCTGAGAAACCCCAAAGGCTGCAAACGTGCCCCGTTTCTCTCCAAATCCACCAAAACTTGTAGGGTTATGTAACTGAATTTTCATTCTTTCGCTAAAAATAAAAAATAGAACATAAAAGCTATTTTCGTCTTGCTTAATGAGGGCATCTCTGCTTTTATTTCATCTTTTTGGAGAATTTCAATAGGAGGAATGAGGATGGTTTTAGGAACTTTTTAGACTGGTTGTTCATTCTCCTTTGTTCTCCTGAGTGTTGGCTGATATATTGGCCTGCTCAGAAGAAGTATTTTCTTTAAAAGTACATTGTTAGCTAATAACGCTCATGAAAATAAGCAGGTTTTGAGAGCGTTGCGCTAGATTTAAATATAGCAAGAAGAATTCTTTGCCTTCCAGATATCGAATAATCAATGAGCTTCGAGTCCTCTCTGCTGTATTATATTGGATTATCAGCAACGTCCACGCCTTTCTCCTTTGGAAACGCTTTCAGAAAAGAAGGGTGGCATTTGCAGAACCGCCACGGGATCTGGTTTGTTTTTAAAAGCAGCACAAATCAGGTTTGGTTCATATTGTAGCTTTGCTTGGCGCCGTGCCCGGTGATAGAGCACAACTCTGAAGAATAGTCACTATTTTAAGGCTGGAGTTGTGCTGTATCCTGTTTTTACTTGCTACTCAGTTGTGACTGGTTAAGTTTGAAACAGTAAACCTTTGTTCACTCGAAATAGCAAAGTGCTTTTAAACACAGAGCGATGGCCCGTGTATTACATTATATTATTTTTTTATTTATTATTAATTACTGCTTTATTTATTTATTCAAATTCTGCAAGGTGTGCTCTTAGCAATTCTTTGCCCGTAAACCCCACAACATTAAATAGTTCATATTAGTTCATTTTTGGGAGAAAGTTAAATGCAGTTAATGCATAAAGCGCCTCTGTGCAAAGTTCTGCTGGTGTAAACCAGAAAAAAAATAATTAAAAAAATATATTGCAGCATTAAATGCTATTATCTTCATCCCTCTACGCTCC
Organism: Scolopax mira; assembly: GCA_004320125.1. Classification (NCBI taxonomy): domain Eukaryota; kingdom Metazoa; phylum Chordata; class Aves; order Charadriiformes; family Scolopacidae; genus Scolopax; species Scolopax mira. The sequence goes on from BJBW01000004.1 coordinate 69,555, forward strand.
CTCTTTCTCCATAAAAGTTAAACGTTCTGGTTTGTTCTCTTTGGGTTCAGGAGAAAAAGGGGTTTAGATTTCACAGAATCACAGATTTGGAGCGTAAAGTGGATTTTGGGGTGGGTGATAAATAGTGAGTGTACGTTTGGGGGGTGAGATCTTCTCACTTTCACATGAATTCTAGGAGGCAGCTGGGGTAGGAGCCGAGGATGTCTGTAATTTTTATAACCCCGTTTCCTCACAATTTTATAGCTGAGGCAATCTGGGGAGTTGCTTGCAGCTCCTGAAGGGGAATCTAATGGTGCCTTGGAATTTGTAGGTGACTCATAACAGGACAAAACAATCCAGTTAAGTGATTTGAGGTCTTAAATAATCTGTTCAACAGGAAGGTGAAGAAAACATCATGAACTCATGAGTAATAATTGGCTCTCTTGGAGTGCTAAAAGTGCAGGGATCGCTCGTTGGCAGCGATTCAGATGATCCCTGTTTAAGCTTTGCTGATCAATATATATCTCAACTCTTATGAATGAAATTTATTTGACTGGACTATAATGCTTTTCATGAAGCAGTTATTACAGTTACCGGTTGGGAGAAGTTTATTTTCAGTTGGTTTATAGTAGTGACACTTTGCACCTCAGCTGCATGGGCTTGGGCTGCCTCAAATCTTCTGGGGTTTGCTGCTTCTCCTGTTCTCTGTTCTTCTCTCCGTGATGATTTTTCGATGAGGAAGAACCTAACGATGATGGCTGCACCTCAGAGTGGAGAGAAGGCTTCACGGCTGCAAAAATTAAATGGTTTTAGAGAGTCCCAAAAATAAACTGATAGGAGCACCTTCCTCAAATGACTAACATTGTCACAGGCACTGGAGAGAAGAGCTTATTCCATCATCTCCTCTCTCCTTTTCAAAGCACAGAATCCTTCAGGATTTTGTAGAGGCTTTTAAGCAGGCAAAAGGGACCCATCCAGTAGATGCCCATCCTTTGAGACCTCCCAGTGTTACTGGTGAGCAACTGGAACCACAGCACCTATCTGGTACTGTCAGGTAACCTTTAAGCTTAATCAGGTTTATAAAATCTCAAGTCAGCTGTCTCGCAGTCCACTTTCCTCTGACTGGCTGTTTTCATGACTAATGATGGAAACCCCTTCTTCTGATGCCCCCTTTGGGTTTTTTTGTGGCATCTTCCTTTCAATCTCTGGCTCTGAGGGATGGAGGATTCTGCTTCCCCCTTCTCGGTGCAGATCCTGGGACGCTCCCAGGCGGCAGCAGAATCCCTTTGGTCCTGGTCCTTGAATTCATCACCTCACACTTTGAGGTTAATTTCTGAAATCTTTGAGGAATTTTGAGTATTTGAGTGCATTGGGAAAACCCTCAGTCCTTGACGGGTGTATTTGGTAGCCATTCACTGGTAAAGATCCTGGCCTTGTGTCTGCAGCTCTGCTGGAGTGAAGAGTTGGTTGTGAAGTGTTGTACTGTGGCAGAAACAAAGCTGCTGCTTTCTTGTGGCCGCTAAATTCCAATGTATTACAACAGATTCCTTCCTTTTCTGAAAAAGAGAAGGAAGCGAAAATGCATTTTTTCCTTTTCTTGAATTTTTATTCTTAATGAGTGTGCTTGGCTGGGCAGAGCTGTTCTGTTTGTGTCCTGACGTGTCCATGTGATTGTGGAACAAACACTCGCGAGTGACTTAAATGACAGTGATGGTGATGGAAGAGTAAACAATGATGTAGCAGTTCTAAGAGCGCGGGTTCAAACCCAGTTCATACCATATGTCTGGATTTGTTCGTGGTAATTTTCACTTAGTTTGTAGTAGACATTTGGCTTCCTGTTTTGGCATGGCAGTGCTTTTCTCTGCGATCTCCATCGCGCCGGGACGCTAATAGCACGAGGAGGCCAGGGATGATTGGCAGAGGCAACAAGGGAAACTTTTGCTGGGCTTGTCCAGCGTTAGAATCTTCACTTTTATGAAAATATGAGCGTACTGAAATGCATTAAAAAAACCCACCAAACCCCACGTTGCAAAACATTTTGTTACAAAGCTGCTGATGGAATGTTTTAAATCCCGAGTGACCCAGCCAGAGCAGCTGCTATCACTGCGGATTATACCTTTCCTCTAAACTTCAGGCTTCATTTCCTTTAGCATCTTCCTGGGAGGAACAGCTGGGCGTTTGGATCCGCCACTGCTGTTGGATCAGTACTTGAAACTGCAGGAAATCAGTTACTTTAGCAAATCTGGCTTGATGGCGTTTCTTCCTGATTGTGACAGCCCGAAGGGGAGAGAAATGCGAGGGATTCTCTTTTCTTTTCCTTTGATAAATGAGTCTGTGGCGTCTGGCTCCATTAGCTGGGGAGAGCTGGGAAGGAGCTGGCTCTTCTTCTGGTTCCAGCCTTACTCTGTGCTGGGTCTCTCTCCATCGTTGCCATCGCTGGTTGATTATTCAGAACTAATAAACAGTGTCACTGCTTTGCAGCAGGCACCTGTAAACGTGGTCCGATTTTGGGAGGAATGCACTTTGCAGAGTTCCCTTTTTCTATCTGCAGCGTGCGTTAGCTTTAAGGGGCTGATAACAGACTTCTGTCTAATTCTAGATCTTTTTTATCTAGTTCTAGGGTCAAGCCTTTTCCTGGGGAATCGGTGTCTTTGATAGAAGAGCTTGAACTGTAGTTTCCTGATGCTGCCCCCTTTTCTTTGTATTAGGCAGAGTAGCATTAGATGCTCTGAAAGACAATTTGAAAGAAGTGGGTTTACATCATAAGGTTTATTTTCCCTTGACCATCAGAACTTTCTTTGGATTGAAAAGAAACATTATGATATATGCCCTTCTGCGATGCACGGCAGATGAAAGGGAAAGCACTGATGTTATTAGGTTTCATCATCTAACTTTTAATTACTTGGAAAATGAAAGTGGAGGGCTAAAATTGCAAATAGACTTCCATCTCTTCTTTAGCCATCTATTTAGCCAATAGATAACACTCATAGGTGTTTTTTTAATTATTTGCAATAAATTGTCAAAAACCTGATAGCACCATAAAAATGGCCAGTATTAACTTATCAGCTGTGCTCAAACTATAAAAGCATTATATAGATTAAAAACTCAAGCATTCTGAAACTCTATCCAGGCTTCCTTCATCTCCTCCTGCGTGAGCGGTGTGATAGTCTTTAATTAATTTATGGTGTGTTCCCTTCTCCCTTAGTGTGAGTTGAGACCCCTGCCTCTTTCAGATGATGGGGCTTTACTGGGAGGCCGTTAGATATTTTGATTTATCCCTGTTGTTCGATGGAGAGCTCAGGGCCTTAATCTTTACAGTATTCCTCTGGTGTGGTTATTCACATTTTATAGGGGGATAACGAAGATGCAAAAAGAAATCGATGCTTTGAACGTCCAGTTTGATGCATTTGGGGGAAAACCCAGCAGCAGGACTTGAGGTTTTAAAGTGCTTTTACACTCACAGCACAGGTTGTTGACTGCAGGAGAAGCAGTCCTTGGGGAATTCTGACAGACCCCCAGTCTTTTGTGTTGAGGAAGCTGAAAATTAGCAACTGCCTCTGAAAAAGGCCTTCGTCGCTCAGGTGATGGTGAGGAAGACAGAAATGCTGGGTCACTGTGAACACGAGGCCCCGTTCTCTCCTCGTTTGTTTGCCTCATTCTTTTCCTACCTCCCAGCTTCCGTGAGAGCAAAGAAGAGCTTTGCTGCCCCACCAGCTTCAGGGGCAGCCCCAAAACTTAATTTAAAATTAGACCACGCAGCTGAGTTAGTCCAAATATTGGACAAAATCAGCCTTTTGTTGGTTCCTGCTGTTCTCTCCTGTTTCCCTTCCACTCTCAACAATTCCTCTGGTTATGGGGTGAGCAGGTTAAGGGGAACCAAGCTGACCCACACAGTTTTTCTGCTGGTTCAGCTGCTTCAACCAGATTTCTTTCAGGTCATGAGAGTTGTGGTGCAAGGAGAGGGACAAGGTTATAGAGCTTTCCTGGGAAGGAGAAGGCAGCAGAGCCCTGGGACCGCTCTGCCTGGTTGTATTATAAAACTCCATCCTCCCTTGGTCATGAAACTTTTTTTTTTTTTCTGCTAATAACTTTCTGTGTCTTCTCATTATTGATATTAATTTTAGGCTCTTGGCTTTAATGAGATTGTGTCTGGGTCTGTGGATGTAGAGAGGGACTGGCGGCCGAATACCTGCTATAATTAATGAAATGGTGGCTAACATTGAAATTTTCTTTTCCTTGGCTTACCGGGATTCTCTTTTATTGATCTGTGAATTCTTCTTCATTTAATTAAATAAATTCTAGACAGTTTCATGGCGGGTGGTTTAAGTAAATGAGGAGTTATTTTGATGTATATTAATTTTAGAAATTGACTGGGTAGCAAATGCAGGGGTTTTAAAATGCAAATCCTAATACTAACTTTAGAATATTAACAGAAAATGGTTAATTTGAGAGGAAGGGAGGAGCCAAACTCTTTTGATGGTCGGAGCAGTTAGTAAATTGTTAGATATTTTTTGGCAACTTGGCCGCAAGTTTAAAGAAGTTTTTTAATTAAGTAGTTAGATGGGAAATAAGGTGATTTTTAGCTAATGGCTATATTGCCACAAAGGCTAAATGCAATAAACTGGGAATCATTAAGTTGATGTTAACTTATCTTTCTTTTTAAGACTGTATTTGCTTTTCTTATCAACATGAGGATTGTGAATGGGAAGAAATCTCCCTTTGAAGAAAATACTTCCACTGGGATTCCTCTGAGTAACTGCCTTGTCTTGAGGGTTTGTTTGACTTCATGTTTAATTTCACGCTGGAGAAAGAAGCCAGATTAGTAGTTGGGGAGACTCTGCCTCCCTCTTGCTCACAGGAGAAGCAGCACAGAGAGGCTTGACCTGGAAAGTTTCTCTCTCTGCCCTACCCGTGTAGCTTGAAAAGTCCAATTCTGAGGATAAAAGGGCTCTTGGTCTCTGCTGTCTATCTTTGGCTCTTCCGCAGAGGCCAAAAATATTCAGAGAAGAGCTTTTTATTGAGGCAGAGCTTTCTACCGAGGCTTGGGCTGTGAGTTCATTCCTAGGGAGAGATCAGAAAATAGCAGTGAGGTGTTATTGAGGGTGCCAGGTCAATCCCTGCCAGTTTAAAATCTTCAGGCAACTGGATATTCTTTTTCTGTGGTGGGTCCTGCCTCTGGTTGCTTGAGGAGAAAAACCTTCCTGAGAAATTTCAGGCGGATCCAACTGGGAAACTTTGAACTGCTTTGAGCAACAGGATTTACATCTAATGCAGTCTCTAAAACTTCCAGTTAATCCTTTAAACAGAATTTAATTTCCAATTAAGCTTTAATAATACATTTCTAATTTTAATCTGCGCTCGTTTTGCTGCTTATTAGTCTCAACATGCTAAAGAGAAAGGTCTCTGAAGTGAAAAGCTAAAATTTTTAAGAAAGCTTGATATGGAAACTGCAAACCAGCAAAAGAGCAGTTATCATGAAATCTTACTTCCTGTATTCATCAGATATCTTAGGGGGTTTTTATCAAACGGACACTCCACCCTTTTATTACAGTTATGGGAATCAAATTTTTATGTATTAAAAAGGGTGTTTTTAAAAGAACAGTTATAGTGGATTTTGATTGACTTAATTCCAGTGTCAGATTTGCTGTTTGATTCCAGTTAATTCTGTCTGTAAGTTTGTCGTTTGCTCAGGGTTTTTTTGGGAAGAATTCAGAGAAGGTGAAGTGTTGAATTTTAATAAATGCTTCCTTTGATTCCCATCTGCATATTTTGGACACGTAGAAAGTCTGTAGGAAAACTGGATATGCTTTTAGGGATACGTTTCTCTCCTTTTTTTTTTAAATTTATTTTATTTTTATTGTATAACTTGACTCTCTCCCCACAAACACAGCTGTATGTCCAGCAAAACTTTAACCCAATCCAAATGGAAAAATTGAGGTCGTTCTTACAAATGGGTTCACATCGAAACCAAAGTCTGGAAGAATGTTCCATTGTTAGGAATAGCCAGTAATTGCGTTAAATTGAATATTTTTGATTTCTTACCAAAGTTGTGTGTGCCCAGTTCCATTAACTGCAGTAAGATCACTTCATGTTGCTCAGCTGTTTGCTGAGTTAAGAGTGTAATTGCTTGCAAATTCCTAATTACTACACGGAAAGGTAACTAATCCTTCCCTGTTTGCTGTAAAGATGCTGCTGCTGCTCTGCAGAGTGTTGCTCTTGGCCCTTGCAGAAATTTCTTTGTTTTACCATAACTTTAAACCTGATGAACCAACAGTGTGTCAGCCTTTTTCTTGGGGAACATTTTCAGCTATTGTGGAAAGCCGCTCATGCAGAAGTATTTGATTTTTAACGATTAAATTGGATTTTAACTTTTAAATCTTCTTCTTTTTTTTTTTTTTTTTTTTAAGTAGCATAACAAAATGCTGGTGGAGGGAAAATTACAGCTTCAGTTAGGATCTGTCGTTGGGGAAACATTTCTTCTGCACAAGAATGCCAAGCAGGAATAAAAGGGTTTAACAAGCAAAAGCTTTTTCCTTACCGAAAGCCTTCTCAGGAAAGAACTGGAATATTTAGCAATATTTTCAGCTGTCAAGGAGCTATTATCTTGGCCACATAATACATAAATGGAAAAGCTGTAACGTAGAGTCACCGAGTTCTCGTGGTTCAAGAAATTAATATATCTGGTGAACACTAAGTAATTCATTATCGTACTCCACTATCGAAATTCAGAGAGAAAGCAAGTTGCCGCTAATTGAATCTAACCCCAGGAGATAAAGCTGGAGTTGTCATGAGACTTGTTAACATTTTAAGAGTAATCTGAGTTCTTATATTAAGAAAAGGCTATTTTTTTTTTTTTTTTGGCTTTTAAAATAAACCCCCCCCAATCCCCCTCTTCAAATCTAATCCCCAGGCCCCAAATTGTGCAATATACTTAATTCACCTCGCAAGGTAGTTTTACAGAAAGAGGAGGAAATGCTCACTTTAGTCACAACCGCTGGTGGGTTTCATTTTCAGTCCTGTTTTTTCTTGCTGCCCAGGTCCCCTCAGTAAGACTCGAGACTCAGGAGTTCTCTCCAAACATGAATTTTTTTGCTGATCCTCTGCTTTGAAGGACTCGAGCTGATTTTCCCCGCGCTCTCCCCTGTGGAACGGCAGCGAGATCTGACGGCGCGGTATTTAAACATGGTTTTGTGTTTTGTTTTTTTTTTCTTTTTTTACACACACTAAAAAGCTGGCGATGGGAGGCGCTGGGCGACGTGGCCTGTTCTGCTTCCTCTTCATCCCTCGCAGATTGCAAGTGGCAGTTGTTGATGGGCTCCTCTGAACGGCGGAGTCTGGGGGCCACTCATTGGAGAGAGGAACAAATCCAGACCCAGGCGCTGGTGTGATGATACACGAGAGCAATAACGAGCTGTCGCTTCCCTTATTTTTGGCAGGCATCTCCAAAAGTGTTTATTGAAGGCAGCATTGCTAAAATTAATGATGCCACAAAGCCATTTAACGAGCTCAGGTTCGGGAATCGCTTTGGTTCTCCATCTCTTGCGTTTCCTCATTTCTACCTTTAAGTGCAGCGGAAAGACAAACATCATCACCCCCTCTTTACATTGGGCTTTGAGGTAGGTTGGTACCAGGGAAGGTTAAAACATTAAAAAAAACCCATAAAGCAACCCCCCCAGCCCTCCCAATACATCCTTCCCTGGGCATCTTATAGTAGGTTCTTTAAAAGAAACCAACACCTGCTGAAATAGTTACTTCAATGTTTGGAACAAATCCCAAACCAGCCTTCTTTTTTTTTTTTTTTTTTCTTTTTTAACAACAAAAACATATGTACGGGCCAGGCGAAAAGCACAGCTAGTTCTGATATTGTGCTTTTAGTGCTCTGCAGCTCTGCCTTAACGGGGCTGTGACTCATTAAGTGATACCAGCACGGAGCCTTTTTCTAATTGCACGTATTGCTTAGAGAGCACTGGGTTGTAATTGCATGTCAAAAGATTGCAAAAGAAAAAAAAGATATTATGGGTTTTTTTATCTGTTTGATATGACACACTGGGAATGTTTTTAAGTCTTGGGGCTGAGGGGGTTTATCTGCCCTTTGGTTAAGAAAAAAAACCCATTGGCCACGTTGTGGCTGGTGTCCTGCCCAAAGAGAGCCCATTCCATAGAGAGGTTTCATATCTCAGAGTTGTTTTGTGAATTTTTGGATTAATTTGGCCCCTCAGCTAAAGCTTAATAAAGGTTTTGGCTGGCTGTATATTTGGAAATTTCCCCATCCCTGGAAATGCTCAAGACCAGTCTGGATGGGAATTTGAGCAACCTGGATTGGTGGGAGGTGTCCCTGCCCAGGGCAGGGGTTGGGACAAGATGGTCTTTGAGATTCCTTCCAACTCTACCACTCTGTGATTCTATGATTCTATGAAATTGGTGGCTTCTAGGGGAGGTTCTGAGAATAAAGGGTATTTGAGTTCCTTTCTTAGGGATAGATAGACCCGTCCCTTTTCTCCCTGTCCTGTCTTGGCATTCCCAGCATGGCATCTTGGCTGCCACTGGGGCATCCCTGCTCACCTTGCTGCCCTTTGATGGGTGGACTCTGCACAGGTTGCCTTCTCGAGACGGAAAGTGCTAGAAAGATCTTCGCTCAACGGCCGGGCCGTTGTGGTAAAGCTGTAGAGGCAGAGCCACTCGGTTCCATCCTGCCGTTTCCTTTGCTTGAAGAAAGCGCAAAGAAAAAAACACAACACAACAAAAACCACCACCAAACCAACAAAACCCCGTGTAAACATCCCATTTTGGGGATGCCCGCCTTTTTCTAGTACTTTTCCCATCTTTGCTCTTCCAAATCCTGGCGTTGGGAGGCGAAGGCTTTCGGATCTGTTTGAATGAAACTAAAGCAGATTTGTTGATGTACACACTCCAGTACCTTAGCAACCAACCTGCATCTAGGCCAAGAGCTCAACATTTAGTCTTTAAACAATTCTTTGCTACCAATCTAGGAATGTTCTTGCATTTCAGAGTGCAAAACTAGTTGCCATCTAGCGAGGAACAACATACATTATAAAATATGTACTCCTCCACCGTGGGAGGAGAGGGAACTTATGTAAGCTCATTTCTCTGCTTCTTTAATTGTAGTTTCTTGAGTCCTTGGAAGATGCATCCCCGGGAGCTGGATTGTTGTGTTCAGATGATTGCAAATTCTGCTTTATCAGTGCAAAATAGAGCTTTGGTGGCATTAAATGTAGGGAACGTTACAGAATTGAATGGGAAATGATTTTAAATATTGGTACTACTAAATTAAAAAATTGGAAAAGGTCGCTAACAAAATATTAATCAAAAATTGCTGGTCTTATTATTGAGCTGTTGGGAGGGTTATTGTGTTCTGAATGAAGGGATGGTGAAAATAAGTCGATGTTTGGGTAGAAAACAAGCAGCTTTTTCTTGCACGCTTTTTTGCACACCAGAAGTGCACGCGGTGATGAAGCGTAGTAGAATGTGTCAGTAGAGAGGTGTCATTCAGAACTAAAGAATGATGCCAAGCATTTATTGTGACATTGGAGATTGTCAGATTTATTTCCACGTGTACCTGCTCAGTAGGGAATTCAGTACTGGATTTTTTTTTTTGTGTCTGTGGCTGGTTGAGTTTTCTTTGAAAACCTGTATCTCTGCCCTCCCTACAGAGCTTTTCCTGGTGCAAGAAACAAGAATATGGTGGAAAGCTGCATTGTCTCTGTTAGCTGGAGAGCTAAAAGGTTGAATGTTTAGTTAAACAGTACACTTATTTATTAAATTAAAGTGACTTTCTTACGTGTGTGTCACACACAGGACCAGCTGGCTAATTTTGACCTTAAGAATCATGATCGGACTGACCTGGGGTATTTTCCCTCCTGGTTTTCAGAGTAACGTAAGAACCGTGGGGTTTCACGTGGTGGTAGTTTGTTGGAAATGGAGTGTGATCACTGACTGTGGAGTTGAATTTTCTTCCATCCCTTCATGCTGTCATGACCTGTCGTGGTGCTCTCCAGCCACGCTTTGTGGAGATGGTTGACATCCCTCACACAAGTTGAATTCATGCTGTTTATCGGTGCTCTCGGCGACAGCGGACGTGGTCTTGAGTTAGTTAAAAGAGCTGAAAAAATAAACAAGTTGCTCTTTTTCTTTTAGTTACAGCTGCAGAAAACCCAATATTTGCAACTGGGACAGAGTCGTGGCCAGTACTACGGTGGGTCGCTGCCAAATGTGAATCAGATTGGAAACAGTGCCATGGATCTGCCCTTCCAGGTGAGGTCAACAAAGGGATTCTTCCTTTTGCTTGATTACTACTCTGCCTACATGCTATTTTTTCCTCCCAGAAGACCATGAATTAGGTGCTGGTTCAGAACACAACACCGTGGCTTCAGCAAATCACCCTGTTTTAAAAGTTTTTGCTTTTTTTGGAATGGAGCATAGTTGTGTATGGGATGTGTGGATATCTAGTGATAGAGATTAGTTTTCCCATTCCCGATGCTTTTGTGTCAAGAGTAGGCAGAGGTGATGCAATTTATCGGTGCATATTTGTGGAGGTGGGTTTGTTTGGTGTTTTGTTTTGGTTTTGTTTATTTTTCAGTACCAAATTCATAACAAAATCTGCAGAGATACTGTAGACTCAGTGCAAAAATGGAAACAAATGATGAAAGTAATGTGGTGGTTTTAGGAGAGAAGGGGGAACGGGACCCACACCAGAGTCAGAGTAGTCACTTTTTTGGGGGCTGGCTGAAAAGTAAATGTAGGGATGTACTGGTTTTATTTTCTATGCTGCCATGATTCCAGAGGTAACACACTATTAACAGAAAATCAGTGTTTTATGTGAATGGGAGTGAGGGAGTCTGGGCAAAAGGTGCTGTACAGAGGATGGGGTTGGGTGATGGATACTTGTGGGACTCCTGATTTCTGGAGGGCCCTTAAAATAATTTAAATTTCTACATTAGTTTTCCTTTTTTTGAGCAGTAACATATTTTATCTCACAAGAATGTGGTAAGAATGAAATTTTGCAGTTTGTGATTTTCTGATGAAGGCAATTCATAAATACAGGGAAAGTATTGATGAAACATCTAACTTCTTTTAGACACATGTCTCAGCAGCTCAATTTGTGGAGGTTAAAAGCTTGAATTTTGGGCAAGAGGAGAAGCAAATATCTGTTTTAATCTGATCTAGGGAATACAGTGCAGGGGTCTGAAGCTTACAAAGCCCTTAGTGTTACTCCACAAGTTTCTGGTTTATTCATGATTTTATCTTTAGGTTCTTGTTAAGGAGGTTCATAGAGTATTCAAAAATTTATGAATGACTAGAGGAGAATACGGAAACAAATTGTCCTTAAACTCCAGGTTTTTATATGCTTTTTAATATATTTTTTCACACAGACACACAAAAAATTCCAAAGTTGATCCTGTTTCAGGTAACAAATGGTGACAAGCGACGAAGTATAGCCATGTATTTCTCTCAGTGATGAATGCTTTCCAGGTTTTTCAATTTTAAGCTAACCTAGGATGGAATTGCCAAAAGCTACTTGTGGGAGGTGCGGATCAGGTGACGCCTGGGGGAGCGTTAGTGTCTGAGAATCTTGGTTCTTTGCATTTACAGCACAACGGAGCTCTGGCAGAAGCCTTTGGAGCAGTTCCTGTCTCTTTGGTAAACAAGTATTTAGGTTTGTGCAAATACGTATTTAGGACTGGTGTACTCTTTGCCCAGGTAGATACGTATTTTAGCACATTATTTTTTATTTTTTTTTTTCCTGGTATGCACAGTATTTATTTGATTCACCCTCCCAGCTCCAAAGGAGTTATGGTCTGTCACATAAATACAGGTTTTGCCATGCATCCCCGTTTGGAACGTGCATAATAATTCCTGTACAGACTTCCCTGGACTTGCTGTGGTCTGTCGTGTGATTCCTTGTGATTTCTGGGGGATTCATTTGATGCAGGCGGTGGTTTATTTGGCGCTGTCTTGGCCTGTGATTTAAGCAATCTCTGTGCATGTGCACTTAGCCTGCATGTTCAACTCCATCGGCAAGGGCAGAATGACAACCCCAACGCTGCTTGTCTCCTGGAGGCACCAACATCTAAACCCTCAGTAGGTCCCACTCCTCTCTTTTCCCCCTCATCCACTTTGCTCGTTTTTATTCCTTAAGCCGATGCCTTGATAAATCTTAAAGGGACACTGTTGCTTTAGAGCACTCAGCTTTTTCCTTCCTGTCTGTATTTAGCTGCTTTGGTTTTTAGTGTTTTCTGAAGTTTTGGTTCTCATCTCTAATCCTTGAATGTTTTTCAGGGAAGCAGAAGAGTTCTCTTTCTTCATTACCCAAGTAAAATTGATGCTCAGATCTGTTCATTTTTTTTTTTTTTTTTCTTAAATTCACATTTTTGAATTTTGTTTACGATAGTTAAATCTCACATATCCTCCCGGGATGGGGGTTTTAATGAGTGTGTATTGCCTGGTGTTTGGTCCAGGGTAGGTTTCATGGGGTGAAAACTGTTCAGAGGAGCCAAACCTGTTGGAGGTGATACCCTTTTTGTCAAGTGTTTGTATTCTTTTGGGATTTCCCTGAGCAGGTTTGGAGGGATTCACCTGGGATCTTTGTTCCTGGAAAGCCAGAGAACAGGGTTGCCCAAACACTCCTCGCTCTGTAAATTGTAACCCTGCGATGGGCACGATCCGTGTTTCCTTGTGCTGCAGTTGCACTCAAATTAGATTTTTTTTGGTGTGGTTTTAATATAGAAGTTGTGCCAGAAAAGGGAACTCAAGAAATAACTATTTTTTGCGTTCAGCTTTTTGTCTGTATACTAATACACATTGGCTTTCTTTTAAATTCCAGGTGAGGTCTGCATTCTGTGTACTTCATGCTGCCTTCTCCTTTTTTAGTAACTTTGTGTTTGATACCTCTGACATAGGAAATTGCTTCTCCTGTTGACCTTCCAAACACGCATGTATTTGCAAATTTTCCTGCCTCTTGGGGTAGAGTTGATATAACAAAAGCACAAAGAAGAGTTTAAGAACTTTTGTTGTTGTTTTAGAATTGTGAACATTCCTAGTTCTGTGTGGTGCCAGTTGGGTAGAACGAGTTTTTTTTGTTCAGTGTTTGCAGCAGAGATTAAACCAAGGGGTTTTAATTTAGATTATTTAAAATTGAGGTGCTATGACTTGAAGTTTTCTAAGTCTTCATACAAGAAAGTCATAGATGCTCAGGAATTGAAGCAAAACACCATGATCTTACTGACTGAGAGTGCAGTGAAAAGTCACTGTGCTCTCTTGCTCATCCTGTGTTGACTTAAGCAATATTCTGCTGCATAGAAAGTGTTGGCCCTGAAATGAGAGAATAAACACCGCGGCCACTTTGCCTCCATTTATATTAGCACAGGTTGTGTGTGCTTAGAGGGAGAGGAGACTAATATTTGCTAAATAGAAAAGAGTTTAAAATAGTTAGAGGACTCTTAAAAAGTTATTACAAACAGAAGATTTAAAACTAATTGTAAAACTTTTTAGAAATAGTCATTTAAACAGCCAAGGCTGGACACTTTAAAAAATAAAACCCAGAGATGAATGTGGAAGCCAGATGGTTTCATGGCTTGGCAGCCAGGACAGTGCATTTGCCACGTGCAGCACCTGAATGGAGGAGGAAATTTTGGATTTCCAAACAGATGGTGTTGAGGGACTCAGCAAAGCTGTTCACATTGGCAGGGAGTGGAAGACTCTAGCTTTTTTTTTTCCCCCGGAGACCCATATATTGCTGTTGGAAGTACGAGTAGAGGTTGACCATTCCATACTTCCTTTCCTCCTCCACCCCCCCAGGTATACACTGGGAAGGGCTTTTGAAAACGTGGGAGAAGTTTTCCAGTTCAACCTGGGAATTCATCTCCCCTGTCCTTTCTCTGCCACCTTCACTCTCCAAAATCCCTTGCTGACAGTAAACGCTCTCCAGATATCAGCGCCGATAAGATTTGGGGTGGACTCATCCCAGCTGGGTTCACCACGAGACCCAAAGGAAATGAAAATCCCTCCAAAAATACTGGATGCCGTAACTTTTTCTAGACAGAGGAGGAAGGAAACTGCTTTTCTTTTTCTTTTAATCCTATCAGTGTCCCCTTAAAATAATTACCCTGAAAGGAGGGGGGGGCGAAAGGAAGCTTTGAGAGAAGGCGGCGTGTTCTGGTGAATGTCAGGCTCATCATCTTCCCTCATCTCCTGCCCCTCTGGTTGGAGCTCCGGCTGTCGGCACGTCCCTCCCGGCTGCATGCTGCATGTGACACCGGGGGACGGTCCCCGCAGACACCCTCACCCCTGGGGTTTTGGAGATCCAAAGGTCGGAGAGCAGCGCTGATTTACGAGAGGGCAGCTTCCAGCATGGTCTGCCTCCACTTGTCTCTAATCTCTGTCTGGAAGAGATAGCTTTGGTAATTGCTTTCCGTGGCTGGAGGGAAAATTGATGTGGTTACACTCGTCCATATTTTTTTTTTTTTATTTTTTTTTTTGAGTTTTATTCCTTAGACTAATGGAGCCTTGCACACGATCTGGATAGGATCTGGGTGCTGGTGTGTGTGTCGTTCTGCGTGTAACTTCAGGCGTCTCTCTCAGACTCCTTTTCAGTCGTCAGCGTTGGACACAAGCCGAACAACTCGGCATCACGGTCTGGTGGACAGAGTGTATCGGGACAGAAACCGCCTGGGCTCCCCGCATCGACGCCCCCTCTCCGTGGATAAACATGGAAGACAAATATCCTTTGGCTCGTGAGCTGGCAGCGAACACCTGCCTTTTCAATAATACCATAATTTTCAGGTTTTGGAGTTCCCTTCTACCTCCCTTCCTCACCTGTCGGCGGAGTTGCTTCCCATTTAGCTGTGCAGTTGATGTCAGCTGCTTTTTCTGAACTTATTCTATAAATACCTGCTATTCTGTAGTGTAAGCATTTACCTTTCTCTGTTTCCTCGGCTCTAAGAGGGGATAATGATCCCCACGAAGCTGAGAGGGACTGAGATCCTTTGATGGAAAAGGCGAAGTGGTCTCAGTGAAACTGAGTTCCCCTTCAGAACTGAGGAAACCCAAACCAGAATAATGCTTTGCAGTTCATTGTGCATTTTATCACAAGTTGATTCATCAGTTTAGCGTTTGCCAAAGCGCTGTTTCTTCTTGCCATTTGTGAAAATGAATTAGCTGATTATTTCTCACTGGCT
This sequence comes from Scolopax mira, assembly GCA_004320125.1. NCBI lineage: Eukaryota > Metazoa > Chordata > Aves > Charadriiformes > Scolopacidae > Scolopax > Scolopax mira. Next base: position 84,728 of record BJBW01000004.1, read on the forward strand.
TAAAATGTGCCACAATCAGACTGGTTTGATGGGGCTAAAGGGGCCGTGTGAGTGGGAGAGAGAGGAGATGATGGCTTCTTGGGGAGGACTTAGATGCTCAGAAAGGGAGGAGGAGGATGATTGTCCTGTTGCTCAAACATTACAATAGTCTGGAAAATATTTTGTTTTGAATGTCCTTTTAAAGTCAGGATGTTCCCCACAGGGGCTCTGCTTGCTTTTCTCCTGTGAACTTAATGGTTCTGACGGGGTAATTTGAGTTATTCCTTAGAAAAAGCATTCAAATAGGCCTCCTGCTTAAGCGAGCGAGTGGTTTTCTTGTCCTTAACTGATGGAATCACGTGGACAGCTGTCCCTACGGCACCGTGTATCTGTCACCTCCATCAGACACGAGCTGGAGAAGGTTGGTAGCACAATCACGTGTGTGTTAGTGTTTGGCCTGTGTTCTCTGACACCACAACACTCGTGTGTGCGACAGAGGCCTTTATTGTTCCCCACAGCAGCCGGTCATTTGAATTGCCGTACCTTCCTGAATTTAGAAATTGATTTTTTTCTTTCTATAATGCTTATTCCTTCAGATGACTCACTTATAAACTTAAGGTGTGTCAGCTAATGGGATCTTTTAAGTGTAAATCTTGCCGGGTGTACCCAGGCATACCCCAAAATTGTTGAATTGTAAAACACTTGGATATTTCTCACTGCTTGTTGCCTGTTCCTTCCCCTTCTGCTCCCGACATTGAGGTGCCCAGTTGCCCAAGTGGTTGCCTACATTCCCAAATGAGGACAGCTCATCATGAGATGTGTTGAGAAGGGAGCTTCCCATCTCCACGACATAATTCCATCCTGAACCAGTCATATTCCCTCCCTATGAAACAGGGATCTGTTCTTTTCAAAGACTAGTAGAATCAAAGGATGTATAAACGTTTAAAAATTGCATTATTTGATCATGCATAATCTCAACAAAGCATATCAAATTATTTTCTAATGATGGCAACCAATTTATCCTGTATTCCTCTCCATCCCATTATTGAAACAATTGCTCTTCAAACTTGAACTAATTTGTTCTGTGAATTGATTGTTTCACAAGGAAATTGTGCCTGGTATATGCCATATATAGCTTTGCTTTTTTAATGCAGTGTATTCAGGTTGGTTATTGAGTTGGTTACATTAATCTGAGATAAACATTCCCTTATTTAGAGAAACCAACAAGAAAAATGTTGGGTTTGCTTCCTTCCTTTCAGGACAAATTCCGATTCTGCCTTGCACCAGAGCACCATGACCCCAGCTCAACAAGAATCCTTTTCAGGAGGGTCACAGGACATGCAGCAGAAAAGAGGTAAAGGGAGAAAACCAGTAAAAATAGATGTAACATTGAAAGCATTGCACGTCAGAGTATACACACACGTATTGGTGTTCATCTATTTCTATAAATACCCCTGTGGATAACACTCTGTGGATTCAGTGACACAGGAATTGGAACAAAGGACCACATTTACTCTTCTGCGTACTGAAATCCAGAAAAGATGATACAGAGCTCATAGAATGTTTCCTGAACCCCGTATTCTGTTATTCTAAGACCTTGCCCTATGGGGAAAAGTAATCTGGGCTTTGGGGCTCTGGTGGTTGGGCTGCTCTTGGAGGCACTAGAGGTTTGGAGAGATCACAGGCGTTTCATGGTCAGTGATACAACATGGTAAAGTAGCAAGACTTCATCTAATTTATTTTTATGGGATTGTGATCACCACTGAGTACACCCTCAGAGGCAGTGCTTGCAAACAGTCAGTACTCTCTGACAGCAGTCAGGAGCTGGAGCAGCACAGCCCCCAGCACTAACAATTCTGGTGCCCTCTGCTGGCCCTTCTTCCTGCTGCCAGTTCAAGAAATGCATTAAAAGCTCTTAAATTTGTGTGGAGAAATTTAATCTGTAAATAACCAACTAGAGATGGGCGAGCACGCAACACTCGGGTGCATTTGTGCTGTACTGCAGCTCTTCCATGGACTCCTAGAGCTTTAAAACATTAATGATCATCTCAAGCAGGATTACATAAACATGGATTTATGGTCACCAGAGTGAAAGGCTCCTGTTGCTGCATCTCTCTGGCTGGGCTGTCTTGTGCTGTTTCCTTTTCACCTTGCTATTAGCAGATGACATTAATTTCATCAATGATGAAACAGTTGATTGCTTTGAACAAACGTACGTGCTTGGAATATGGAGAAGTAACAGCTTCATGACTTTCCTCTGTCCCAGGGAAGACAGTCTGGATTTTTCTCCTCTGGAATCAGCCTGTGGCCACCTGTTAGATGTAGAGGGTGCAGATCATTTGTGCAAAATCCAAAAGATAAGAAAAACTAAGCCCCAGGATACACTTTTCCATTTAGATCTAAGCAGCCTAAATTGGAGGCCAAAATTTTTTAAACGCATTATTTGGGATTTTTTTTTTTTTTTTTTAAAGCTGATAATGTCTCCTTGCCAATTAAATAGGATTTTAGTCTCTTCTGGTGTTCGTTTTTTTGTAACAGAGTGCCACTGGTTCATATTCATTGATAATAGGTTAATTAAGAGGCTTCAAATGGTTAAACTTCCAATCTGAAAATTTCTTACTGAGAAGCTTAATACATGATAATGTATAATAACAATAATATATGTAATATATAATATGATTGCTTTTGTTCTTGGTTTTTTTTCAGTTCTATTACTGACTGTCCCTGGAATGGAGGAAACCACCTCTGAGGCAGACAAAACCCTCTCTAAGCAAGGATGGGACACTAAAAAGGTAGGAATCTCCCATTTTAAAGTGTGGAGGTTTTACTTTCTAAATATATTTAGGTAAAGCCATGCTCTAAATATTGTCAACCAAAACAAACTACTTGCAGAGATTATAGATTAAATGCTATATTTAGCCACAAATCACTAAAGAGTAGATCAGAAAGGCACTTTATGTGTGTGTGCACGTGTTTGGTTATATCAGGAGAAACTCCTTGAGTTTGAGCCTTGTTGAGCCAATAAAGCAAGGAAGGTGACCAGTTTCTTCACAGAGCTTTTGTGTAGAAGAATAGCTGTTCTGTAGAAATGTATTAAATCAAATAAAATTTACTAATTGAAATATATCTCTACATTGATCTCTGTCAGTATCTTTGCCTTTAAAAATGTCTTCCTTCTATTTCAGACCGGGTCATCGAGACCTAAATCATGTGAAGTTCCAGGAATCAAGTAAGTTTTGAAAAATTTTTTCTAAAGAGCATTGAGATCTTTAAAAATTAATGTTATTTATTGAGTGTCACATATTGAATGTCCTCTTGCTTTTGAGTTTCCTGAGAAGTCCTTGGGTGATGTAACACTGCAATAGATACAGGAAAAGCCAGAACCTCTCTGGGTGACCCACTGGCTCTTACATCTCTGACTGGTTTATCAGAAATACATAGTTCTGTATATGGCACCTTCCTTTTTTTTTAAAAAAAAAAAAGACTTTCTAGATCTGTCCAGGCTGAAATTTAAATTGAGATGGGTCTTTTTTTCTTCCTCTCTCTCCCTTATTTAGCATCTTTCCATCAGCTGACCAGGAAAACACTACAACACTGATTCCTGCCACGCATAACACGGGTGGCTCCCTGCCAGACCTGACCAACATCCACTTCCCTTCCCCGCTCCCCACACCCTTAGATCCCGAGGAATCCACATTCCCAGCCCTGAGTAGCTCCAACAGCACCGGGAATCTTGCTGCCAACCTGACTCACCTGGGCATCAGCACCGCCGGCCAGGGTAAGAGCATCATCTGAGCTCCATAATATGTCACTCTTAGGGACATTTCTTTGCTGGGTATTACTGTTTCGTCTGAGAGATAATTGCACTTTGCTGTTGATTGACATTTCTTTGTAAACAAGTTTTATCAAGCCATTTCTGCACAAAAAAAGTGAGAAAGCTGTATTTAGTTACACGACTTAAAAATCGTCCTTCGTTTTTCTCATGTTCTTGGTGCCCAAATGTTCTTCTTTGCTCATTTGTTTGTTTATATATAAGACCCCAGGAGACAGTGGCACCCAAAGCTGCCTCCCTTGGAATTCATTGTCCTTAACCCCACCAGCACTTGTGTTATGGAAATACCTTAAGTAAACCTTTTGTTTTCATTCCTTTAGAATGTACTTTTAGAGTATTGGGTTTTTTTTTTTTTAATTCTTTTGGAGAGAGAACCTTTCTTGCTTCATCTGAAGCAAATTTTCTCTCGAGCAATCAAGAATAATGCGGAGCCTTTACAAGGCTTGCGAGTTTTTCTAAGCTTAAGTTTTGAAAATATCCTGAATATTCAGACTACGTTATAGAGCAGGGCTTTGTGTGCACACCTTAATTTCTCACTGCTGTCACAGTGGTGCCTTTGTGGTGGAATTGTTGCTTTCCTGGGGAGGTAGGTTTTGTTGCAATATTTTCGAGAGCCGTTGCTGTTAGAGCTGTTCAGCCTGGTGAGTCCTAGTTGTGTTTGTTGTGCTTTTTGGACTTAAGCAACACTGATAATTTTATTTTAAAATAACCTTAAACCGTAAACAAACATTATTTGCTGTGCTGGCAGTTTATAATATACGGATCACCTGATAATTTCAGGATTAAATTTAACTTTACATCTTAAACTGGTGGTTTGCTATTTTTTAACATAATTTCATTGGGTCGTACTCGAATAGTTGAGAAGAAGGTTGCATTTTTTTCTTGTGAGTGACAATTGCAATCGCTTGGTTCCTAGAATAGAAATGAGGCGCTGTATCCAAAAATACAACTATATTTCCTGTGTTGGGCAGGATTCCCTTCCCCACTTAAAAATCCTCTCGAACATTGGGAAAAGGAAATTATTCTAATCAGGTTAATGCAGTGTTATGACTGAGGGGTTCTATTTAAGAATGAAGTGAGAAGACGGTTTAACCATTGAACTCCAGAGTAGGGCAGCAGCTTTTGGTGTCTTGAACAAGTTTTTGGGTCTCAAAAAAGACTATATAAAGGTTCAGAGATGGGCTGTCACTCGAGCAGAACTTCCCGAGTCTGTGCGAAGAGACCTATTGTGTGTATAAAAAGAAAGAGCTGCTTTGGTGGAGTTAGGCCAGATTGAGTCACTACATTTTTTTTTTTTGCCGTACTCATAATTAGCAAAGTAAATAGTATAAGACCAAACGGTAAGTATATAATTGCTCTGAAAACATTTCCTGATCCATCAAAGACATAACAAATTAAAAAGATACGCTCATTGATGATTTTATGCTTCTCTTTGGAGACTGTCCCATGGTTTAATCTTTGGCATAGTCAGTGTTTGGTGCTTTTTTAACTGATTTTTTTTTTTTTTTTCACGCCCTCCTTGCCTGTCTTTTTCTGGCTCTTTAGCCAAAACCAGAAGGGCTTTTGAACCTTTTGCAGGACCTCTGCGTTGCACGGGCATGTATGTCCTCAGCAGCCCCGAGAAAAGGTGGGGAAACAAATACCTGTCAGGTTCTGGAGAAGCACCAGCGATTTCGGGGTACGCGTTCGTGCCCTCGAGTCTCTGTTCACTGACATGTTCCGTGAGAATCTGTTGATTTTTTGAAAACATGGCAGGGGAAGCCAGGCAGGCTTCGGAATCTGCGCAGTTGGAGCCAGTTTGCCTGCTGGCTCCTTGGCAGCCCGGGCTTCCTGGCTCCCTGGCAGCTTGCCTGGAAGCCCTGAACGTTTGCCAAGTGCCTGGGAGCTCGCAGGCTCCTGTGAATTCCTCCTTTCTGGCAGCTCTGGGAGAACAGCTCACTCGTCAGATTGTCCTGAAATCACTTTCCAGGGTGTCTCGGTTCCTCTAGGGTGAGGCAGAAAATAGGGGGAGGGTTCAAAACTTCCCAATTTTTGTCCTGAATTTGAGGAAAATGACAATACTTGAATTGTTTATCCCTACACCCTGCTCGGTCGTGGCTCTTTAGAGTGTGAAGGATATTTCCTGCCTTCCTGTGTGCTGCTATGCCATTAAAAATGGAGTGCTTCCTGTGTAACCAGTTTTTCTTCTGCTTTTTCCATTAAATAAGTGTTTGCTTTTATAATATCTCAAGTGCCTTCTGATTAGCCTTGTTATATGATCTGTTATCTTCTTCCTGAAGTTTCAGCCCTTACAAATGGAGCAGAACGTGCTTTTCCTGGGATCAGCGTGTGCAGCCCGGGAGCCAGAACGATTCCCGGGGTTTCTGTAAAGCCCTGAAGCCTGTTTTGTTTTAGAGTCAGATTCTGGGCACGAATCCTGGTCCAGGATAAACCACGGGGATCTTTCTCCTGCACGGATGCTCTTCAGCCCGACAAAATTAATTGTAAATTATCTAACGAGTTTCAGGCTGATTGGCCGAGGCGCTTTGCAGTAAGTGGTGATCCACTTAGGCCTTTCATTTTTCATTGTTTAGGTAATTACCTCTGTACAAGTATCAATAATCCATTGCTGTGTTTCTGTTTGAGCCATGGGTTTGGGTTTTTTTTTTCCTTCCTGGCAGGAATGACGACGACACCAGCCCCTTCCCAGCAGCACCGTCAGCCGACCGTCAGTCCCCTGTCCCTGGGCACGGACTCGCGGCGACCCCAGTCACAGCAGATGTCTCCGACGCTCTCCCCTCTGTCACCCATCACTCAGGTAGGAATTACTTGGAGAATTAATTATTTCTTTTTAATCCCAGATGAGTTGTTTCACTCTTCCCCGGGGAGGAGCTGGCTGTAACTTCATCTCTCTTGTTCTGTCATTTTCTTCTTTAAATGGATTTTAATTCTGTCATTTTCTTCTTTTGGACTAGATGATCTTAAGAGGTCCCTTCCAGCCTCAGTGATTCTGTGATTAATTCAGAGCCTTAAAAAGGGAAGTGGTTTGTCGAGGGGACAGATTTTACTTTTGCTGTTCTGGAACTGTGATACAAAACATCTGTTGGGATGCTTTTCTGTAGTGCTATTGTCCCAAAGTTAGTTGTGAAATTGGAAAGACACTTCTCTAATTGATGAAAGAAGCTCAATTAGCTTTTAAAATTGATTTCATAAGTGTGACTCCGTGACTGCCTGGGTTGTCAATTCCTGACCTTGGGCATTCAGCTGGGCTTTTGCAGTATTTGTTTATTGGACGCTGGAGGTGATTTTAACATTTTTGAAACATGTTCTTGACTGTTTCTGAACCTTTTGGTAAGACTTTTTTAAAATGGAAGATGAGATTGACTTAGTGCAAGTTCACTTGGGGTGAAACTTGATGTGCTTGGAAACGAAATGACCTGCCAGCGTGGATGATTCTCTGACTGTTCTTTTCCAGGCCGTGGCTATGGATGCGTTGTCTCTGGAGCAGCAGCTTCCCCCCTACCCCTTTTTTACCCAGACAACTTCCCAGCAGCAGCAGCAGCAGCAGCAGCAGCAGCCCCAGGTGGCGAGTACCCTGCCTCAGAACACTCCTCTCCTGCAGAGCTCGGGCCTTCAGCGAGGAACGCAGCTCCCGCCGCTCTCCGTCACCGTCCCCTCCACCATCCCCCAGTCCCCCCCGGGCAGCCAGACCCAGCCCTCCATGGGAATAGACATCAACTCGGTAAGCACGGCCAGGGCTGCAAGAGAGGGAGCTTTCCTTTGGAAAACCTGGAAAAAATTGGGTGTAGTGGCAGGGATAAGCTGGGCAGCCCTTGTAATAAATACACTTTGAGGCAGAGCCTGAAGTAGACTTAGAAGGATTTTGGTTAAATGCACTTTTAAATGTTTTTCTAGAGGAAAATTGGGTTTTAATGTACATTTAGAGAGGCTGTAGGTTTGTAAAACCGTGTCCTTTAAAACTCTGTGTTTGATTGGACTGGGTTAAATACATCAGCATTTATTTTATATCTTGCTGCTGCCGTTGCACCAACAGGTTTTCAGGCTGTTGTGTCACGCAGCCCCAGCACAGTGTGTGTTACACGTGGTGCAACCCTTTCATGTTGAGGACTTTTAGACCATATGTTATTACCTTCAAAAATTGGATTTGTGGCTGCCTTCAGGTGTGCAGAAAAAATGGGAGTTTGTTCATTCGTATACCGAGGATTTCTGGACAGATTTCTTTTCTTGCTTGTTTTAACATGGTCTGGTATGAAATGTTCTCACAAAAACCCAAAATGCAGAGCAGGAGGAGGGTTCCAGGCTATGGAGGGAGGGAATTCACAGCTTGTTCTCCTCTCTTTCTGCCCTGCTGCTTAGGATCTGGGTTGTTTGACCTCTTGTGTCCTCCTGACAGTGTTGTAGTGACAATACTTGGTTTGAGAATGAGAAGAAATCAGTGTCTATTGATCCCAGTACTCGATCGTGGCTTTAATTAGTGGATTAAATTTTGAATGGTTTATGCTGATTAGTGCTTTTTGAAAGAAGCTGCTTCCCTTTCTGGGATGGAAGGGGAAAAGGGAAGGACAAATCCAGCAGTGGGAAGACCTCCCCAAAATGTGTCCCCATGGTTTGATTCTAATACTCCTGTAGCTACAGGTTATCCTGATTTTCATTCTTTGCTTTTTGTGTTGCTTTCCTCATCCTAAACTTCTTATGACCCTAACTTTTAGGGTGCCATGCTTGTCTTTTAAACCAACTAAAATCATCCATAAATAACCTTAAGTTTAACACTAGTTTATCAAAAAGCCGTCTGAGCCGTGTTACGGTCTCAGTGGCAACCTCTAGTTTCTGCAAAGCACTATTGAAATTGATTTTGCTGTAGTTTGGATGGCTGCTTAAAGTGTGTGAGTAGCAACGCAGGGCTACAAAGATGGGTTTTTGGGGGTTTTTTTTTGACATTTCCAGAATTGGGTGTCAGGAAGCGTTGGTGGGGCAGCGTTCTCCCACACCGCAGAGCTCTCTGGTTAAATTACTCCTTCTCTTAGAACCTGGATTGCAAGTTTTCCTCGATCATCTGTTAATTTCTAAAGGAGGTACAATGAGAAAAGCTGTACTATTTATGTTAATTAGCGCGACATTCTCCTTAAATGCCACTAAGGTCATTCATTTGTTTGAATACGGGGTTCTTTATGACCAAAAAGGTAGATCTTTGAAAATGTGTTCTCAAGAAGCCTGAGAACAATGTAAATATCAGTAACATAAACCTGCAGAACGTTGTGTGGATTCTCAGACGGTGTCTGTTCCGTGTCCTGGGGGAAGATGCAGCTTTGAGAAGGATTCCAGGTTACACACTTCCATCCCAATAACGCACCCAGGCTGTTGAGGATGAGGCAGAGTAGAACAAGGAGGGTTTCCCAGAGCAATGTAAACACAGATTAAGGATGTGTGGGTACAGCAGCTGAATTAAAGGATAAACTACATTATTTTTGAGTTATTCCCAGCTTTCAAGACTTTTTTTTTTTTTTTCCCCCTAAATGATTGTCTGAACAGATTTTATTTATTTCTTTATATAAATTGAGCATAACTGAGAACAGTGAGGAAGCATTTCACCAGTTTTGCTTGTACAACAGCCCTGCCCTGCTCTCAGCCCTTCGGTCAGACGCGAGAGTTGCTGAAGAGGATGGTCTCTCCCATGGTCTTCCTCCAGCTGTGCGCGCCAGAAGTTTGAGAATTTTCCAACCTTCCATCAATCCCATGGTCTTTAATTCTGTGTTGTTCTGTAGGCTTCACTCCAGCAGTACCGCAGTAATGCTGGCTCCCCAGCCAACCAGTCTCCCACCTCTCCTGTCTCCAATCAAGGCTTCTCTCCTGGCAGCTCCCCTCAAGTAAGGGACTCTGTGCTTCCACAGGCCTTGCTTCTTGTGTTTGTTTTTAGTTGAGTCTCTCCATTACTGACCCATAGTTGTCTCACTGTAACTCTGTGTGCCTCATGCATTACTGGTGTCTCATCTTGTTCGCAGTTTCATTCAGTTCCAGAGTTTTTCAATAGCTGGTGAATTGCCTTTTTGTTGACTGACGTTACTATTTGAACGCTGTTAAAACGCAGTGATTTCATAGAATCGTAGAATCACAGACTGGTTTGGGTTGGAAGGGACCTTAAAGACCATCCAGTTCTACCCCCCTGCCCTGGGCAGGGACACCTCCCACCACACCA